>LR749621.1:1987667-2295845 GCA_902729485.2 Mus minutoides | reverse complement strand
GGGGGGGGGGGGGGGGGGGGGGCGGATGGGGAGAGGATTAGATCCGGGAGACTGTCTAAGAGGCTTTGGCAGTAATCTAGGTGAAGGGTGCTACGGATATGAGTTCCTGAAGGCAAGCAGAACTGGTGTAGTAAGAAGAGGACTGTTCAGGGCATGTGTAGGAGGAGGTGACCACGGGGTTTGTTGACGTAATGCATGGAGGAGAAGCTGCTTGTAACTTCTCTTGGTTCCTCTCGCACAGACACACTGCTGTTGCGCCAATCCCAAGGCAGCAAATACAGGGCGAGCCACAGGTGTTGGATGTCATGTGGTGAGCATGTGAGATTTGAGAACCGAAGACAGATGTGTGGTGGAATTCCATTATCTTTTCTTTTTTTTTTTTTTTTTTCATTTCTTTCTTTTGGGGGGCAACTTCTTTTTTTTTTCACTTTTTAATTAGATATTTTCTTATTTTACATTTCAAATGCTATCCCGGAAGTCCGCTATACCCTCCCCCCTCCCTGCTCCCCTATCCACCCACTCCCACTTCTTGGCCCTGGCGTTCCTCTGCATTGGGCATCATGGCAGTCTCCCCACGTACTGTGTAGGGAATGATTTTCTAAATGCCAAAATGACCAGGTCCTCAATAGAGTGCAGTGTGGCCGTGCCTCGAAAACATGACACTGATAGTTCCCCACATTCCCCCTGGATCTCAGCACCTCGCAGCGGCTGACTCTCCTTACTGAAGTGAAGAGGAGCTGCGGTGTTGACAGAGATTTTTAACTTAGCACATGTTAACAGGAGAGCTGTCGGGAAGAAGAGAGTGCACTCACACCTAGGCTAGGTGAGGGCTTCTCCAGAGGTCCCAGCCCGCATTTACATTTTAAAAGAGTTTACTCACATACAATGCTCACATTGTATTCTCCATTGCTCTGTTATCTTTTCTCCTTCCCCAGTCAAGAAAATAACCTGGACATGTAACTTGAAAGCACCTTTGTTTTGTTCATGAGTGTAAGATTGTAGCCAAGGCCACAGGTACACACTGAGCCTCAGTAACTGGTGCTGGTGGGTATAGGCTAGAGGAGTAGGGGGAGATTCTCAGGAGCTGTTCTGTATAAAAACACGTAGTACAGAAAATACCTTCTCCAGTCCAGATCATTAGCTTATACAACTCCAAGTGGCTCTGGGTCAAAACTTTGCCTTGAGGCTCTCGGTTTTAATCAGCCTTGCTCCTCTGAATTGAAACTTCTTTAAACTACAGATTGCTGTTTCTAAAGCAACACCAAGTGCAGTATAGCTGCCGGTTCAAAATACCCTTTTCCCAGTGTCTATGCAGCTGTGCATGGTAGGGGCAGGGCCAACAACCCCGCGCAGGCAAGCGTCAGCTGTGATTTCCATGAACCAAGCCGGCACACCACATGGCCTTCCCATACTTTCTTAAGGTTTTTGTATGCATTAAGCTGTTTAAGTTTCTACTTCTTCGTGGTGACTGAGTATTAAATTAAGTAATTTATCACTGTTAAACTGTGTTTCCAGGAAAGGGAAGTCTTCAGAATTTAAAGCACACACAGCCCCTGTTCGGAGTGTGAACTTTTCAGCTGATGGCCAGCTTTTGGTAACAGCATCTGAAGATAAATCCATTAAAGTGTGGAGTATGTTCCGACAGCGCTTCCTCTACTCCCTGTACCGACATACACACTGGGTACGCTGCGCCAAGTAAGTGCAAATGGTTCTTCTTACAGTCGTCCTCCTGCTCCAGACTATATTCACCCCCACCTGTACCCACAACCTCCAGACAAGGAACTCAGCAAACGTTTATTCTGTGACTTCTATGTGCTGGGACCACTTATAAACCAAATCGTCAGAATCCCTGGTCTCATGCAGGCTACGCTCTAGAGTTTCATGTGTGAGTATGTGTGTGTGTGTGCTCTAATTACATATATATGTGTGTGTGTATCGGATTATATATATATGTATATATATATATATATATATATATGTGTGTGTGTGTGTGTATATATATATATATATATATATATATATATATATATATATATATATATATATATATATATATATATATATGTGTGTGTGTGTGTATATATATATATATATATATATATATATATATATATATATATATATATATATATATATATGACAACAGTACTTCTGTGCCATTTTAAATAGATCTTTAAATATGTCTTGAGTGAAATGAACTCAAAAAAGTAATGGGCTAATTTTTTCGTGAGAGAAATGGGTGTGGTATGGCCACTGCTTCCTGGGCTTACTGACATCTGCAGTAAGAGAACCACGAGGTAGGAACTGTGTGAAGCTTGGTGAGGCGAGGCATGCGAACACCGTTAAAGTTGCAGACAAGGAGAGCATAGACAGACCATCTGTCACTGAGAGATGAGCACCGTCCTGGGACACCAGGAAAGGAACCCCCAGGGCACAGCCCCACCACTGACGGCTGCAGCTTGTAAAATGGAAATCACTGGAGTAGAGAACCCGAGCTGAGGACCGGAGGGAGGGGTTCTGGGCTGGAAAAGAACTGCTCAGGTGCACAGCGAGGAGCACGCACTACATCTCCAGGGTTGTCAGCACGACACTGGTCCTTTTAGGAATGAAGGACTGGAGAGCCGAGGGCTCACAGAGCCTCTCCTGGGGCTCCCGAGTCTGCCGGTACCAAGCCGTGTGAGGCAGGGTCACTTCGGCTTCGTGCAGAGGAAGGCATGGTCTGCTTCCCCGCTTGGCAGATGAGGCTACAGAGAGTTGAAGCTGAGGCTCCTTTAATAGAAAATGTCAGAAGCCCAGCTACAGTTGGGCTTCCTTCCTCCTACCAGGAAGGATCCTGAGCCTCTGCACGCTTGCTTTGTTCTTTCAAGCTACTGAGGCTACTGCTAGCTCCAAGCGTCAATCCTTCTTCTAGCTCAGAGGATGCCCAGGTAGGGTCCCTCCCTCCCTATTCTGTTAGCAAAAGGCCAGGAGTGACTCAGGCCCAAGGAGAGACCTATGCCTAGTGATGAGAAATGGTGGGTTCCCTCACACCAAGCTCATACTTGTAGAAATGGCTGCTTTGGCCAGATGCCGACCCACACGCATACCGGATATTCTAGCAGGGAATGGAAGAGTTGTCTCACAGAAATGGTGGCTCCAGTGTGCTCACTGGGAAACTGTGGTCCCCGTGCTCCCAGCTAGATTACAGCGAAGAGGAGTTTGAGTCTAGCTGTCTGTGTGACCCAGCAGCTCCTGGTCTTCACTGCTGCTATGGTCAATAGGATGCTACCACTCAATGGTGTTGATTATAATCTATGGTAATGAATCTAACGGGAATAAAAAGATAGGAGGTCACATTTTTAGTGAACTGTGTTTTCTTCAAAAGAGCTTAGTTACTTTTGCACTGCAGCCATGTCAGGATTATTTCTCTCTCCATACCTGTATGGTTAAGAACATCCAGTCGCAGCCAGGAGGAGTGGGGCACGCCTTAATCCCAGCAAGCAGGCAGATCTGTGTTAGTTTGAGGACAGACAAGGCCATAAAAACAAACAAACAAAACCAAAAAAACTGTCTTGAAAAGCCAAACATAGATAAATAAGTGAATGAATGAATGAATGAATGAATGAGGTGGTGTCTAGTATGAAAGAAAAGATCAAGCGCACTTACACATTAATGATTGTCACGCATTGGGGCGTACAGGTGTGCTGGCGAAAGCTGGCTGACTGCGCATGCTCTTGTGCTCGATGGTACAATGGTACGATGGCACGAGCCACTTGAGCCACTTACTCTGTGGGTTGAGATGGTGCTTCTGAGGGGCCTTGCATGAAAGGGAGAGTGAACTTTGGTGTTTTGTTAGTCATAGGGGAAGGTGCTAGCAGGGACACGAGGATCTGCCTGGGAGAGGGAAAGAGAATAGATTATCCGGGTGGGCTGGAACATGGAGGAGAGGAGGGCGTGAGCACGTGAGGATCAGGTGGGAAGGGGGAGAAGCCTGGGGGAGGGAGGGAATGGGAGAGGGACAGCTAGACCTGAGAGGCAGTGCTGTGAAACTTCCATATTGTGTGAAGGTGATCCTAGTGAGGTCTCCCAAGTCATGAGAGAGATGGAACCACAGCTGGCCATCTCTTGTCACAAAACCAAGCTTCTGGTTCCTGAACTGGGTTTTATCCAGTTGAGCTGTTGGCCGAAAGGATCCTACAGAAATCCCCAAACAACCCAGCCGACTCATAACGTCACTATGATGGTTTTTATTTCGTCTTATTATATTTTATTTTGTTATGTCTTGTTGTTACCTCTTAGAAGCCTGGTCTTTGTAATGAGAAACAGAATGGATGGATCTGAATGGGGGAGGGGGGTAAGGAGCTGGAAGGAGTAGAGGGAGGGAAAACTATTCTGATTTTTATATGAGAAAAGAATATATTTAATAAAGGGGAAATAAAGTATTTTTACACAATATATTCTAATCATGGTTTCCCCTCTCTCATATTCTCCAGATCCCTTCCCCCACCTCCCCACCTACCCAATTCAGTGCCTTATTTCTCTCTTCAGAAAACAAATAGGCAAGTAGAAAGAAGAAGTAAGAATATAACCAAGAAAAAACATGAGAAACACACACATTCACACACATACCCCAAAGCTTATGAAAACACAAAACCAGAACCCAGAATACACAAACAAAAGACCTTTATGGTAAAAAAAAAAAAAAAGTCCAAGCAAAGCAATATGAGACACACATACACACACAAAATCTCCAAAAATACATTTGAGTTCCAGAAACTAAATTGTCATAAACTGTGACTTAAGGGAAATGAGACAAGGAGGATGAGGGCAGCACTGATGAAAGAGATTAAGACGCTCCTCGCTCCTCCGGGCCCAGCTCCTCCAGGCCCAGCTCCTCCGGGCCAAGAGGGAAGGGGAGGGCAGGAGCGAGCGGTGCTCACAGGTGGGAAGAAGGCAGAGGGTGGCCTGAGGGACCGGGCGTTCTTATTACCGGATGTGGTTAGAACCCGGGTGGTTAGGTGGGACAAAGCATACCGGTGTTGCTGTGCCTAACTAAACCATGGATGCATTGCATTCAGACATGGTAGTGGCTCTTCTTTATGGTCCGTTGTAAGAGTGGGAAGCAGAAGTTCACGGGCATCTCTGTTGGATAGGTTCCTCCAGCTAGGCACTGACACTTAGGGAAAGGCTGCAGGAGCCTGGGGAAATGCTCCTCCCCTTCTCGGTGGACAAAGGGACCGTGGTGGAAGGCCAAGCTTCTAACTGTTCCTGGTAGCAGGGCTGAGCCTTCCCTCCCTCATCTCTGTGTGTGTAGGTGGCACAGCATCTCCGTCCACAGAAGTGAGCCAAGCTTGGGCCTGTCACCTTAGGGTCAGGTCTGTAGTCGCTGAGAGATTCCCTGGACAGTGATCTGACTTCAAAATGATGCTGATCCAGAAGTGGGCAGACAGACAGACAGACAGACAGACAGGTGACGTCCTCTGTAATCGAATGCTCTGCTTTCTGCATGCAGTCATCCCTGAGAGAGAAGATGAGAAGGAGAGAGGAGAGAGTGCTGGAGTACTCCTCTTTGCTTTTGTGATTGTGCATGTGAGATGCTTCTGTGGGAGATGATGCTGAAACAGAAGAGTCTCGGAAGAGAGACTCAGTTTCCAGTGAAAATGCCTGTCTGCCCCCCATAGCCAATCCTACTGCCTTAATTGGCCCTTATGAGAACTTATAAGGTCATCTTTTCAATGGTCTCTGTGCTGCAAAATCTTCTGTGTACATGCACACACACATACGCACACATATACACATATGCTATACACACACATACACACATGTGCATGCACACTCACACACGCACACACATACATGTGCATGCACACTCACACACATACATGTACATGCACACTCACACATGCACACACATACACACATGTGCACACACACGCACACACATACATGTGCATGCACACTCACACACATACATGTACATGCACACTCACACATGCACACACACATATACACACATGTGCATGCGCACACACACACACACACACACACACACACACCCCTCTGCACCTGTTACTGCTTCTGTAAAAGGCAGATCTAACCATGCTGTTGCCCAGCTTGGACCTGTGAGTGGCCCCTTACCCAGGCTCATGTTTTTCCTCCTGTGACAAACTGTGGCTCTTTGTCCCTTTCCCCATTCAGTTGCCTGCGCACAGCTGTCAGGGCTCCTCCACAGCACAGCTGTGTCCTGAGTCTCTGCACCTGTTGCAAGCCTTCCCCTCTGATCCTGCTCTGTGGCGCTTCCTCCAACAGCCGGAGCCTGCTGCCGCCCCAGTGCGTCGGGGGTCTCTTAGCAAAGGTCTCCTTCCCTTTAGACTTTGAGTGACAAGGATTTTATTTTGCTGTGCTGTCTTGCCAGGCACTGTTCTACATTCTGTGGGTATAAAGAGCAGAAACAGGGCAATCCTGTGCTGGTAGGGCCTCTTCTGCCTAGAGGAGACAAATAGCAAATACATTAACACACACACATACACACACACACACACACACACACACACACACACACACACACACCAGGTTGGAGAAATCATAGTTACTAGTGTGACATTGGAGCCAAAGCCCAACTGAGCAGAGGAAGCTAGTGACATGGGTACCTGTAGAGGACATTTGAGAAAGTCCCCTGCAGGACAAGGACCATGGTCTCTAGGGCTAAAGAGGGCTCAGAATAATTGCCTAGAAATGTGGTGGGTTAAGTCAAGTGTAGGCAGATGCTGATCTGTGCTCTCAGCTAACTTTGGTGGCAGGATTCGAGAGTGTCTTTGTGGCAAGGTTGTTTCAGTGAGCCTTTAATAGAAACTTCCCCTATCTATCATGTGGGCATGGTAACCAAGGATTTACACAGCTCCACCTGTTCCTGGAACCTTTGGCCGAGTCCTGCTCAGACCAACTGTGTTTCCTCACACACCCAACTGTGGTGGATTACCTTGTCTTGCTGGTAGCTGCGGTTCTGAGGGACCTTCAACACCGCTTGCTTTCATGCTACTTGGAGTGACTCGTGAAACCGCAGAGCCCTCCCCACCCGAGGAATATTCCTTGATGAATAATTTGGTGAAAGTTAATGAATTTCACCTCAGGACAACTTTCCATGTGCATGCTCTCCAGCACTCTTACAGTCTTTTTATACCCGTTTTTAAATGTTGGATCATCTTAGTTCAGTTAGAACAGAAATGTTAAAAGGAATATCTAAGTGGTCATTGAGTCCCATACTGCTCAGGATATCTTGTTTGAAAACCCAGCCTAGTCGAGATTGTCCTAAAGCAGAACTGAAAAGGTCTCTACGGCTTAAGGTCCTTATTTCAGTTTGTCTAGGAGTGCGAGCTCAGCAGGAACTGAGTCGTGCTTAAGCACTGAGCAGAGCCTGGAACAGAAGCAGCTTAGGGCGTTCTAATGGTGCTGCCAGTTGCCAAAGGCTCTAGACAAAGGCTCTAGGCCAAGGGCACAGAATCATCGGCTCCACTAGTCAGGTAAGCCTATAGCCAGGGTGCACACATGCTGGCTGCCACTGCTCTGCCCCTTGCTGTTGCTGGGCACCTTCTTCCTGCTGAAGTCGACTCCTCCCCCAGGGATGCAGTACCATCAGCAGGTCTGAGTAGACAGATGACACTAGGAAGCATGGGACCCCAGGCATACAACATAACCTTTCTGGGCCTCAGTCTACTATCCCATAGAATGAATACAGTTGGGGTAGTTCCTTCATATAGTGCGGAATCAGCAAGTGGCAGCCAACAATTGCCCTTGTGTTCCATGACTTCTTCCTGGAGCTATACTGGAGTCACTTTTATGTGATACTCAAGTCGTTATGTATAATTTAGGTTAATGCAATTAAGGTAGTAACTATAATCTATTTAATGTATTTTATGTACTGGACGATCAAAGTAGTTATACCTGCAGTTTTAGCATTTTTTTTATCTTGTTTTGCTTTGAGTTGGTTCTCACTGTGTGCCCAGATTGGCCTTAAATTCATGTTCGTCCTGCCTCAGCCTCCCTGATGCTGAGGTTGTAAGGATGGGTCAGTGTGCACAGCTGGAATTTCTCCTTCGTCCTGCCTCAGCCTCCCTGATGCTGAGGTTGTAAGGATGGGTCAGTGTGCACAGCTGGAATCTCTCCTTCGTCCTGCCTCAGCCTCTCCGGTGCTGAGTTTATAAGGATGGGTCAGTGTGCACAGCTGGAATCTTTCCTTGCCAGTCTCACTTCACAACTGTACATTCTAGTGAGTGTTCCTGTGATTAGCCGAGAGCCCTGCTGAGATGTCTCACTTATTTCCTGCTTTCCTTATGGCTGAATATTGCTTGGTTTCCACGTTTCTTCTCTCCTTTATTGACATTTTGGATTTACTCTGTTATTTTTGTGTTCCTTGGTAACATCTAGAAGTTGATTATGCATCTTTTATTTTATTTTATTTTATTTCGAGACAGGGTTTCTCTGTGTAGTCCTGGCTGTCCTGGAATTCACTCTGTAGACCAGGCTGGCCTCAAACTCAGAAATCCACCTGCCTCTGCCTCCCAAGTGCTGGGATTAAAGGCGTGCACCACCACTGTCTGGCCCTGGTTATGCATCCTTAACACCATTTATTACATATAACATTTTATCATACAACATTTTTCCAGTCCATATTTCCAGTTCCAGCATAATTTACTCATTTGAATAGATCCCAGTTTCCATCTGCTGTAATTTCTTGAGCTTGAAAAATGTCATTTATCATGTCCCATATTGCCATTCTCCTGGTCGTAACTCCCCTTGCTTTTTTGTTCCACATTTATAAAGAGTGCTTATGCAGAGATACATAATCACAGCTTTTGAAGTATCACTTGCTACACTCTTTATATGAGGGACGTGGCTTATGTGATTGTGGGAACTGAGAGGCCCCAGGACCAGTTGTCTGAAGGCTGAAGACCCTCATGTGCTGATGAACATGACTCAGTCCAAGTGCCACAAGGAAAGACAATAATGTGACTTTTATACGGGGGCAGACATTTGCAAACCTGTGGAAGGGGCCACTGAAATAGGTCCTGAAAGCCAGTATCTGGAGAGCCTGGACTTATGCTGTCCAAAACAAGAAAGGAGTGTGTCCCCATTCTTTGGAGTGGATGCTGATTCTAGTTGTCAGCTTGAGTGAACTTTATAACAAATATCCAGGCAGGTTATGACACATGCCTGTAAGTATGTATCCCAGGGCTTGTCCAGAGAGAGCTAATCACGGCAGAAGATCCATTCCAACCATGCTGTCATTCTGTGCTCTGAGGTCTTGGGCCGAATAAAAAAGGAAAGAGATGAAGAAAGGGGGAAAGGAAAAAGCCAGCTGAGTGAAACCCTGACTTTGAAAAGAAAACAGAAAATTTGAAAATATTTGTAACAATTGCTTTACAGACGTTGTCTGCTAATTCTAACATTTGTACAATATCTCGGTAAATTCTTTTTCATTGAATGTTCTGTGATATTTTTTTTTCTGTATTTTCAAACATGGCCTAAAAGTTTCCTAACAGAGATTACGCTTCATAGAGCACTGTTTCTCAACCTTAATGCTTTGAACTTTTAATACAGTTCCTCATGTTATGGTGACCCCCAACCATTAAATAATTTTATTGCTACTTCATAACTATAATTATGCTACTGATATGAATCATAAGGTAAGTATCTGATATGTAGGATATCTGATATCCAACCCTCATGAAAGGCTCAGTCAGACTGCAGGGGGGTCCTGACCCACAGGTTGAGAGCCACTGGTACAGCGTGTTGAGAGCATGGAGACAAAGTTCAGTGGGGAAGGGTGTATTGCTTAAGCAGAAGACCCTACGTCAGTACGCAATACCAATGTCGGGGTGGCTCACAAGTGCTTTTACCTCCAGCTCCAGAGGATGTGATACACTCTTCTGGCCTCTATGGGCATCTGCATTCAAGTGTACAAATCACACACACACACACACACACACACACACACACACACACACACACACACACTCATGCATACATGCACACTGAATGAGGGAGAGAGGGGGACAGAGTATTAAAAAATTTTTGTTGCGGTGATTTTCTAACTAGAAGTTATCCTAAAATAAATACACTTTTGTATTAAAAGGTGTTGTTAGGTGTGGTGGCACAGCCCTGTAATCTCATCGAGAGTCAAAGTTAGACAGACTAAAAGTTTCAGACCATTCTATGATCCATAGTGCATTTGAAGTACAGGCTATGTAGTGAGACCCTGTCTCAAAAGGCAAACAACTAGTAACAAAACCACAACCACATTTTTAAAAAGAAAAAAAAAGAAATTAGGAAGTTAGAAATAACCAACTTTTCCAAATTCCCAATCTTAAAAACTAGTTAAGCTTATTTTTTTAATCTAGCCATTAAAATAGGAATATATTCAAGTTATAGCATGAAACTATGTTCTAATGGAGGTAGCAAAATTCAGAACCTACAATTATAATTGGCCTGTGCCTGGACCAAGATAAAAGAATCCATTCTGCCACAAAATGTTATCTGTGATTGTGCTTGAACGATAAGATTCGGTTCCTCAAATTTTGTTTATATTTATTAATTTAAAGTATTTATTAATGAAGCCATGATTTTAAACATATTTAGCTAAGAAATACTAACTCTTGAAAAAGAATATTTTTTTCAAGATTTAATCATAGCCTTTCAGTTTCTTTCCTGATACATATTTATAAAGTAATTTAGGGTTCTTTATGGTATGTCTCCACAGTGAGAAAAATAAGTAGAAGTTAGGAATGGGAGAAGATTTCAAGCATTACTGCTTTCTAGCATTAGTTTTAGCATGAAAAGAATCTGCCTTTAATTTTTAGTTGTTGATATTCTACATACTCATTTGAGCTTCTGAATTGCAACTCAAATAAATATGTCCATGTGTGTATGCGGTGTACGCATGTATATGTATGTGTTCCTCTGTGCCTCTGTATGCCAAAGGCATACAGCATCGTCCAGCATCATCCTCTGCTGCTCTCTGCCTTCCTTTGTGAGACAAGGTCTCTCACAGAACCTGGAACTCACCAAGTCAGCGAGACTAGCTGGCCAGTGAGATTTGTGATCCTTCCCCACCTGTAGTAGTGAGGATGAAAGTGACCCCAGAGCCCCATAAGAAGTGGCACTATTAGGAGGGGTGGCTTTGCTGGAGGAAATTTGTCTCAGTTCTTTTGTCTGCTTGCTGCCTGTGGACCCAGATGCAGAACTCTGACCTCCTTCTCCAGCATCATGTCTGCCTGTGTGCCCCCATGCCTCTTAGCATGATGAGAGTGGACTAAAGTCCTGAAACTATAAGCCAGCCTGTAGTCATAATGTCTCTTCATAGCAGTAAAACCCTAACTAAGACATCATCTCCAGGATTACTGAACAGGCAAGCACTTTACCAACTGAGCCATCTCCCTAGTCCCAAATTGTGTGTGTGTGTGTGTGTGTGTGTGTGTGTGTCCAGTAAACTATTTAGATGCTTCTTGACTTCTAATTAGCTTGTTTCATTATAGCCCCACCATAAGTCGGAAGTATTAAGTTAGAAGTACGTGCAGTGTGTCTAGTCCACTGGTCACCCTTATCAGACACACACTGTGGTCTCCCTTGTTTCCCCTGGGTCGGTTGGCTCACTGAGAGTCACTGCTCCCTTCACTGCCCAGCACTGACATGGTATTGCGCCTTCTCTCACAAGCCCAGGTGAGGGGGAAACTTGAGGTACCATTCTCACCAAACACATAATACGTCTTCAGTCTTTGTACTGTTGGAAAAAAAAAATGTGTCAGTCTCATCATTTTTCATGCACACAGTTCCATGGCATTGGGTACAGTTAACATTTTTGTACAATGAACTGAAAATATTTTAACCATCAGCTCTCATTGACTACATATGACATTAAATTTGTCACAGTTCTTTATTTTTTGTCTCCCTAGATACTCATTGTGGTGTATTCAGGGAAGCAACATGTGGGGGTGAGAATGATGGGTCGATTTCTCTTACATCATGTTGTTAGGAAAGCAGACATGAAACTCTTACTGAAGTGTAGGTCAAATGAGAATGTGTTCCCCTGTAAGACTATGTCCTGGGAAAAGAAATAGTTTGAGGTAGTAATGAGGAGGTGGCAAGGAAGTAGACAGTTTGAAGGCTATATAAAAGGTCCATGCGTGAGTGTGTGTGAGTCTGTGTGTGTGTGCTCGAGCGCTCGGGTTAACTGATTTTGTTTTCATATAACACTAACTATGGTTTCCCCTCCCACAGCTCCCCTCAGGCCCTCTCCACTCCTCTCCCATCCAGATCCACACCCTGTCTGTCTCTGTTAGAAAATGAACAGGAATCTGTGGAGTTATAATAAAATAAAATTAATAGTAAATCGGAATATGACAAAATAGCCATGTAAGACAGTGAGCCAAAGAAAACGCATGTAGATGTAGACACACACTCACACACTCACACACTTGGGAATCCCATACAAAACCGAAACTGGAAGCCATAGAATGTATGCCAAGGACCTATAAAGTCAGAGGGCGGGACAGGAAAGGGAGCAGTCTGACTTAACATTCTGAGTAAAGACCCTCCAACAGTGCCCTTGGGTTTGCTTTGTGCTGATGTCTACTACTGGGCATGAGACCTACTCTCACGAGTGATTTGTTTCCCCAGCAAGACTCTATTGGAGTTCTTGACCAAGTAGGCCCCACAATAGCCTTGGGATTTCCTAGGCGTGGTTATAGCCTCTTCGGGTGGAAGTGTGCCTTCTAGTGCCTTCTATGGGGCTATAGATAGATACTGCTTAAATGTGGTTTTATCATGGTGTGTCTTGGTGTTCTCCATCTGTTGTGATTGAAAATTTGCTGGCTATAGTAGTCTGGGCTGGCATCTGCAGTCTCTTAGTCTCTTACATCTGTGCAGACCCTTCTGGCTTTTAGAGTCTTCATTGAAAGTCAGATGTTATCCTACTAAGTCTGATTTTATTTGTAATTTGGTATTTTTCCCGTGCAGCTTTTAATATTCTTTCTTCTTTTCTGTAGGTGTAGTGTTTTGTTTATTACATACCAAGAGGACATTCTTTTCTGATCCAGCATATTTGATATCTGTGTGCTTCCTGTACCTTGATGGGCATCTCTTTCTTTAGGTTAGAGAAACTGTCTTCTATGAGTTTGTTGAAAATATTTCCTTTTCTTTCCTCTATTTCCTTTTTTTATAGATTTTGCCTTTTCATAGTGTCCCCAATTTCCTAGTTATTTTGTCCCAGGAGTTTTTTTAGATTTAATGTTTTCTTTGCCCCGGATATCCATTTTTTCTTCTTATCTTCAACGACTGACGGTCTCTCTTCCATTTCTCATTGTTAGTGAGGCTTGCCTCTGAGGTGCCTGTCCAAGTCCTTAAATTTTTCATTTCCAGCCTTTCCTCGGTTTGAGTTTTCTTTATTGATTCTGTTTCTACCTGCAAGTCTTAAACTATTTTCTTCCTTTGACTTTTCATAGATTTCTTTATTTCTTGCTTGAGGACCTCTAACATATTCATAAAGGCTATTTTATGGTCTTTTATTTTTTCCAGGGCCTACTGTAGCAGAGTTTCTGGGCTTCAGTGGAGACATATTGTCCTGGCTGTTATTGATTGTTTTTAGGCTGGCTTCTAGGCATCTGGATTTGAGATGGTTGTAATTCTATATGCTGATATATGTTTTATTGGGTAGATGTTAAGTTCTTTAGTTTCTGTTGTCCTTTCTAATTTTTAGGAGATTGTGATAGCTGTAGGTTGCCTGGTATGGAATGCTTCAGAGATCCTTTCAAGTACAGCCACTGGGCTTGCTTCTGAATAGGATGGTTTCCTGGTATTGGGAGCTGACACCTACAGACTAGGGTGGGCTAGAAGAGAGGGTCTGGGGGAGTTCCACTAGAGGGAAGAAAGCAGAGTGTATCACCCAACTAGCAGAGAGGGAGGGGAGGCTACAGCTGGTGGTCTGCTACAGAGCTGCGGGTGAGAGTGAACTGAGTTTAGAGGAGAGGAAGGATGCTTCCCTGCCTGCCCTGCTGGTGTGCCTGCTTTCGAGTCGGAGTGCTGGCCAGCTGATAGGTTCCCATGGAGAGCCTACAGAAGGTAGAGGCTGAGATAAAGGAAGGGGGGGGTGAGGGAAACTGTAGGAGAAGATCCAAGTGATCTGCTGGAGAGAGGACAGAGAGGAAGACCATAGCAGGTGACTTGCTACAGAGCTGGGGATGAAACTGGGGCATTAGACTATAAGGAAAGAAGGGGAGCAAAGGCCTGAACGAAGATCACCTACGCCGTTCCCTAGCCCCCGGTTGTTTTTGAAAATGAGGTAAAAATAAAAGTTATGAGTACAGCATCAGGACAGCTTGTGGAGAAGAGCAAGGCCCTAAGAGAAGCCGCTACAGTGCCGGGAAGATCTCACTAATGCAGATGAAGAGACAGACAGTCCAGGGGACTTCCAGTCAGCAACAAGACGTCAGGCTTGGCCCTCAGCCGGTGTAAAGCCACCGAACATTTTGAGGGGGAACGTGACCCACTTTGATTTAAATTCCAACTTCATTTCTGTTCCTGGTAGACTGGGAGAGAGCAAAGTGCCAGGTGCAGCTGGAGAAGGTTAATAAAGGACAAGGAAAGACAGGGAAAGACTGGAAATCCACCATGGGACAGATAACTCGGGGAGGGACGTGGTGCAGAGTTCAGTATTGGAAGTGTTTTCAGGGTGCTCAGAGCAGATGCCCTGATCACAGCCATATTTCTAGTAAAGATCCCGGGATCAGGCATGTAAGTGGTAGAGCAACTTGGCAATTAATTACTGTTTGATGCCACATGTAAGCTCTTTATACCAGCTTCACTTGGCTTCTGTTTCTCAAAAGTTGCAGGGATGAATTCTACTAACATAGTCAACAGATGGCTTCTCTTCTTACCACTTAAGGAAACAATGTTTTCTTTGTTCCCCTGGCCTTCACCCTCAGAATGTAAGCATAAAACCTATGAAAGAGAAATCTGACATTATTAGTTAGTAATGAATACGTGAGAGTTTTAGATCTCTTTGTAATCCAAACTCACTACACCAAGAGAAAACTAAATCCCATGTGTGGTGAATTTCATGGGGTTACATAGCTGGGGTGGGGGCTGAGGGGTGATGTGTTAGAGTGTCAGGGGGGAAATGTGAAATATGCCCTGGAATCAGGCCTGTAGTAGGCATTTCATTATTTTGGGTGTCTTCTCTCTGCCACACCTGCTAGGGACATGTTGCTCACCAATCAAGAAGCAGTACCCCACATTGCTTGTTCATAGAGCACCAAATGCTGAAAGTGTGGTTTTATTTAAAAAAAAAAAAAATACATGGACTAATAAACAGTCAAAGGAGAGCCATGGCTCTAACTCGGTGATCGCATACTTGCCCAGCATGCATTGCGTCTCCACCCCCCACTGAAATAACGAAATAATCCAGAGGAAAACAACACTTGTGTATGAACACAGACATACAACTTTATATAGGTCAGAGACTCTATAGATTCCAAGTTACAGGGCTCTTGTTATTTAATTGGGGATACTAACAAAGAAAAGAAAAACTGTAAGGCAGTTTTTCTTGAAAAAAACCTTTTTAAATGTCTTCGTTATTTCAGTGTGTCAGTGATCGTTAAGGGATTCAACAATAATTTGGGGTGGACTTGTCAAGTGTTGCTCAGAGAACCCATTAGTCACCACTGACTAATTCCTGGAGTCTTAAAAGGTGGTTGGGTAGAACTAAATTGAGAATCAGCAGTCTATTAGTTTTCAGTATAAACTTTAGATACTCCTAACATTTTAAAATTAACAGTCCTGCTAGATATTGTTTGAACCTTGACAATGAATGTCTTAACTTCTCCTGATGAAGTCAAGACAGAAACCTGTCTTTTGGGTGCTAACTTTTTTTTATGTATCTAATTAATATACAAATCAGCATGCTCACATCCAGCCTCTTAAAGGAATCAGAGTGAGAGGGGAGAGAGAGCCTCCTTCCCCAATGCTCCTGTTCCCAGCCTCCACCTCCCCTTGCTACTAACCTGAGGTGCACAGCCCCTTCCTAATTTTAGTACCAGGAAGTTATTCCCAGGACTGAGCCTCCTGTTTAGGGTGAGTTTTTGCTACTGAAGAGAACCTGCTTTTTCTTACTGACATGTCTCTTTAAACTCCATTTCTTCCCTGCTTCCGGTGACACAATTTTGTTGTCCTTGTTCTTGTTAAAATATATATATATATATATATATATATATATATATATATATATATATATATATATATATATATTCTTGATGCCAATATTTATAGTTGCATCATTTGAGAAAGCTTTGGGAGAGAATTCTTATCTCACCTCTAACTGCACGCCTGCTGTCTGGAACAGCCCAGTGCTGGGGGCTAGCAGGTGCTCTGTCAATCTCCGAGTGATTGGCCTCCTTATGAAGCGTCACAAGGAAAGCGACCATGCTTGCTTTACTTAACACCTAGTAGCAACCAGTGGCAGTACGTGTAATTTTTCTCTGTATTCATTTTTATTGAGGTTTCCTGTATGCGTGTAATGTGCTTTGATCAAATCCAAACCTCATCCCCTTCCTTCTAATTTTGCCCCTAGCCCCCCAACATAGATATTTAGTAAAAAGCTCATCTATATCACAAGAGCACTGCCTTGTGTTTTAAACTTTAGGGTATGGCTGGAAGATCACTCAGTATAGTAAAGCGCTTGATACACAAGTGTGAGGACCTGAGTTTGTTAATATCTCTCATGTATTTTCTGGAGGAAAAGATTATTACTTCTGATTTTAAAATTATTGAAAACCACTAAGAATGAAAGATTTTCTCCTTGAAGGACTTTCCTGCACTTTAAGAGCTCACAGAGTTAATGACATTTCTGTATGTCTTTTGTTTCTATGTGGTGAATTCAGAAGTGTAGTCTTCAACTCTCAGTCATAAAGAATCCTTTCTAGCCGGGTGTGGTGGCGCACGCCTTTAATCCCAGCACTTGGGAGGCAGAGGCAGAGGCAGAGGCAGAGGCAGAGGCAGAGGCAGAGGCAGAGGCAGAGGCAGAGAGAGAGGCAAAGAGAGAGGCAGAGGCAGAGGCAGGCCGATTTCTGAGTTCGAGGCCAGACTGGTCTATAAAGTGAGTTCCAGGACAGCCAGGGCTATACAGAGAAACCCTGTCTCGAAAAACCAAAACCAAACCAAACCAAAACAAACAAACAAACGAAAGAATCCTTTCTAGGTCTCAGTACTAAGTTGGGGGGCTGGAAAGATGGCTCAGCAGTTAAGAGCACTGGCTGCTCTTCCAGAGGACCTGGGTTCAATTCTGAGCACCCACATGGCAGCTCAGAACTGTCTGTAACTCCAGCTGCATGGCTTCAGACAACCTCTCACAGACACACACATGAGCAAAAATAAGAGAGTAAGTTAGGAGTACAGAGAAAACAAAGTAACACCTTTCATCACATTCCACACAAAACTGAAAACTTAACAGAAATCTGGACTCTGGGCTTCGGGGAAACTTCACATCGTCACCATCATAGTCAATGGTCAGTGTGCTAATTTTGTCCTTTCTGACCTTTGCTGCTCCTGTATATAACTAGTAAAAATGCTGTCTGGAGTTTTCTAACTATCAAAACTTCATTTTCTGTTTGGTTTTCGGCTCTTCTGACTTTAAAAGACAATTAACATTACCAACAAAGAATAAATGTGGATATAACATTTAGAAGCGGCAGACAGGGCGTCTCCCCACCTCACCCCCGGCTCAGTTGGGCCCTCTGGTGCTAGGCTAGAGCAGGAAAGAGCAGCTGTTCTGAGTGGCTTGTCCAGTTTTTAGTCTAAGTCCAGGAAGCCTCTGGCCTTGGGAATTAGGTCGATGCTCATAAACTTTTTCTCAATCCACCAGTCTGGGAAAAAACAAAAAACAAAAAAAAGTTCCAGGTAGGTGGGATGAGTAGGAAAAAAAAGATCTCTTGGATTTTTGGTAGAAATAAATCTCTTGGATAATGGTAGAAAATAAAAATTGAAAATTAAAAAAATAAGCAAGAAATAACGAGGACTTTTAAAAATACAAGATATTTAGCTTAGAAGGAGTACAGAGTTGAATCAAAATCCCCCAGGAAAGGCACAAAACTAAATTATTTAATAGAAACAGAGGAAAGGAACATAGGTCACATAATGTTTTGCCTTTCCAGTGTTTGTCACAGTGGTACGTAGCTGCAAAGGTATTAGTTGCCAGTGTTTGTTAACCTTGCCACAGAGTTCACGCCGTGTGCTGACAGAAGCCTCTGGTAGCTCATCTGTTTAGCCTGACTTGTGTGTGGTACACAGGTGTGTGGTGGTGATTCTACAGAACTGCTCTCATCTAGAGTCTTCCACTTTCTAGATTTTCACCTGACGGAAGGTTGATCGTGTCATGTAGTGAAGATAAAACTATTAAAATTTGGGACACTACCAATAAGCAGTGCGTTAATAACTTCTCAGACTCCGTAGGGTAAGTCCATTCCCTCTGTACATGTGTATGGGTCTGCTCGCTAACGAGGGGTTTCATTATAAACAATTCAAACTTGAAAACGAAGGTAAAGAGATTGAAATGTCAAGCCATCGTCTTCTTTTTTCCTAGATTTGCAAATTTTGTGGACTTTAACCCTAACGGCACATGCATAGCTTCAGCGGGTTCTGATCATGCTGTGAGAATCTGGGATATAAGAATGAACAAATTACTCCAGCACTACAAAGGTAACAGTTCCCCCAACCAGAAGAAGTTTCACTGTCAAATGGCTACTATGGGAAAGGCCTGTGGTTTGGTTTATGTTCCTACATGGGGGTCATAGGCTGCCCTTGACCTGGCTAGAGAGCAGAGTAGTTGACTCCGGTCAACAGAAGAAACAAGAGGTGAAAGAAATATAAAAAGGCTTTTTTTTTTTACATGTTAATGAAAAGCAGAGAGAGCAAATGTATTCAGTGTGGCTATGTTGGGGGAATGAAACAGTAAAGGACCAGATACCACCACCACCACCACCACCACCCCTGCATCTGTCTTGGCATAGTGACAAGAGCTTTCGGACCTTAAGTAGATGAGTAAATGCAGCAGGGTGCAAGTACATGAGCGCAGTCCTGGCCAGGGTTTTATGTCATGGCCTTGGCTCTGATTCTATGAAGTAGGTTGGGGCAGCCCTTTGTATCCCACTGCAGAGGGGATGAATCTGCCTCCCAGACTCAGGTCATGTCTGCTCCATTGTGAAGCCTGCCTCCATGGGTGATTACCTTCATCTGGGGGATTGGTCTGTCCTGAGAGGTTTTGTTTTTCCAGGGATCTAAGGTGTCTATAGGTTTAGGACATGTATGTGTTCATGTGAGTGTGTGTGTTTAGCCGTAGTTAAGGAGACAGACACAATTAATCCTGCTTTCAGTTGCTTGTGGCCCAAATAAGGAGTGGACATTTTTAGCAAAAGCAGCTCCTAAGTCCCCGTTTCAGTTTTTCCTTGTGTTTAGGTATTGCTCAACCTTGTGGGAGTTAGTGTGTCTGCCAATCCGGCCTTAGAGGTTTTCATAGCTCAGTAATAAAGAGTGCTTGAGAGGAGAACAAGCTGTAATGACTGGGGCATCTGCATGAAATGAGCCAGATGCTTATGGCAAAACGTTGAAGTCCCAGTAGAAAATAAAACGCTAGGATCCAAGGCCAAAATAAATCTAATTAAATCAGTTCTTTGGGGAGTCTCTTCCCTGATGATCTCTCTGAGTATGGATACTAAGAGTGGACTCTGGGAGGAGGGAGGCGGTGTCAGGCAGCCATGTGTAAGAACCACTTATCTGTAATCCCTTGGCTTTAGTTGCTTTTGGAAAGGCTCACACAAGTGACTTAATTTTGGTTGCTTACTTTGAGAGGTCTTTATATATAGCCTAGGCTAGACCCAATTATGACCTTCCTGCTTTGCCATCCCAAGTGCTAGGGCTATAAGTATGTTCCACCGTGCTTGTCATGACTTTATTTTGACTCTGCAGACATCCCCCATTGTTTATGAACAATTTTCTCTGAAGGCATAGCTGATTAATCACATAGTAATTTTATCTTAACTGTCCCTAGTCACTGGAATGAGAGCTGTCCCTGTTGGTCTGATCTGGTCCTGTTTCAGGTAGGAGAGGGGCGATGGCATATGACCTAGAGCCAGTGTCAAGAAGACTCCCTAAATGTCATCCTTCCTCTATAGGGCCAAATTCAAGCATAGGAAGTCCTTAGGGTGGAACACATTCTTAAGTTTTAGTCTATCTGTCCTGTGGGTGATATCCTAGTGCCTTGAAATTGCTTAAGGCATTTTGTTAGAAGCTATATTTATGCAAAATATTACCAGACAACAATCAAAGAATTTACAAGGAAAATTTAAATCACCACCAACAAGAGTAAATATTTAAAGAGATACAGAATTCAAGAATAAGTTATATGTTGGGGTCATTTTTCTTGAGTTTGATCCCAAGTGCTTTGGACAAGGATCAAAAGTGAGGGGACCAAAAGTCTTCGGACATGCATATTTAGAATTTCACAAGAAGCTGAAAATTTGAGGCTGGAGCCATAGCTCAGTGGGTAAGAGCACGTGCCATGGCTCAGTGGGTAAGAACACTTGCTGGTTCTTCCAGAGGAGGGGAGGGGAGAGCAGGTCCCAGCACCCACATGGCACTCACAGCTAGATCCTAGATCCCAGTGGACTTAGAATCCTCTTCTGATGTTCGGCCCCTTACATACACACAAGTAACACCTCACATGTAAAAATTTTAAATAAACAAATAAATCATTTTATAAAAAAGGAGTTGAGCAACTGGCAAAATAGCCTCAATAATTTCATTGCATTCAATATCATGATTGACAGCATTATAATTATCAAGCCATCCTAATTCTCCTCTCAGAGATACATGTAAATTTGTTTCCATTGAAAAAAATGGTATAGTTTATCAATAACAGGCTACTTTTATATACAAGTTCCATTTATTTTGTCTTTTTTAGAAATAAATTTTTGAGATTATAATAAAGTTACATTAATTCTCCCTTCCCTTCCCTTCCCTTCCCTTCCCTTCCCTTCCCTTCCCTTCCCTTCCCTTCCCTTCCCTTCCCTTCCCCTCCCTTCCCTTCCCTTCCCTTCTCTTCCCTTCATACCATCCCAGACTTTCTCATGAAGTTTCCAGCCCACCCTACCCCTCCTCTCTTTTAAATCCATGGCTTGTGTGTTTGTTCCTAAAACCATAAACACAACCTGCTCAGTCTGTATAATGCCTCCTGTATGTATACAGCACCCCCTCCACCTAAGGCTCAGGCATCACCACAGAAGAGAGTGGGAAGAGCTTTGTCAGAGGATCAGGGAGTTTGCTGTGAGATCGTGTCTCCTGCGGAACAGCCCATGAACCTCACCAACAGGGCAGCCTAAGTATGACCTGAACAAGTTCAAATCCAGCAGCCACACTGCTGTGAAGATGGAAAGCTACACAGAGAAGGCAGGCAACTAGGGAGTTCCAGAGCAGGAAAGAGCGCACCAACTGACTGTCTGATACCAATGGTCAGCCCTGAAAAATACGTACATACAAATAATTTTGCCTTTCAGGAATAAACAAGTTTCCTAACTAAAGTAGATGGGCTTATTTGGAGATGTGCCCCTGAAGTGCCCATCGTCCGTGCTTTTAATTACTAGGGAATTAGAAATTATGTCACTGCGTGATGGATATAATGTGAGGCATTCTAGCTAACTTTGCATAGAAATGATAGGTAAGATACGATTGTGAACTTGTGAATACAACCCTGGGAAGAATTAGCATCACTAACCTTTCAGAGGAGGTAGCAGAGATGGCTCAGTGGATAGAGTGCTCGCTGTGCAAGCCTGAGCACGTGAGTTCAGATCCCACAACTCAGGAAAGCCACATGCAGCCACACATATACATAACTCCAATTCTGTGTGAGCAGAGGTCAGAGCCCAGACTCTTGTTATTTAGTCTACAGTTTAGAGGAAAGCTGTCTTTCAAAAACCAATGTGGAGAGTAGTAAAGGAAGACTGTCAATATGACGTCAACCTCTGGCCTGCCACACTCACCTAGAGACCACACACACACACACACACACACACACACACACACACACACAATTCAACTTAATAGAGTGTCCTCTTAAATTTTACATTCTAAGACTGAGGGTGGTGCACACCTTTAATCCCACCAGTCAGGAGACAGAAGTAGGCAGATCTCTATGAGTTCAAGGCCAGCCTCATCGACCAAACCTATTCCAGGACATTTAGGACTATAAAGAGTAACTCTGGCTCAACAAAACAAAACAAAAAGTCTAGGAAGCTTGTATATTCAGGGACCATAAGTATATTTTACATACCAAGGAGCCCATAACCACTAGCACCACAGTAACCAATTTCATGAATATAAGTTTTTCTTCTACGTTTGAAGCAAAAATTTAAAATTCTTGACCTAGTAAGATAATAGATCTTTAGGTAAAAAGTAAAATTTTAGATTGCTTACAAATTTAGGGCCCAGTGCTGATGACACTCATAGACTTATTTTCTGATGTCGATGTGCATCTAATAATTCAAAAAAGAAAAGTGATTACTTGCTCAAGCCAGACTGTTATTTAAAGAAACAGGAATTGGTCACTTCACATGTTTTTAAGTCTGCAGTTTTCACATTAAAAACAGTTGATGAAATTCTAACCTGTACCCTATCCATTTCCAGACACATACATACAAGGTATGAAAATGTAATAGGATTGCTTTTAAATAGTAGTTTGTAAAGCAGTCACTTTGAGGGCTTTAACCATAACTCTTACTTGAACCTTGAGTTTGTTAAGATGGTTTAAATACTCAACGGAAATCCCAGTGATCTGAATGAAATCGTCTTTGTCCTCTATTTTAAACGTTACTGAGAGCAGAGCAGTCGTTTTCTGTTTTGGTTTTAAGTCTCACTGCTTTCCATACAGCGGATTTGGTTCTGTTCTTTGAACAGTATGTTAATGTTGGACCTTAGGAAATCCCTTAGATAAATTTATATTTTGAAACACCTTTTCCATCAGTCTTTGAAGTTAGGTAATTGGATTTTTTTAGTAGTGAGGGCTGAGTAACTCTACCACATTTCCAATCCAAAAAATTACCTCTTAATAGAGTAAATTACCTATGTCTTTAATAGTTTTTTATCGATATGTCATAAATTCTTTTATATTTCCTGGATATAGAATTCCGTATATTAATTAAACTTTTAACTCTTTTTTTTTAAAAAGACCCTATCTTTTTTTTTTAAGATTTATTTTATTTATTATATGTAAGTACACTGTAGCTGTCTTCAGACACTCCAGAAGAGGGCGCCAGATCTCGTTATGGATGGTTGTGAGCCACCATGTGGATGCTGGGATTTGAACTTATCACCTTCGGAAGAGCAGTCGGGTGCTCTTACCCGCTGAGCCATCTCACCAGCCCCAACTTTTAACTCTTAATATTTTTCCAACAAAGATCCAAGAAGAAAGTGATCTTCATCTATTTCTCTGTACATTGGCAGTTTTAGTGTGTGGCCTTTTTTTTTTTCTTTTAATAACTTTTTGTTGATTCTTTGTGAGTTTCGCATCGTGCACCCCGGTCGCACTCATCTCCCCATGCCCTCCTATCCACCCTTTGCAGCTTCCTCCCCACAATAAAAATCACAAACAACAACAACAAAGCATAGAAAACATCTCACTGTGGAAGCTGTAGTGTGTCACAGTGTGTCCCACAGTCTATCCCTCTGTCCATACATCTTCACTCTCAAATGTTCACTGTGATGAGTCATTGGTCTGGTTTGAGATTTCTGGCTTCTGTGACATCAATACTGGATCCTAATTAGGACTTCTAATTGTCCCATTGTGGCCCCGTGTCATGGAGCTCCTGCAGCTTTGGAACAGCAGGACCAGCCCTTTCACTGGTCCCAACCTTTCGAATATGATGTAAATTTTAGAGTGGGTCAGTTCAGAGCCTGGATCTGGGCCTGAGTGAGCCCAACAGGTCTCCCTTATCCACACCACCAGAGCTAACTCTTTCAGCACTGCCACCCAGTGCTGCCATCAGCAGGAGGCAGGGCCAGCTCTCCTGCTCTCATGCCCTTGGGGCAGGTTCACCTCCAGCTCCATGGTGCTGTCTAGTCAATGTTCTCCCAAGAGCTGCAGCTTGAAGGGGCTGGGCCAGCTCTCCTGCTCCTACGCTCTCCAGGCTGGCTCACCCATGCCTTCACCATCAGGACCAGCTCCATTCTGTTGCCCAGGGGACGTGCAGGGTCCGTTATCCCAGTTCTACATCAGTGAGAGGGGCAGGGATAATTCTCCTAGATACTGCAGGTGCACGTGAGGAGGGGAAGGACGTCACCCCTACACTGAATAAACCTCACTCAGCTTTTTAGCATTCTTCCTCTCTTTAATTGGATACTGGGGATGTGTGGCCAAGCTGAGCTGTTAGGACCTGCCAGGGACAAACTTTTACCCTAAAATCTCTCATTACAACATGGTCAAGCTGAACCAGGATCAAAGACACCTTTTTGGCATCAGCCATTCAAGCAGCCAAGCCTGGATGGAGAGGAAAGGCTGCTGGTCCCACTTTTAGTCCAGGAACGTTTCTTATCTCCACGCTTTGGCTGTGTTCGCTGCTTTCTGCTTAGATTTGGTGAGGAGGAAAAAGGTGTGCTTGGCCTCTTCAGGCCCCAAATGCCAAGCTCTAAGCTCTGAGCTCTGAGCGCCGGAGCCTGGCCCTGCCTTTTTCCTCTCGGTTTGGAAGCTTCCTTTGAGCTCTCTGAGTTCTCTGTTGAACTAGTTTAACTTCTGATGTTCCTTGTCTTCTGAGCCACTATGGGGGGTCTTTACACCGTCCCGGGATTTGCCAGTATGACAGGGATGGCTGAGTTCTTTACTTGTGTGTTAGTAACTGTAGGGAATGGATATAAGGTATTCAGAGAAGCAGCAGTGTTTGGGATATCTCACTATAGCTTGTATAGCAATGGAATATAAACTTTGTGCTATCTTGGAACTCTTAGGGGGTATTCTCATTTGTCTTTTGAAAGTTTTGGTAGTTTGTCTAAGATTGCACAATGAATCGTGTAAACTGTTATCTTTATATTAGAGTCTATGATAATTGGCTTGATGGATGGCTACTTTAACAGTACACTTAGAAACTGATTGAATGGAAGAGACATTTTCCCTCTGGCCTGCTTTGGGTGACTATAGAGTCTTAATAAGGTGTCAGGTTATATGCTCTCCTGAGGTCTCATAGGGAACCACAAAGCCAATTCTTTGCTTGGAAGGACCCCAATAGTTCAACTGAGAGGTGCTCACCCTGAATTACTCCTTGGTGTTGGGGCTTTCTGAGACATGTCAAAGGGGACAACTAGCTCACTGGTGACATTCCCAGAAGGTATTGGTATTAAACATTACTAGTCCAAAACGTTTGCTTAGTATCCATCCTGGTTTGGCTATCCAGATAGGCCTCCAGTCAAATGACTGTTAAGAAAACAGGGAAAAAACTTCATATTCTGCACAAAACCAAACCAAAACAAAAAGGCCACACACACTGGGAAGAGAAATAGATGAAGAAGTCCTGTGTCATGCCTTCCATCCCACCTGTCTTTTTAAAGGGACTTCAGAGCTAACTTGGGGAATGTAAAAAACAAAGTTACTGGGGAAGTTTTCAGGCTCTGGTTGTCTGCACTATGTGGGAATCAGAAGTTAATGTAGACCTAAATAACTGACATGGAGAAAACAGCTTCCTTCTGTGTGGGGTATGGAAGCTGAAAGAGATGGCAGTGGTTTTCCTGGTTCGTATTAGATATATATTAAAACTGCATTGTTGCACATAAAAATATCAATCACTTCTTCCATGTGTTCCATGATTTCTGTGTAGCAAATAAATTAGTAAATCTGTGCACTATTTCTGATAGGTATCATTAGTTCTTTCATTTTAAAGATAAGGAAATTGACAGAACCGATTGAGACTTTGGGACAGTGCAGTGTATAAACACACACACACAGAGCAAAGTGTATAAACACACACACACACACACAGCATAGTGTATAAACACACACACACACACACAGCATAGTGTATAAACACACACACACACACAGCATAGTGTATAAACACACACACACACAGCATAGTGTATAAACACACACACACACAGCATAGTGTATAAACACACACACACACAGCATAGTGTATAAACACACACACACATACACAGCATAGTGTATAAACACACACACACACACACACACACACACACAGAGCATAGTGTATAAACCACTGTGCTGTGCTGCCTCCTGCTGGAAGAACAGTGGCCAGAAGTGGCTCCTCACGAAAACAGGACTGTCCTTCAAACTCAACACTCCTTAATCCCAATTGCTCTTTAAATTTAATTTATGGCTAAATTAGAGAACCTATATGAGCTGATAATAATTAGCTATTAATTATTTTGGTAATATAGTCAAAAACTTTATAGCTCTGTGCCCAGTGAGGTTCTCTGTATATGACACATTTGCATTGCTGAAGTAATTCCATCTGATTAACTGGAAGCTTAATAGCATGTGATGTCAGAATACGTAACTTGCGTTGGTGAACCATACTGACTTTGCTGTTAGGGAAGAAACTACCTCTGACTGATTCTTGTTTTCACAGTAATACTGCCGACATAGAAAAGGACATGCTTGGACTCAAGACATATTCTCTGAAAAAAATTAATGGGGTCATAGAGATGGCCAATTATGTCAAATTACAGTTATAATGTTAAAGGTCCCTTTAAAGGCATGAAGAAACCATCGTTTTCTAATTTGTGTTTATTTTCTATACATTAGTTCACGGCTGCGGTGTGAACTGTCTGTCCTTCCATCCTTTGGGGAACAGCCTTGTTACTGCCTCTTCTGATGGGACAGTTAAGATTCTGGATCTCATAGAGGGAAGACTCATATACACACTTCAAGGACATACGGTATCAATTCTGAGATTTCTGTCTCCTAAATGAAATATACTTTAAGGTTCAGTTCATTTAGTATGTGCCTTTGTTATTTTTAGTAGTAATATATGTTTGCTGCTACTCCTGTAATTTGATTTTATTTTACTTCTAAGTTTTTAATTTCTAGAAGCAAGTCTTAAAAATAGTATTTATTGTAACTCTTTAAGACCAATGACTTTAGCTATTCATTAAGAAAATATTACTGCAGTCTCAGTACAGACTAAATTGTTTGGAAGATGGATACTTCCTATCTTTTCCCTCATGCCTATGCTGGTTTCTCTCTGGTAAATCTTGTGCAGAGACCCATCCAGTGTTACCTGTACCAAGGCAGCCACACCTGGCTCATTCCAAATATTATTTCTAGGACGCCCACTTGCCTTCCAAATAAGCCATATTCTGTTTTAACAAACTTACTGGAAAGAAAGATGGAGGTTTGGTTCTCACGTTCCTTCTTCTTTTGTTTTATTTGTCACTGGCTTAGAACTAAGGGAAGGTAGACTGGTGCGTTTTAAATCTGTAAACTCTTCTTTCGTGGATAAATGTTCAAACTAGTCAACTTTTTCGAACAATTCTTTTTTCACGTCTTAGGCACCGCTGGTGAATTTAAGGTCTTTGTATCTCAAAATAGAGACTTGAGGCTTTGTGATCTTTCTGCCTTTCTGCTGTGCTTGTTCCATGGCAGGGTTAGGGCCAAGCACGGCCAGCCCATACGCAGACATGTATGTTTAGGGCAAATAAATACAATCACTAACCAATGGCCAAGAGATATCAAGTAATGCTACCTAATTAGGAAAAACAGTAGAGTAAAATGTAGGAAAAAACATTTAGCAACACTACACATAGATTTCTCTTCTAGAGGCAAAGTACTTGTGAAGTTACAACAATGTAAGTCAGTAACAGGGTGTCCTGGTTACATTTGCTGTGATGAGAAACCGTGAGAAGCAGCTAGAGAGAGAAAGGGCCTGTTTCCGTTAAAGTTCCAGATGGGGTACAGTCTACCATGGTAGGGAAGTCATGTAGCATGAGCATGAGGCCAGCCTATCACTGTGTTGGTTGTCTGGAAGGAGGAAGAGAGGCAGAGAGAGAAAGTGAGAGAGACAAGTGGAGAAATGGAGAGAGCGACAGACACACAGACACACAGAGAGAAAAAGAGACAAGAGACAGAGAGAGGTAAAAAAAGAGGGACAGAGAGAGAGAGAGAGAGAGAGAGAGAGAGAGAGAGAGAGAAGAGAACCTGCAGTGGAACCAGGGTATAAAACTGTGAAACACATGCGTGGTGAGGTAAATACTCCAGCAAGCTTCCAATGGAGAAGTCCCGTGCTGGGGTGAAGGGATCAAATGTAAAAGCCTGTGGAGGGCGTTTCACATTCAAAGTATAACACAGGGCCTAATTGAACGAAGCAAAATGTTTTCTCCAAAACTTTGTATATCCATCTAAAAAAAAAGAAGTTACTATTTCATGATGAGAGATAATTTCTTGTCCCTCGGACTGAGAGGTTATGTACCTTGATTCCATGTAAAGCACAGATATCCAACTCCTCAGGAATCATTTCATTTTAAGTGTCTATCTCGGAGAATTTCGGTAACTTCTCCACGGGCCTGCAACTGTTCTGTGGATCCCCAGGTGCTCATCCCCACGGTTGGGGTGCTGGTTTTTTTGCTCACAGTTCTCCTCCTGTGCCCTGGCTCCCTGTGACCTGTTTCAGAAGAGCTCTCCGTGGAGCCTGTTGTGGCAACAAATGACCTTGTATGGCCTCCGTGTTTATTGTTCAGTTAATATTAGTCATTGGTTAAATCCAAGCCAGGACGCTAGAGAAGGTTTACCATACCCTTACCAGCTTACACCTGAGCAGGCTTTTCCTGAGAGGAGAAAAGGGCTGTCCCGTCTTTTGCTTACCACCGCTTGCTTGCCTTCTCACATACTTGGCTTGGCGCTCCATTACTTCTCAGCCACCATTTTTGGTTAGTGACTTGGCGCGCCTATGGGACACTTGTCACTGCTAGATAGCAAAGGGGCACTCAGTCCTGTTGATCACCAGGAAGCAGCTCTCAATACTTGCCTCTTTACCTCCCTCATGTCTTAGGGGCCCGTCTTTACCGTTTCATTTTCAAAGGACGGAGAGCTGTTTACATCAGGCGGTGCAGATGCGCAGGTCAGTATGCCCTTGACTGGATTGCACGGGCTGATTTCTGTAAGAAGGCTTTGGCCTTACTAGGACACTCATCACTAGCTAGTGTGTATATGCTGAGTGGGGGTTTTATGTTAATTTAGTAACGGTCTGTTGTCACGTAGTTCCAGTTGAATAGTTTTAAGAATTCCACAAGTATTTTCTCTATCTATATTTTATACTATGTACTACGTTTAGTCAACACTGAATGCCCAGTTTCAGTGTCCTTCTGCCTGAGTTAGTGCCTAGGAGTTTGTCTGTACATCTTGTTTCCTCCAGTACTGAGCCTCCTGAGGCAAATCTGTGTTTACATGAGATGACCCAAAGTCAGTCATAGCCAGATTATTAAATAAAATGGTCTTTGGTTTAGTTTGGGCTTGGGGGATATTTTGAGTCAGGATCTCACTGACTGGCCTGCAAGTTACTAAGTCACTGTGCATACCAGGCTGGCTTCAAATAATGTCCCACCTGCCTCTGCCTCCCAAGTGCATGTCCTGCCACTTCTAGCTCAAAATCGGATTTTCTGTTTTATTTATTTTTATTATTATTTTATTTTATTTTTAGTCTTTTGAGACAGGGTTTCTCTGTGTAGCCCTGGCTATCCTGGAACTCATTCTGTAGGCCGGGCTGGACTCGAACTCAGAAATCTGCCTGCCTCTGCCTCCCAAGTGCTGGGATTAAAGGCGTGTGCCACCACTGCTTGGCCAAAATAGGAGTTTTAAGTTGGGCATAAAGGCAGTTCAGAATGCTAAATCTCCCTGCCATGCTTGAAATATTGAAGAGAGTGACGCACAGGCATGAGTGTCTCTACACACAGCCATTCTGACTGTTCAGAGCAGTTGTGGATTGGGGGTTTTTTAGTCAGTTCTCTTGTTTTTCTATGCATTCAGTAACTTCGGCAGTGTTGACTTTGCAGGTCTTGATTTGGAGGACTAACTTCATTCACTTGCACGGTAAAGATCCTAAAAGAAACCTCAAAAGACTGCATTTTGAGGCCGCCCCACACCTTCTTGACATCTACCCACGATCACCACATCCCCATGAAGACAGAAAGGAGACTATTGAAGTAGGTTGTATGTATATATCCTACATTTTTATGGTCATGGTAGGGCAGTTAGTGATCCCTGTGCTTAAAATTACACTGATGTATACAAAACTGGGTCCTGCACTTGGCCACACTTAGAGAAACTCTGTTATTTCCACTAATAAAATTTAGCCATAGGTGCACAGTAGTGTGTACTGATGTGAATATTGCTTAGATTCTCTTCTAAATGGCTTGGAAATAGCTAAAAGTTATGTTGCAAATGATAGAAATGAGAAGGTAAATCCGAGGCTGCAGAGTGAGTTGCTTCCTAGCCAGTCACTTTGGGGAGGGTGTTTGATGGCCATGTGAGAGTGGGACCTGGTCCGAAAGACAAATGTTCTTATAATAACTATTGAAACAGGTTTCCAGAGATCTTTTATAGCCAAACAAAATAAACCCCACCCATGAACATTTTTATAAAGTATTTATTATTACATTTAATATTTGAGACCAGTGTGTGTGTGTGTGTGTGTGTGTGTGTGTGTGTGTGTGTGTGTATACAAATGTTTGTTGGAGTCTCACTTTCTATAGTACCCTAGCCTTGATGGGTACTTTACTTTCCTTTACAGGCCAGCAAGGTGGCTCACTGGATAAAGGCACTTGCCACACTAAGCCTGACACGATCGAAGTTCAGTTCCTGGATCCCACATGGTGGAAAGAGAGAACTAACTACCATACATTGTCCTCTGACTTAAACACACGCACGCACACTCACACTCACATGCCCAGCTTTTTTGTTTGTTTGTTTAATAAATTAAATATTTATTTATTTATTTATTTATTTAATGTATGTGAGTACACTGTGGCTGTACAGATGGGTGTGAGCCACCATGTGGTTGCTGGGATTTGAACTCAGGACCTTCGGAAGGGCAGTCAGTGCTCTTACCCGCTGAGCCATCCCGCCAGCACCTCTGTGCTTTATTAAATGTTCATACTTGCTGTGCCATCATCCTGTGAGTGCCTATGTGCGTGTATGCCTAAATGCGTGCCTATGTGTGTGCGAGCACGGTCATGCATGCGTTCATGTGTGTACGTGTGATGCTGGGAATCCAGAGCAAGGCTTCTTACATGCCCCCAGTGACCCACCGCAGAGCTACGTTCCTAGCCCTCAGTTACTCTTTCACTATTTGAACAAGAGAATATAATTTTTAAAATAATTATTATTTTATGTGTATGGGGGATTTGCCCGCATGCATGTCTGTCCACCATGCAGTGCCCTCAGAAGCCAGACGAGGGTATCACATTCCTTGTGACTGGAGTTATAGATGGTTATGAGCCAGAATGTGGGCACTGGGAACTGAACCCAGGACCTCCGGAAGAGCAGCCAGTGCTCTTACCACTGAGCCATCTCTCCAGCCCAAGAACATTTTTCCCTCAGTTGTTATAGTTGTTAAGTGTATTTGTTAGCCTTTTATGATCATATATTCATACAAAGTAAATATATATATTTATATTACATATAATATTTTTTTCTTGACTGTCCTTTTCTTGTGTTACCAGTGTTTTGATTTTTACTTTAGCATTTCTTTTTTTAATTTTTTTTTATTAGATATTTTCTTCATTTACATTTCAAATGCTATCCCCTTTCCTAGTTTCCCCTCTGAAAGTCCCCTGTACCCTCCCCCTGCCCTGCTCCCCAACCTACCCACTCCCACTTCCGGGCCCTGGCATTCCCCTGTACTGGGGCATATAATCTTCGCAAGACCAAGGGGTCTCTCCTCCCAATGATGGCCGACTAGGCCATCTTCTGCTACATATGCAACTAAAGAGACAAGCTCCGGGGGGTACTGGTCAGTTCATATCGTTGTTCCTCCTATAGGGTTGCAGGCCCCTTTAGCTCCTTGGGTGCTTTCTCTAGCTCCTTCATTGGGGGCTCTGTGTTCCATCCAATAGATGACTGTGAGCATCCACTTCTGTATTTGCCAGGCATTGGCATGGCCTCACAAGAGATAGCATTTCTATGACTTAGCAGGGCTTGATCAGTGTGAAGAACACCCCGCCCCCTCCCCAGCCCTGTCATTTACCCAGCACCCAGCCAAGTGCTGTAGAGTAGAGCTACAGGTCCCAGTTAGTGTATGCCCCTGGCATTGTGCTATCCAGGCCCAGAGACTCAAGCCATTTCCTCTGTGATTTACCATCAGCTGTAGTCCGTTTTAGAGAGCTAGACTTTAAAGTGTCAACAAGTTGACTGAATAGCTTGCTCTGACTCTTTAGCTGAGAACCCTGAAGCCAGCTCCTTTGTGTGATTCGGTCAGGCTGACCCAGGCTGCGCAAAGACACTCTCGGCAGTACTTCTCACATATGCACTGACACTTGTCTTAAAAGCTGCCTTTTCATTACGGAGCTAGAGGCCAGTTGTGCGGCACATAATTCAGGGAATGTGCCTGAACAGTTCGAGTGGCCCTGAGGAGGCTGACCTTCGATGCCCAGTTTAAATCACCTGTAGATACTCAGAGCTGTTTAACTGCCTAGTATGACTGACATTGGAAAATAGTTCCAGATGCTGAGCCAGAGAAGTAAAAGGATTCTGCGTATGAACTGTGAATCATCTTGTTTTAAAAATAAGCTCACGATAAAGCAAAATACAATGTTTTTGTATAAATCATATTTTAACATTATAAAAAAATCATTGGATATCAAGTACTTTTTAAAGTCTTCATGTTAGTGACTATAGATCCCTTGAAGAAAGAAAAAAACTGCTTAATTTAAAACTAAAACTGTCACACAGATGTGATATAGACTAGATGAGAAACACTGTGCTCACTTATAATAAATTATACTTTAAAATCATTCTCTTTCAAAGCTTTAGGAAGGTTCACTTCCATTAAAACTGAAAACATTCTGTGTTCAGAATTTTTAAAAAATATAAAATTATTTCTTTTTAACAAATAGAATTGAAGTAGTTTCTCTTCTTTTCGCAGTGGCTATGAAGGTTTGGGTTTTGAGTTTAGAGCAGTATAGACTCTCTGTGATTTGTAGCTTACTATGTTTTCTTAACCTTCTGCATGAAACTGTTTGGCCTTTGCAAAGCCCACTGGCTTGCTAACGTTAACTGTCTTATTTGTATGAAGGAACAAAACCCATTAGAGCCTCAGATCTCTGCTACTGCCAACCAGATGTAGAAATTACTAATGCTTACATGAATAGAGGGATGGCAGCCAGATTGTTCTGCAGAGCCACCAGAGGAAGCCACGAGAAAAAAGACATGGAACATAGAAGCCTTGCTATGTGGACACCCCTCTGTGTCCTCTCCTTGTTCTATGAACAGTCGTGTTGCTAAAGCCCTCCGTCCTCATTACAGTTAAAATCTGGCCCTGTCTGCAGACACGGACGTGTCTCTGTGCTAGAGGTCCTAGCTTTAAGGGCTCGTTCCCTGCCCTTCGGGAAAGTGCAGTCTAGGGAAACATTACAGGCTATGTTAGTATGGGTGTTCTTGAGCTCCTCAACGATGTAGACACTTAGGTCGGGGGCGGGGCTACCTTCAAGATTCTATACAGCCTTCTCATTCATAACTCTTCATCGTCCCCCTGTTCAGGTGATGAGAGCCCAGCTCTCAATCCGTTCCATTTCAAGGCCACTTGGTTTATGAGACAGCAGTTGTTCTCCAGTTACATAACACTATTAGTTACATAAATTCCAAACTTGTAGGAAGTAAACGATTTTCTACAGGAAGGGCCTATTCTTTCCTTAGATCTTAAACTTTCTGAACAGTTTCTGTTTCAGGAGCAAAGCTAAGTTGGTGAGCTTCTTTATACATACACTAGGTGGCGCTAGAGAAAAGACTACTGTGGCTCTCTGGCCCCTCACCTAAGACTGAAAGGCATAAAGTCGGACCAGATACCTCCTCTTCACAGGGACGGATGAGGAGGTGTTGGTTTTCTGCTGGAAAACGGCTGGAAGGAAGAAGTGTTGGCCAACTGGGCCAGCTGTCCTCCATCATTCTTGTACACAAATCTATCTCCCCTTTACTGTGTCTTTGAGTCGGGCACCTCCACTGTCACACAGTGGACTGGATAATTATAAGATGTATTTCTAAAACGACAGCTAGGGGACTGAGCATGTTGGCACATGTGCCTGTAATCCCAACACTTGGGAGTCAAAGGGAAGGGGACCTAGAGTGAGGCCAGCTTGCAGTGCATAGCCATGGCGAGATCGATCCCCAAGGCAAAACCAGGCCAGCAAGCTATCTCAGCAGGTAAAGAAAGACATCTGCAGCCCGACCTGACAACCTGAGTCCACTCCCCGGGATCCACATGGTGGAAAGAAAGAATCCAAATCTCACAGATTGTCCTTCAACCCCCACACGTGTACCATGGTGCAATCCCATGTGTAAGTGTGCATGCACTCACATACAAATAAATCTAGTATTCATCACTACAGCGCTGCCCCCTCAAACCTGAGTGCTTTAAATCCATCAGTCCATCTGCTCTTCTTGCCTGGGGCTCTGCCCACAGTTAGAACAGTGTCCAGTGTCTCCCCCAGATGGTTTTCTCTAAAGCAGTTAGACTCCAGCCTTGTGGCTTTCCCAGATTTCTTTGTAATTTGGCCTTTGTCAACTGCTCATTTGCACCATGGCTGTGCTCGGGTGGTTTGGAGGAGGAGGTTGGGGGGAGACACGGACGGACTCTTTATCTCACCCTGTCTCTGGGACTCGTTTTCTAAAGTGTATTTTGTTTTTATTTAGGTGTTGAGCAGCTGTGTCAGGCTGTGTTTCCTTTCTAAGTCCTTTGTCGCTGAGCAGTCAGCTAGAGTTTTCTTCTGGCCCTGAGTGTACTGAGTGCTGGCCCATTGGTCCTGCTATCTGGCTTCTCTTTGGCTCTTTCCTTTGAACTGAGGACTATTGCATTTTCTTTGGTTTGCCTTGGAGCATTTGAATTTAGAAATAACTTCCCTCGGAGGTGGTCATGGGTCCAGGAACCCGTCCCCCTTGCCCTGTAATTTTACTGCATACGTATTTTTAAATCTACAATTAAATACTCTTTAGCTTTAAATGGTCAGAAAGTCTTGGGTAGATGGGGTTGTATTGAGTGTGTTTTCCTGTAACTTGTCTTTTTATTTCGTAAAAAAAAACCTCTGAGATGTGTATATAACATGAACTGGCACATTTATATGGAGTACGGAGCCGTGTTGTGTCTCGTGGCTTTACCTCGCAGGCAGTCTCTACAGTGTAGCCTAGCGTTGGGTACAAAGCGCCGTGCGCACTGCTGACTGTATGGAGCACTCCGGTGTTAGCAATGGTGCTTCTTGCCATTTTCACTTTTCCCGTGAGTCACCGGTGCTGCAGAGCACCTTCGTAATGACTCTTTGAAGGCAAGCCCATTAGCCGTTAGAGTTTCACTTCTGGGATTTGTTTTTTCATGGGATTTCTGTTTTCTACGTTTCTATGTATAAGCTTGTGTACAGATTTTAGATATTCGGCCCTTCCGGTATTTGACATCATAATGATCCTCACAGTGACACAGCTCTCCCACAGCAGCCGTGATCGATCACAGGCGCGTTCGCCCGTGCTTGCAACTTTTGCTTTTCCGGGTTCTCAGATGCTGTTCTCCACCTCTGGTTGGAATAATAACCATAAATTATTTGTTTCTAGCTGGGCGTGGTGGTGCACGCCTTTAATCCCAGCACTTGGGAGGCAGAGGCAGGCGGATTTCTGAGTTTCGAGGCCAGCCTGGTCTACAAAGTGAGTTCCAGGACAGCCAGGGCTACACAGAGAAACTCTGTCTCGAAAAACCAAAAAAAAAAAAAAAAAAAAAAAATTATTTGTTTCTTGCTGGTTTTACCGTTTGATCATCACGTTTGAGTTCTACTTATCTCTTGCCAACCCTTCCTAGCCGGTATCCATGGACCTAGCTGAGATCTGTGGACCTAGCCAGTCCATCATCCTTGTCTATAGACAGATGCCATTGAATCTTACGGTGTTTGTTTCCCACCTGCACCTCATCGTGCTTCTAAACCATCTACAGTACAACAAGTTTCTGTTTACTTGAAACTTTCAAGTCAATGAAGACTTAGTCTTTGCCATGAATTCCTGGTGGATTTCCTTCAGTTTTATAGTATTACACGTGTTCTTTTGAAACTGTCCATATTTTAATGTCATGTTGAAATCCACTTGGGTTTGTGTGTTGTGTGGGGCTATCGGTGCTCTTTGGTTCTCTTCGTGGGGCTGAGGACTCAGAACTAGATTCCGTTTAGTTCTCCATTGGTAATTGCTGAGTTTTTAAATGAAAGTTTATTATTTCCTCTCTGATTCATACATCTTAACATTGTATTTCTTTTTCTTGTTTCAATGTACTGGCTAGGATATTTTCTGCATCTCTTGAGGTGGGTCTTTCTATTTTAATATTCCTCTGTAGGTGAATTGCACTGCTTTTAGAATGTGAAAATGGCCATTTCTGCCTTAGCTTCAACACTGTCAATAGTGTGTACATTGGTAGGTTTAGTGAATTCATATTTTGCCAATAGGTGTGCTCTTATCAATGAGTATATGCCTTAATTTTAGAATAAGTTATAACTAATTCTTTATTTTTTAGTATTGGTCCTCACGACAGAGGATGTCACATTAACTTATTTCATGTGTGCACACAGATTAATCCCAAACTTGAGGTGATGAATTTGCAGAGCACTTCTCCCCCAGTGGTGGATGTCCTTGCTTTCAATTCAACCACAGTAAGTTGTCTTTCTTTAACTTAAGCAGCGTTGCACCATTTATCACAGCCCATTTCCTTACAAAGTGAAAGAGTCGGAGATAAAATAAAAAGTTAGCTAGGTGACTTAATATTTCAGCACAGCAAGGTTGTATACAAAGTCATTTCTAAGTTTCTAAAATACCACCAGGGGGAGCAGCAACCATTTCCAGAACAGTTTTACCTTGGAAGATCTTAAACTCAGTCAAACTCACTCTCCCTGCACCCTTACCCCTGCCCCCTGCTCCACCATCCCACCCCCTATTTCCTGCGCCCCTGTCCCCCTACCTCTCGCCTACCCCATTCCCTGCTCCCTGCTCCCTAGTGCCCATCCTCTGCCCCCTGTCCCCTTCTCCCTGTCCTGGGGTACCACGCTGCTGTCACAGAGCAGACTCTGGTGCACTGCCCTAAGAATGTCAGGCAGGTCCTCTGCTTTGTTTCTGTTACTCTCTTGATGGATTATCCAGAAATAAAGTATCTCTACTACTTACAATTTTGTCTATAAAAATTATCTGTATATTTTGTGCATCTGAAGGCTTCAGAAACAGTTTAAGCCATCTATCTTCTGAGTCTGCCCTCTCTTCTACACAAATCACAGTAACCCGGCTGATTAGCACAAGCCCTGCTCTGAGAACAGGAAGAACCACACTGATGCTAAGCTGTCCATTTAGTTCAGTATTGTGGGTAAAATTTTAAAGAAACACAGCCTGACATATAGACTCGAGTAGATGCCAAGAAGAGAATCTAGTGCAAAGGAGTTGTACCTGTCCCCGGGAAGGAGTTGTGCCTGTCCCCAGGAAGTGCTCCAGTTCTGCAGCTATGAAGTGTCCTCTCAGCGTTAGTGCCAGTAGAGAATGTTCTTCTCTGAGAAGAAGCAGTAACAAGAGCCACATAGTAGCAAGCAGGCACTCATTGTGAGGGGAAGGCAGGAGTCTGTGGTGGAGCTGGTCTGTGCACTTACTGTGCTCACATCTACAACCCATCAGCATTTCTGCACGAATGAGTGCCTTGTCCAATTAAATCTAGCTAAACATTAGCTAGCTATCTAAAACTATCTAAAACTTGGCACAGTGCTCTCCCTATAGTTAGTCTTCAATGAATTTGACACAGCCCATGCACCTGACCTTATATATTGCAGTGAGCTGACTTTGTATCCTGTAGATAGGTAGCTTGGGATGTCACCAGCAGGCTCAACTTGAGTGCTCCTGACCTAGAAACTATCTCAGAGTTTTTGTTCTACTTTTTGAGACACACTCTCCCTGCCAGTACCCTTTAAGCTTTGTAAAGACTGGTCACTTAGGGCTAGAGAGATGGCTCATCAGTTATGAGCACTGACTGCTCTTCCAGAGGTCCTGAGTACAATTCCCAGAAACTACATGGTGGCTCACAACCATCTATAATGGGATTGATGCCCTCTTCTGGTGTGTCTGAAGAGAGCAACAGTGTACTCAATTTAAAAAACAAAAAACAAAAAACAAACAAACAAAAAAAAACAAAAAAAAAACAAAAAAAACCAAGTTTGCTCTGGGCCTGTCACCAGCTAGAGCAAAAGGGTACTTATCCCTTGAAGATAACCCAGAGAACCAGAATCAGCTAGTTTATGTGGTATTTGTGGGACTTTGATGAAGGAGTGTCATCCACAAGAGGGGAGCACTGGCCTGAGTAATGTGAACCTGCCTTTGTGTAACAAAGCCAGGCGAATGTCAGGGACTTCACTTTAGAATAGGAAAGCCAAACACTGTGGCACATTCTAGTTTAGAATTCAGGAATCGGGCAGGAGGATTTTGAGTTTGAGGCTACCATGAATCATATAATAAGACTACGAAAGGCAAAGGGCTGGGAGTGTGTGCCTATAGCAGTTTGGCTAGCACATAGAAGCTACGCTAAGGTGAGTCTTAGCTATCCTCTGGTGTCTCGCTATAGAGGAGAAATTAAGGCATGCAGTGTAACCGTTGGTATCTTTGTGGCTTGTACTTATGTCTCTAATGCCTGACAGAAATTTTGATATAATATTTGGGTATCAAAATCAGTTGTTACCAATCTGTATTTTTAAAGCCTGGTTGTGCCCACCCCCAAATGATTCTCTGCAAAAGTATTGGCTATCATGTAGACATGGTTTTAGAATGTTTATCTCCTCAAATGCCTTAATCTTTATCAAGTCACTTATATAGGGTTGGTTTTTGTTTTGTTTTGTTTTTGTTTGTTTGGGCTTTTTTGGCTTTCTAAAGACTCTTTTCTTTAGGATTCTGGTTTGAGTCTTAATATTTTAATAGAAATAGACCATGTTTCTGCCATCAAATTTTGAATCAGAGATGGCTAGGATATAGCTCAGCAGCTGAGGTTTGGCTAGCATGCTTGAAAGAAATCCTGAGTTCCATTGCTAACATGGGCATTTATACATAGGCATTTAGCATTTACCATCTAAGATGTGGCTACACAGGTATTTCAGATTCTCTTTGCCATTCTCCTCAAATAGGAATATAATTGAAGAAGTTTTGGGGGACTAAAGAGATGGCACTGTCAATAAAGTGTGTACCATGTGAACAGGAGGATCTGAATTCCCAAAAACTGTGTATAAAGCTGGGTTTGATGAGGAGACCCAGCAATCCTAGCTGAGGAGAGCCCACATGTGAGGGTTCTTGGAGCTCACTGACCAGACGGTCTTGCCTGGTTAGCAAGTTCCAGGCCAGTCAGAAACCTAATCTCAAAAGACAAAGTGGATGGCTTCCCAGAATGATGCCTGAATTCAACCTCTGGATTCCACGTTTGCTTACATACTGCCACCTACAGGCATATACACCACACACACACACACACACACACACACACACACACACACACACAGAAACCTGTTACCTTCAGGGGTTTGGGGGGGTTGTTATTATTGTTGCTTGGGGGGTGTTTGTTTGTTTGTTTGTTTTGAGACAGGGCTTTTCTGTATAGCTCTAGGCTGCCCTGGAACTCTCTCTGTAGGCTGACCTCTAACTCGGAGATCTCTCTGCCTCTGCCTCACAAGTGCTGGGATTAAAGGCATGCGCCACTACGCACAACTTAGCCTTACATTTTACTGTATTCATTTTATTATTTTGTCCTACAAGTAGATGAAGAAACTGAAGTCAGCACTCTCATAGTCTGTCTTAGTCAGGGTTTCTATTCCTGCACAAACATCATGACCAAGAATCAAGTTGGGGAGGAAAGGGTTTATTCAGCTTACACTTCCATACTGCTCTTCATCACCAAGGATGTCAGGACTGGAACTCAAGCAGGTCAGAAAGCAAGAGCTGAAGCAGAAGCCATAGAGGGATGTTCTTTACTGGCTTGCTTCCCCTGGCTTGCTCAGCCTGCTCTCTTATAGAACCCAAGACTACCAGCCCAGAGATGGCACCACCCACAAGGGGCCTTTCCCCCTTGATCACTAATTGAGAAAATGCCTTACTTTTGGATCTCATGGAGGCATTTCCTCAACTGAAGCTCCTTTCTCTGTGATAACTCCAGCTGTGTCAAGTTGACACAAAACTAGCCAGTACATAGTCGTTCGTTGGATTGCCAAAACACTGGATTCTTTATCTCTATCCTGAGCACGACGCATAGTGCAAATATAATTTTGCCTTTCTTTAGAGTTAGAGACTGCAAATTAGGTCAAATTAATTATTTATAATAAACTGAGAAGTTCAAGTTACATTATAGGAAAAAAAAAATCCCAGAATGTGCAGTTCTTTAAACCATTAGTCAAAATAAAGACAGGCCACCCAGAGAAGCATTGCACGGTGCTCCCGTGGGGCGGCTCAGCAGCACCCACCCTGGGCAGGTAAGGGAACACCTGTCAGCTGGAGAATTCCCCTCATGTCCAGTATGGGGAATTGTCACAGAAACGTTGGTGAGTGCAGTGTTCCCGAAGAGATTATCAGTCACCTGGAGAAGGCAAGAGAAGACTCTTCCAAGAGAAATCAGCCCATAGCCTGAGTAGAGATGGGTAGGATTTGTAATTGTAGTTTGTTTGTTTGTTTGTTTGTTTGTGTGTTTTCAAACTGGAATATTTCCGGTAAGAAAGCAAGTATGTTCCTTTAACATTTTTGAAAATGTGCACCATGATAATAAAGTGCACAGTAATCTCCTTCTGATTTCTCTCTCCTCTTGGCATCCCATCTCCCCACCCCCACCCCCAAACTGTCCCTGCCTTGTTCCTCCCTCCCTGAGCTGGCTTGGAAGATTGTCTTGCCTTAGCCTTTTTCCTTCACAGGTGGCACATGGGGGCCTTTACTGCCTTACCAACAGGTGGCAGATGTGACCGAATCCTGGCAGGATGTGCTCTCATATGCATCCATGTCCCGCCGTCAGTATTTCCTGAGGAACTGCTCTGTGGTCATTCTCCATTCTCAGCTTTAAAGAAATGAAAAGGAAGCAGTAAATTAAAATCTGTCCAGCAAAGCTCCATTCTACAGCCACTCAGAGAACAGGGAAGTCTCAGTTTAAAAGACAGTCTTTTCAGGATAGGGGATCCAAAAAGCTACAAAGTGAAGAAAAGCACCCTGGGCTATAGTGAGAGGCTGCAGGAATGTGGTCAGTCACCTGTCACATGGCAGCTGCCGCCTGAGTAAGTGCCGCAGTGGCACTGGGGGACAAGGACCTAGAAAACTAAGGGACTAATGGACCTCAGGCTGTGGTGGCTTGACACAGGCAGGAGCAAGGGAGGGTCAGAGATGGCAGGCAGGCTTCTGAAGATATTTTGAAGGCAGAGCCAAGAGGATTTCCTGACAGATTGGATGTCAGCTGTGGGATTCCCTATCTCCTCTCCCAGGGGACAGTAAGGTGTAGCCCCGAGAAATCTCAGGGCAGCTGGGAATATCTTCTGGCTCAACCTCATTTTGACAAAGAGCCACAGACCGAAAAATAATTGTAGTTTTCTTGTCTGAGGTTCTAGAATCCGGGGAAGGAAATTCTCTGCCTTGTCTATGACTTTGGGAAGTCCCATGCTAAATGTCATTTAGAGTCACGTCTCTCAGCAAAGCACGTTTGGTTTCTCTTTTGCAAAAGATTTTTACATCAGCCTATTTGAGGGAAGAGAGCAGTTGCCCACTTTCATGGACCATATGGTACATACTACCTACAAAATAATGCTGTGCTGACACATCTGCAGACGCAGGGAGAGTAGACTTGCGGACAGAAGATTTGCAAGGGTGTTGTGGCAACAGTACACCCTAGTTACTAGACAACATTGGGTAACTAGTTCAGACTTATTTCAGTTCCTAGCTGCTTATGTAAGCAAAGAATTGGAAGGACTTATTTAAAAGAACACAGTGTCTGCAAATTCAAATGTCTCTAAACCAAAATGTATAACTTTGACAGCGTTAAATGCACGTGCAGGCTGGAGAGCGTGTTAAGAGCACTGGTTTCTCTTCCAAAGTACCCAGGTTCAATTCCCAGCACCCACATTGACCACTAACAACTACCTGTAACTCCCGTTCCAGGGCACCCACTGTCTTCTGCATGCAGAGTAAACATCCATACAGATAATATAAATAAATATTTTTTAAGAATAATGCAGGAGCACCTGTAAGTCACAAGGTGCTGGCACCCAGCCTTCTTTCCCTCTCCTTGTACTAACTTCCCCAGGCTTACTCACGGGCGTCATTTGGAGAAGGTCAGGTTCTTTTTAAGGTTTTTAAACTTTGCTACAGCGAATAAGGCTGCATTTGATTTGTAAGTTTTGCACATATGATTTCTAAAAACCAGATATGTTGTTGGCTTACAGTAAACAGGCAGGTTGGTGTGTTTTCAAGCACTGTGTGGGTGGCTCTGCAGTGTCTGTCTGGGTGGCTCTGCAGTGTCTGTCTGGGTGGCTCTGCAGTGTCTGTCTGGGTGGCTCTGTGGTGTCTGTCCTGCTCCTGGACTGCATCTCTACCTGCCTCCTTCAGGAGTAGGAAACATGTTTTCTTTTTTCCAAATACAGTTTTTAAAACAGAAGAAACCGAGACAGGGAAATTTCCCCGCTCCCTTAGGTCCTTGCTCTTAAAGCGCAGCACTGCCTCCTGCTACAGAAACTGCTAAAGCTTCCCCTGTCCACTTTGAAACTGACTTTGAAGCAGCATCAGCAAGGACTGTTGGTGTTAAGAGAGCATGGCTTCTTTCTCTGCCTGGCACTCCCATTATCTTCTGTTCAGTTTCTCTCTGTGAAGGAAAATGGTGTAGGCCAAGAGCGCCATTTCCCACCTACAGTAATCTGTTCTGCAGTAGAAATCATGACAGGAAGTCTAAGTTATGTGATTGAGGTGTATTTCCCTCTGCCCCCCCCCAATTGCTAATTTGAGCTTCTTTATCTTTCAAAGTCACAGGGAAGGAAAATTCAATGACTTTACCAAAAACTGTATATAAATCGCATTTTTATAAATTGTCATTGTTAGCTAGTGCTTTGTTCTGTTTCTTTACTTCTGTGACAAGAGAGGTTTCTTTATCTCTGTTAACTGTATCTTTTAAAACAGGAAACTCTACAAAAGAATTCCTTGTAATACGCTATTGGCTGCCCAACAAAGTAAATAGATGTTGCAAATCCCTTTAGAAAGTGAGGACATTTCTGGGTACTGGGGGTGTTGAAGCTGCAGATCTTATTTCTGCCTCTAACTTCCTGCTGTACTGTGTTTCTAAACTGTGCCTCTGCCCCAGAGACACCACTAGCCTCTTCTCTGGCCGGGAATCCAAGCTGCGTCCCCAGTTCCCACAGCTGAGGCGAAGGCATGCGGAAAATGCCCGCCGTCCTCAGCCCACACATCCAGCGACAACTGGTTCCTTCCTCTTCCTGTGGAAAAGCAACATCCTCTGAGATGAGAGCACATGCTCCCTGAGGAATGCAAGGGCAGCAGCGAGCTTTCACACAGGAAATTAATTACTCAGGGGTAGCACTTCTGAAATGCTTGTCTCCTGGAGGATGTCAGTGAGGAGAGCTTCCTGGCCACCCAGAGGAGTTCCGGGCCATCTGCAGGCCTGTGCAATAAAATGACCTGACTTCTTGCCCTCTGTGCATGGTGCCCATTAGAGTTTGAGTTTTGGAGTACTGCTTAGATAGAGGAGTTGGCCCTGATCCTTCTTTGACAATGAGTTCCATGGTGGGAGGGGGTGGCCTGCTAACATACACTTTCTGTCAGCCCTTAGTTCTGTCTTATAATTCACAGCTTATGAAATCTCAGGGCTTCCGAGAGATTTACAACCTCGTTATCTTGGCTGCTGAGGCCAGCACTAGATCTTGCTTAGTTCTGTCTCTTGCCAGTTTCCTTCTTTTACTTTTGGGACAGTCAGACATCATAGATCTCACATGTGACACATACATCCTCAAACACAGATAAAGAACAGTAGTGCTGAATCAGGCAGCCAGTCCCAATACTTAAACTTCAGACTGATTTGAATTGGCTTTTACATTTGACAAATATTTCAGATTAATTTGATTTCTTTCCTTTCTTTTTCATTCCTACAGCATTTTCTTTTTCTTCCCTTGAAATAACGATAAGACTCGGATTTTATATGCACTTTTAAGCTTTTTCCAAATCATTGCAATTTTGGTGGGTTTCTGTGGTTCTGGTAGTACAATTCTTTACTTGTTTGTTTTAAGTTGAAGAGGAGATGGAGAAGGAATGTCAGGCATTTCCTCTTTCTCTCCAACATGTCTTTTTAATGAACATTCCTCCTCTCTCCCTAGGAACACAGAATTTTGCTTCACAGGGTCCCTCTGAATGTCCAGGATCTGAGAGTGCAGTCTTTCCATTTGTGCCCCAGCCTTAAAAAGGTTGTTAGTCAGTGGATTGGCTACCTCATCTTATTTCCAAGCTTCTTTCACCTTTAAAGGAAACTTCTAAACCTCTATAGGGAGTTCCTCCTGTTAAAGTAAACGTTACAGCTAATGCTGTTCAGTTAGAACCTAAATGATACATAGTAAGTAGGCCACCCTAGAGGATGACTAGGATGTAAATACAAAGATCTCTATCAAGGAGTGCCTATCCCAGCGTTATGTATATCAAAACAAGCAAGAAAAGAAGATAAAACTAGTGTCCCTTAAAAGGTATTTGTTACATATAAGGGTAGTATGTCAGTAGATGGAATATTATGTGGAATCCTGTGTTTAATCACAACTAAATGCAGGGTAATGCAGTGTAATTCTCTATTGGACCCTGGTCATGTAGAAACTCTTTCTCCGGAACACTACTACAGCATCTGACTGACCATGGCTTGTCTTACTTGAGGAGTAGGTTCAACCTCACCGCCAAGAGGAGAAAATGGACAAAAATTCAATGAAGGCAGAATTTTAGATGAGAACGCCAATGCTAAGTTTGCTGGATTTTTTAGTAACGCCATAATTATATTGGGGGTGGCCTTCTCCTTAGAACACAGTATTGTAATGGCAAAGGGGCACAATGCCAGCAACTTGTCAGAAGTTTTGGTGTAGCTAGAGAACTAGATGACAATTGTAACAAAATTACAGAATCTACGTCATTATTATAACTGTTGTTCTGTTTTTAAAGCAACATTTCTCTAATTTGAAACTGTTTGAAAATAAAGTTTAAGAAACAAAGCTTAGTATTTTTCTATGTCACAGTGAAAATCTTCTAAATACCATATGAAAAGAATTTGTGTGTGTGTGTGTGTGTGTATAATTTTAAGTTTGTAATAGGGAAAAGTGTGTTTATCCATTGAACAAAATTCCTTCTCTGAGCCTTCCTACATCATAATCTAACCTATTGGTGTAATTTACCCAAGTCCATCTGGTCATCATTAATGAAGCTAGATTTTGATCTCTACTTGACATTGAAATATGTGCTTTTAGTTGAATGTAATATATGCCTCGACAACAGCAAATTTTCTATAAAGAATAAATGATACTTGAAAAACTTAGAAGGCAAGACAAATGTGCTATATCTTGCCAGAAACAGATATTGTTCACCTGTTGATATAGAGTCTTCAGGCAGAGCCTGCAATTATTAGAATCCAGAATGCTGGAGAAGAGACCTGTTCCTCCAGGCTCAGGGGCTGAGGAAGCAAGTCTCCACTCCACTGACCTGCTGCCTCCATCTCATGGTGTCTGTTTGCAAAGCCTAAAGGGACTCTGCTGTCAGGAGATACCGGGACGTGCAGAAGTGCCAGTCTGCTTCACAGCACAGTTCCAAACATGGATATGCTTCCAAGAAATCCTCTCTATGCTATATGAGGAACTGTTGGACCAAAGGATAGGACCTTTTAAAGAGAGCATCCATGCATTAATTTCACTCTGAAACATGTATACAAATACTTGGTCTCTGTAGTAATATCTAAGATGTCCTGGAAAGATGATTCGGTAGTTAGAAGAATTCAGTTCCCAGAGCACACATCCTCCCTTCAAACTCTCTCATGTAACCCTCACTGCTCCCTTTCAAATTCATGTCCTCTTGTACTGCTATCCCGTCCATGTATACATACATGTGTACACATATATCCCTAATCTCACCTACTCCGTCCATGCCACGGTACTTGGATGTGGGTTTTCGAGGCTGCCCTTTGACCCTGGATGTCTAGTTGGTGTGCTTTTCCTTGCAGACACCTCTTGAACTCCCAGCATCCCTCAGCTGGCACTTTGTGTCAGATGGAAGCCTCGTGGACTTCTCCCTGTTCAGCCCACCTGTGGGCAGTTGTGCTGGTGTGACTTCCTGGGTATAGCTCCTGACATTACTAAGGGAACGCTGTCTCACGGCAAACTCTATTACATTTCTGTGTTGGAGGGCAGAGCGTGCACATGGGAATATGGATGCTGAGTCGGAGGATATCTAGTAGGAGACAGTTCTCTTTTCCCACCCTGTGCCTTCTGGGGCTCAGGGAAATTCATGTAGTCAGGCTTTGTGGCAAGTGCCTTTACCTGCTGAGCCAACTTCCCAGCCTTTTGTTTATTTCTGATTATTAGAAATTTATAAAGCATTAACAGGTTTGATAAACAGGAAGTATTACCAAGTTAATTTCATTTTTAGGGATTTCTCTAGTTCCTCTATGCTTTTCAGCCTGTCTTTTGTCTACACTTTGTGAGCACATTTTGTATACATTTCTCATTTGCCTATAGTTTTGGTCATTTAAAAATCGATCTGTAAGTTATTTTAATTGAAAAGATTGACCTTTTGGTGGAAGCTACAAATATGTTTCCCTTCATTTATCATTTTTGTCTTAACTCTTGATAGCTGTGTTGACATTTGGAAAATTATTCTTCTGTCTTTAACATTTGTTTTAATTTTTTACAAAAATTCCTCAGAAGCTCCAAAATATATCTCTAGGTATTCTTTTTAAAGTTTCATTTCTAAGAGTAATTTTTTTGTCTTTAAAGATTAGTTTAGTTGCCAGATACGGATTTATAATTTAAAGCATGTCCTCAGTCCACGTTGCTTCTTGCCTATGTGAACCACATTCACTAAGACGTAGCTTCCCTTTGATGGCCTTCTATTCTGTTTTATTCTTCTGTTTGCTCTTTACCAATACCTTGTTAATAGTTTGGCTTTAAAATGTCTTTTCTCCCTCTCTATCTATATAAACTTTAGGATTATTCAGCCGGTCTCCAAAAAACAGCCCACCGGAGCACTCCGCGGCTGAGTGTTAGCTTACAGAAATAACTTGAGAGTAATTGCCAACACTGATAGCTGTGTCACTCACCGAGGAGTGAGGTGATACACGTGAGTATTTAACAGCTTTGCTGAGTCAGATTGACAGGTATCCTCAGCGCATTCCTGTGGTCCCCATAAACACAGCCACCACTTCTCATGTACTGCTTAGCATTTTGCCTACTTGCCTAAGCATCACATAGATTCCCTCCTTGCACATCAGCCTTACAGCGGTTGGGCTGTTTGCCCGGCGTTGCACCCGGCGTTGCACAGCTAGGAGGTGTGGACAGCCAGCGGGAACTGGTCTGGACAAAGTCCTAACTCTGCGTTCCTCACTCCCCAAACATTTCAGACCCCGGCCATCTACCTTATCACTTAGAATCCTAGTTTTAGTTTCCTTCCCCACATTGTTTAAACCAAGGCCATGCTTCATCACTATAGTGTAGTAAAAAGAAGGCTGACTTAGTAACTGGGTAGGAAAAAGAAGGGAGGGAGGGAGGAAGGAAGGAAGGAAGGAAGGAAGGAAGGAAGGAAGGAAGGAAGGAAGGAAGGAAGAAATAAGCAAAAGAAGGAAGGAAAAAAGAGAGGAGGAGAAAACGTATTGAAGATTTCTGGCATAGTCACTGATAGGGAAAGAGGTCGTCGGGTTACTGCTCTCATTCGGTCGTTGGTCACGGAGGTCACCTTGGAGTTTACCCATTGCCTATATGCTCTTGTAGAATATGTAAATCCTTGTCCTATGCTGCCATATGCTGTACTTGGGCGTCACACATCTTTAGCTCAATGCTCCGTCCTCATAAAGAACTGCGTACGAGATGCATGCATCTCTCTCTGGCATGGTAATGTGTGACTGTGGCTTCCTGACCTGTCCTACAGTCCATCTGTCTCATAGCAACAAGAGCCCGCCTCCTTTCATTGTCACTGGTCCACTTGCCAGTCACCAGCTCTCACTTGTGTCTTCGAGGGAGAGTATTCTTTGGGGTTTGTTGTGATTGTCGTTTCGGTGCTACTACTGTTCTCTGGGTGCAGATGTTGAGTAGATGTGAATATGATATTAGTTTAGAGCAATTTTCTTCACATAAAGTGAACTCTATTTTCCTCTGACTTTCATTTTTGAACAGAGCTCTGTTTTCTTGATGAATATCCTCAGCTTCTTGGAAGGAAAGTCTTGTGAGCAAGCCCAGAGTGTTTGGCAAGTGTCATCGTTCCTACCAGCGTGAGGCACTCTTAGGAAATATAGCTGTTTGCAGAGTTTGGGCCATCTTTTCTACTGTGGCTCCTCAGATCATAGTTCCTGGGGACTCTGACTCCGTTTCTCTCCAGCATGGACTGCGCTGCTGTGTCTTCCAGTGTCCTTTCTTTGTCCCTATGATGGAACAGTCACACTTTGTAAATGTCTGAGTTCTGTTGTGACATTTCTGATCAGTAAAAGATGTCCTACTTCGTTCACTCTCTCAGGCTGACTGTCACGTCATTCACCCTAATTGTCAGGTAGCATCAGGCATTGGCTGATGTCGACTAAATGATACCCAAAATTTGGAAATCTGTACTGGGGGATAATAATTTATAACATGTTGAAGTCATGTATAATTAAAATAATTTCTTATTTTTAATGGAACTACAAATTCATGATTAAGATAAAGCAAAGACAGGTTGTATGTTTGAAATATCAGCTGAACAAGAATTTGTCTAAAAAATATATAGTCTTCCAGATTTGTACTTTCAGAAAAATCTGTTTGTTTGTACAGTTCAGTAAATATTGATATTAATGCTATGTTAATTTTTTACGTGAGTGTGTGTGTGTGTGTGAGTGTGTGTGTGAGTGTGTGTGTGAGTGTGTGAGTGTGAGTGTGTGTGTGAGTGTGTGTGTGTGTGAGTGTGTGTGTGTGTGTGTGTGTGTGTGTGTGTGTGTGTGTGTGTGTGTGTGTAGGCCAGAGGACAACTTGCAGCAATTTGTAGGCTTGGCAGCAAATACCAGTATTTTAAAGTTTATTTTGTTCTTTACATCAGGTGATCTTACATTTCGGGCACTAGTGAGCTGAGAGCTTCCTCCCATTCGTGTCCTGAGAAAAACAGTCTCACTGGCACACAATTAAATTATATAAGTTCAACCACACAAGATTCGCACACCTTTAATCCCAGCACTCAGGAGGCAGAGGCAGGCGGATTTCTGAGTTCAAGGCGAGCCTGGTCTACAGAGTGAATTCCAGGACAGCCAGGGCTATACAGAGAAACCCTGTCTCAAAAACCAAACAAAAGAAAAGAAAAAAGGTTTTGTCTAAAAAAAATTTTATGTGTATGGGTGTTTTGCCTGCATATATGTTTGTGCCTGGTACCTATGTGGACAGCAAGGGACATCAGAGCATCTGCAGCTGGCGTTGGGATGGTTAGGAGCGACCATGAGTGCGAGTGCTGTGAACTGACCATGCGTCTTCAGCAAGAGCAGCCAGAAGTGCTCTTGAACAACTGAACCATCTCTCCAGCCCCAGTCCAAACGTATTTTTTAAAAAGATTTATTATTAATCTAAGTACACTGTAGCTGTCTTCAGACTCACCAGAAGAGGGCGTCAGATCACATTATGAATGGTTGCTGGGATTTGAACTCATAACCTTCAGAAGAGCAGACAGTACTCTTAACCGCTGAGCCATCTCTCCAGCCCCCGAATGTATTTTTAATCGAGCACGCACGTCAACACGTTTGCCTAATTGTTAGATTATAAGAGGTTGTTTTAATTTTAGTTTCAAAGTAAACCACAGCCCACTAGGATATATTTAAAACTTCTCATTTAGAGACTCATCTTGTTTTCTCAGAAGAGCATTGTTACATTTGATTAAGTGCTAAGAGCTGTTCCTTTCTGATACTAAGTGTGACAGTTATTGTTAGTCATTGATTAGTCAAGGGAAATGGCCTTACATCCAAACTGTGAGCATGTTTGTGAATGCGCTCGGTGAATGCTCTCGGTAGTTTTTAGCGTTGGCTTCAGCACTCCTTGCAGACAGTTTTCTGGGCAACAGTGATCTTGCTTCTTCTGAACCTGTGCTTTGTACACGTAAGCACGTGTATCCCCCTACTGCAACTGATTTTATATACAAAAGCACTAGTCTTTCTGTTCAGCTATTAACATATAATTTACAGCATTTTCCTATAGGAAAAATGAATTAAGAATTTAAGAAGTAATTTTTATTTAAATTGGGCTTTTTTTTTATTTGTACTCTTGTTGTTATTATTAGAAGCAGAGTCTCAGTGTGTAGACTTGATTGCCTGGAGCTCACTGTGGTAAAGCAAGCTGAACTGGAACGTGGAGAGATCCACCTGCTTCTGCCTTCTAAGTACTGAGATCAAAGGCATGCACCACTACACCTAGCTTATGCAATAGGTTTTTTTTGGTTTGGTTTGGTTTGGTTTGGTTTGGTTTGGTTTGTTTTTTCGAGACAGAGTTTCTCTGTATAGCCCTGGCTGTCTTGGAACTCACTCTGCAGACCAGGCTGGCCTCGAACTCAGAAATCCACCTGCCTCTGCCTTCCAAGTGCTGGGATTAAAGGTGCGCGCCACCACTGCCCGGGCACCACCACTGCCCAGCTATACAATAGGTTTTTTGGGTTTTTTTTGGTTGTTTGTTTTGTTTTGTTTTGTTTTGGTTTTGGTTTTGGTTTTGGTTTTGGTTTTGGTTTTGGTTTTGGTTTTGGTTTTTCGAGACAGGGTTTCTCTGTGCAGCTCTGGCTGTCCTGGAACTCACTCTGTAGACCAGGCTGGCCTCGAACTCAGAAATCAACCTGCCTCTGCCTCCCAAGTGCTGGGATTAAAGGCGCGCGCCACCACACCCGACTACAATAGGTTTTTAATGACAATAAGTAATGTTCTCCTAAAGTGCCCATCTCTTTCTCCTGCCTCTGCCCTCCCCTGCGCCTTGCTTCCCACTAAGGTGGTGATTTGGATCTGACAGCAGTGACTGCCCTTTGCTTAGGTATGTTAGCTTACTTCTTTGTCTTGGTTTTTTGTTTGCTTGCTTTTCTGCTTCTCCTATGCACAGGAGAATCTGGAGTACCGGTAGACTTTGCTAATCGCAGCCAGCCTGTGAGAAGAAAAAAGTCAATACATAGCAAATCAAATGGACCTCTGGGCCTTGCTCTGCAAACCCCTACGGAGTGAACTGCAGCAGAGTTGGGAAATGCCTTGAGTGTTAACCAAAGATGGGCTGGGTTTCTGTGGTGCCTAGTTAACTTGAGGGCAATGAACTCTGTGGTGTCGGTCAGCATCACGAAGGAAGGAGACTAAGTCAGCAACTGATTCAGTGAGTAATATTCCTCTCACAAGAAGCAAATGTGCCTGGGTCAGTGGAGGTTAGGGGACTGTGTGGGTTACAGCGCTGAGCAAAAGCTGCCGTGAAATGTTTCACGAGCAAACAAGAAGCTGACCCTGGAGCATCAGCCACGCCCCTAGCATCTGTGAGGTGACATCAGAGGCAGGTCTCCTGAAAGGCCCTGGCCTGAGATCTAAAACCTTGTTCTCCAAACTGACCCCTAAATAGTTTACCTGAGCATCTTGTAGGATCTTAGTGAAGAGGCCGTCTCTGGTCTCGCCTCAGGTTGGGTTTGAGAAGTGCTTGTTGAAGCCTCAGTGGGAGATGGTGTGGGAAGGTAGGACACAGAAGCAATGCAAAGACTGCCTGGGACGGGATGGGGGGTGGGGGCAGGGCAGGAGGGAGCAAAAGGGGGGGAAAAGACTGAAGCCTAGAGACTGGGTAGCTTAAGATGTCATTATAAACCCAGTCTGGAGAAGATCCTATGGACCACCCATGCATTTTGTCCTTTGCAACTGGAAAATAATTTTCCTAGTGACTGAACAGAGACATCAAACCCAGTTATCCAGTCATCCAGTCAAAAATAGACTCTAACTGGAATAACCCATACTATCGGGGGTCGAGAGAATGAACTTCATTTGAGAGCTTTGTTACACAATTGATAAGGTTTGGGATGGGTTGGAAGATCCCATCATCAAGTATCATTTCCCAATTTCTAGATTGTAAAGTGATAAATGACTCCTGGAGGCAAGTTTTAATATGGGCACCTTAAGTGTGACGTGCCTGAATCATTTGATAATGTTAATGGGTAGCAAGTGTACAAGATCACACACATGTACTTAAGGGAAAGGACAATGTCGAAGTGAGATTGTACAAATATTCTTCATGTGCGTAGTAATGGAGCAGCGAGCAAGCTTACAGAAGATTTCTAGAGAACACAGGGAAGAAGAAAGTCTAGTAACACAAAGGATACATGCCCCCAGGTGGCTGATGCAGCTACCCTGATCTGATATATTGTATACAAGTGTGGCAGTGCCACACTGTACCCTCAAAACGTGAAGGGGTATTGTGTTAACTCAAATATCCATTAAAACCTTAATTTTAGAGCTGGGCCTTGAGACATTTAATGAAATAACAAACCACATAGAAAGGAGCATAGAGAACAGCGAATGGTGTTGGGACAGCCCGGCGGGTAATAATGACATCGCAAAAGAGTGTCAGTCAGCGCATCTGAAAACCCAGTTAAGAAGTCTCCCACAAACGTGGCAGAGATTCTTGGTACCCCTTTGAAGCATTGTTTTGATGAAGTAATACAGAGAGAAGCCACCATGAATGAAGTGATCTGAAGAGTGAGTAGAGGGAAGGAGGTGTCAGCAGAAGCAGCTCAGTCGTGAATACCTGCTCATACATTTGAATATGAATATGTACGTAATGAATACATAATCACGTATATATACACACACGAAGCAGTAGACACGGACAAAGGAAAGGCTAGTTGTAGTGAAGGATTCCTGAATTGCTGTGGGAGTCATTACAGAGAATAATGGTATGTCTGAGCATGAGGTGAGTACGCAGGTGTGTACGAGCATGGCCCCTGAACAGGTAAACAGGTGACAGAAGAGTTAAATCGGAGGCAGTGTCTCTCTCAGAAGTCCCCAGTACTCAAGCTGAAGTTATAAGAATGTCTATAATAACAACCAAAGGAGCATTGCGTGCATGGTCAGCAGCTACAAAGGCAGGGAGGCATCAGAAGGAAATGGATTCAGAGAACTGAGAGACACAGCTCGGCCACCACATTTGAATTGAGCTGAGGATCATAGACGAGGCCGGAAAGAGAAGATGATGTGTCCGTAAGTTGTCATGAGGCAATCATGAGTGCCTGAGGGGTCACTCTAGGTTAGTAATATTCACCCTAGGAACTTTGGAGCAACCTGTGGAAGGCTGTCTGCTAGGACAGCCAGAGCAGCTCTGAGCTTCAGAATAATCACCCTGGTAAGAAAGGCAGGCTGAGAGAGAGACCTTGGACATGGAGAATCAGGAGGTGATAGGAGCAACAGCAGCAGCAATCCCAGCACACACAGGGGCAAGCGCCTGATACCCACCACACTGAATCATGAGGTGCTAAAGAGAAAATGGCGGAGCTGTGGAGGACAGGACTCGGATCTGCTACTTCTTAATGGTGCTGTGCACGAAGGCAAGAAGAAGCAGATTTGGAGCATGGAGCATCTAGTCTAGAAAGACAGTTATGTCTTACTGATCAGTCAAGTGGAAAGGCTCCCCAAAGGAGACCCTACCCTATACTACATCTTCATAAAAGGTGTGATGTGTGGTGTGATATGATATGCTATGATTGCCAGTCATATCTATTCACCAGAGGGTGTCATCAGAAGACAGGGTCTTTGAATGACACTGTCATTTAATAGATTGTGGAGCTGAAACGATAAATAAAAAGCAGGCATTTGACAGTACTTTGGGGCATAAGGAACATGCTTTGTGGCGGCAGACTTCCTCCTTAGAACTTCCTGCCCAGCCATCTGTGTGCATTCAAGTCTGCATGTGACTGAAGAGGGACGGCCATTCCCTTTAACACACGGCATCTGTGAAAAGACCTGAGTTCTATGTTTTATTAAAATGTTATGTATTCCTGGGCTATTTTTCCTCATGGTTATTATGAAGAAAAACTTCATGAAATCCAATATGTTTTTTAATTTGTCTCAGTTTCTAGCAAGAAAATAGCAAAGAGAGAAAACATCTATACCTTTCACATGCACACAAATGTATTACAATACATTGCCTTAACGCCTTATGAGAATCCTGCTCTCTCTGAGACTTTTAGACTGCTTTTTTTTTTTTCAACTATTTTAAGTTACATAATCTTTGCTTTGTTCTGTTCTGACTTTGTTCTGTTTTCTTTTGTTTGGCTGCGGGAGCATGGGGGGCGGGTTCTTCTTTTTCCTTTCTTTTCTTTTTTCTTTCTTTTTTGTTTTTGTTTTTGGTGTGGTTTGGGGAGAGTTGTTTGTTTTGCTTTTATTTTTGTTTTTGTTTTGTTTTTGAGATAGGGTTTCCCTGCATAGCCCTGACTGTAGTGGAACTCACTCTGTAGACCAGGATAGCCTTGAGCTCACAGAGATCTGCCCACCTCTGCCTCCAGAGTGCTGGGATTAAAGCTGTGTGCCACCACCACTACCTACCATTTTTTTTGTTTCTTAAGAGAAACAAAAACAAAAGACAGGTTTTTATTAGTTCAGGCTGGCCTTCAGCTAACTCTGTACCAGGCTCTCTTGAACTTAGAACAGTCTCCCTGTCTCAGTCTCCCAAGGGCTAGGGTTCCCAGACCTGTACACCAGGCACGGCTCAAGTGTATAAGAATCTTCAGTGCCATCAGAGTGGTGGGGATTTGAGCTGAGGTTAATAGAGCTAATTACCTAATTTTTGATTGGTTCCCTTACTAGTGTTAGAAAATTATTTTTGTCTGCTAAAATAATGGGAATAGGATTTTCAAGGCATTTTAAAAGTACTATCTATACTTCAAAATTATTACAGACTTTCTTTCATCTGACTGAAATTGGAAGCTTTTTTAATTACTTCATCACACAATCTCTTATTATTTTTTGACAGTTTCATACTTACATATAGTGCATGATGGTCACTCTCTCTCTCCCACGTCCCCTGTTTTCCTTCCCTTGTTATCAACCCCATGCTCTTCCTGTGCTATATAATTATCCATTCGCAGACTCATGACGTAGTTGTATTGTGTGAACCATTTGATTTAACCAGAGTCATCTGTGTGCGCTGATATAATCCATAGGAGAGTGGTGGGACCATCCTGGGTACACAGTTGGAGCTAATGACAGTACCTTCCCCTAAATCCATCCACAGGACATAGTACATCAGTGAGAGTGGGGCTCCCTGCGTCCCTCTTCCATCCTTGTCTGTCTGTTGATGGGCTTAGTCTTGTGCAAGCCCAGTGCAGTCACTGGGAGTTGTTGGTGTTGGTTGTGTTGGTTACAATTGCTGCGTATATCATATATATATGATATATGATATATATATATATATATGGTTCAGTTATTTATTTAATTTGGTCCATTAGTTTAACTATTGAATTCCCACATGCCCTTTAATAGCCTATGATTTAAGGAGGAGGAAATAGAGCGTAATGAATAAAGAAATATTTAACTCATCATTCAAGTAATTATATAATTCAAGAACTTTCATTAATTGCTTTGTGTGCCTTCCACAGTAGTATTTACCGTGTTGTCAACTGTCTGAAAGAAGCAAGGTTCCAGCATCTTCTTTCTGTAAAGAGGCGGGAGGGGGAGGGAGGGGTATGATGGTACTGGTGGTTCTATATCTTAAGACAAACTGCAGAATAAACCTGAATTCTCACAGCAGCCATGTGACACATCCCAATATTATCATTTCTGCTTCAGCTATGAGGACACTGAGACTGAAGAGGTCACTCGCTAAGCCATAGAAGGCAAAGGATGAAAATCCAGTGTGCGACTTAGTGCACATATACATAACCACCTTGTTATATGATGTCACACACAATTAGGTGATGTCACCATTAGCAGAAATACCAGCAAAAGCTACTAATTGTCTTAAGAAAAATGAAGTTTCTGTAATGACGGAATAAGGGCAGGGTTTATCTGTTTTGGAAAATGGGTAAAGACTTCATTGTTTTATAAATGCTAATTAAATTGGATAATACAATGTGCACTGTGTATACTGTGGCCACATAGAAGCCTTCACTCTCTGGGTGACCTAATGGGTATAAATAAGACTGAAGGATGGATTTCAGTACCACACTCTGCATATATGTTACTGTTACAGTCAGCGCAGAGTTGTTAATCCTGCGAGAATGTTCACATTGTGCCTAATAATGAATAGAACAATAAATAAAAGGTTTGTCCTATAAATGATGAACCACGCAGCTTGCTGGGTTTGAGTGTGGCCCTCTTAAATGCCTGGATAAATTCCGCCTAAAAATCGCCTCTTTGTAGACACAGGTACAGTCTAGAAGATGAAGTCTTATTCGAGTGAGCAGAGCCTGGTTTGGTTGCTAAATATGGCTTTTAAGAATTACTTTTAGCTGGGCGTGGTGGCGCACACCTTTAATCCCAGCACTCGGGAGGCAGGTGGATTTCTGAGTTCGAGGCCAGCCTGGTCTACAAAGTGAGTTCCAGGACAGCCAGAGCTATACAGAGAAACCCTGTCTCAACCCCCCCCCCCCCAAAAAAAGAATTACTTTTAACACACAACTAATTTCTGCTAATTTTGGCACAGGAAGTTTTAGAAAGCACAAAGAGTGGCTTGTAAGAATAGCCAAGGAATATTACTTTTCTCAGAGATTAAGGCTAGAAAATATTTTTTTCAAAAATGCATTTTTAATAAATGTTACAATTTGTAAGATGGAATCTCTCTCTCTCTCTCTCTCTCTCTCTCTCTCTCTCTCTCTCTCTCTCTCTCTCTCTCTCTTCTCTCATTTTAAGATATGCTTTTACCTGTTGTTTGGTTGGCCTTCTATAGTATACACTGTAGGATAAACAAAATTGAAGGTGTGGTGGCGCATGCCTTTAACCCCAGTTCTGCCTCCTGTGTTTTCTGCTCACTTAGCCCCTGCCATGTCTGTAGTTCCCCCAGCCCAGCAGAGAGTCCTTGAGCACAAGCACCACATTACCTGCATGGGTGGCGCTGGCAAATGCTCAGTATGGTGTCGAGCCCCGAACCCTTTACTCCAAACACTGACATAGACTCACTTCATCAGCACAAAATCTTATACATGGTTTCTTTACAACTTTATGATAATATAATTTCTTTTTAATTTTTAATATTGTGTGCATCTCATGTTTCTTCTCTATAGACAGGAGGCAAAGATGGGATTGGCTGGTAGAAATGAATCAGTCAATATGTAGTAGGTTCTAGTTCCTTTGATAGAAAGACATCGGTTGGCTGATGCTTTGGGTAAGGACTGGTTGCTTTTTCTTTCTGCCTGCATGCCTCCTTTTCTTATCATGCCCCTCTGTTCTGAGATGTCTCCAAACCAGAAAAGTACTATTAAGACTTTATTGGAGTTCCTTTATTGCTTTGACTTCTGGTGTTCCTAATCTTTTATCTCTCTGTTTTCTTCTTAATAACCAGTGTGACTGCATTGCGCAAGTTCATTGATTGAGCTGCTATATTGACTAAGTTGGGTCCTGTTACCATTGTGAGAACCCGACTTAAAGCGTGTCCCCCTAAAATGTAAAAACCCCAAACGCCCCCCAAGCCTGTTTCTCCCATCTCTAAAAATACAGCCAGTAAGAAGCTCTTTGTTCTCTAAAGCCAGCAAAAAGCCTTTTGTTTCTCTACCTTACAACCAGAAAAGCAATAATTGTAAGATGACCTAGCCAGGCACTTGCATGCTTCCCTGTGCCAAGGACTCGGAGATAACTCCACAAAGAAGAGCTGTAACTCTCCTCCCAACTCCTCCCAATTCCTCACTTTTTCCTTTAAAAGCCGCCTACCTACTATTACTGCTCCGGTAGATCTCCTCTACCCTGCGTAGCAAGAGGAGCTCTTCCTCAGCTAGCTGACAATAAACCTCTTGCGGTTTGCATCAAGTGGTTTCTCTCCAGTCTTTGGGGGCTCCAACTCATCCTGGGACAGGAGTGACCCTGTTTTGGGGGTCTTACACCATGAAGGGCTGGGCTTGTTATTATCATTCTTATTTGTGGCTGTGGAAACACTTCAATGTGTTATTTATGACTCCTGTTTTCTAAAAAAAAAAAAAGGGGGGGGTGTCTTGGTTATAGAGAGCTTGCTTTCAACTTGTGATGATAGCACTGAAAACTTCATATGATAAGTATCACCGTCAGAGGTCAAGACCTGCTAGTGTTAGAAGATAGAGCAATGAGGAGAGATCTCCTGAAGAAGAAAAGTAATAGACACTTTCTCAGTATACAGACTCTGGGCAGCTAGGTCTGCTGAGCGCGGTGGAATTACAAAGATGTATTTATACATATGATCAAAATTAGTTTGAATTAAGAGTAGTGACCTGGGGCTAGAAAGATGGCTTTTAGAGGTTAAGAGCACTGGCTGCTCTTCCAAAGGACCCAGGTTCAATTCCCAGCACCCACGTGATAGATTACAATGTCTGTAAATGCTATCCCTCACACTTGCAGGCAAAGCACCAACGTACATAAAATAAAAATAAATAAATCAAGGACGACCTGGAGCTGCAGACAAAGCTTAATATCCACAGGCCCTCGACTTCTCTTTAGCTGATAATAATAGTGGATTCTTGGGGTATTATAATAATAGTGGATTCTCAGGGTATTATAATAATAGTGGATTCCCGGAATATTATAATAATAGTGGATTCTCGGGGTATTATAATAATGTGGATTCTCGGGATATTATAATAATAGTGGATTCTTGGGATATTATAATAATGGATTCTCGAGTTATTTTCAATAGTTTTGACAAACACTGAGTTATCTCTATATATGAGGGGAAATGGAAAGTTCCACCTTCCTAAGACACAGTAGAGTGTCAGGAAAAGCAGTGGCCTCATCCCGCAGCCCTGCGTGTGGAGGGCCTCCGCGTCTTTTAGACTTAACATTGTTTCTTCCCTATGTGTGGCGTGTGTGTCCTTGCACAGGCTGGGTTTTGCTCAGTGTCTGGCTCCTTGTTTGAAAACTGAGAGTACAGTTCAGAGTGCCAAAAGGATTGAGCCTCACTAGCACACCAGAGGAGGCCCTGGGAGCCAGCAGAGTTCCCGTAGAATCTTTGAGAGGAGAGAATCAGCGAGTATGGAGAAAGCTTGCAGCAAGCTCCACATGTTGCTTTGTCAGCAAAATTACCCCCGAGAAACAAACCTCTGCCAGGAACCCCCAGACCTCTAATAATCACCAGGAATTTAAGACTGGAAAAACAAACAAACAAACAAACAAGCAAACAAACAATCCTCTGAGGCATGTATTTATTTGTGTTCCATTTTCATAATAACTTTAATGAGAAATTTTGTATAATACAAAATTGACTTCATTTGACGGGTGCACTTCACTAGTATTTAATACACAAAGGTGTACTTACTATGACTAATTTTTTAAACATGCATCCAGTGTCTTGAGAGGCCAGAAGAGGGCGCTGGATCCCCAGGCACAGGACTAAAGGTGGTTGTGAGCCACCATGTGGTTGCTAGGAATTGAATGCTAGCAGCCAGTGAGTGCTCTTAACTGCTGAGCCATCTCTGGAGCCCCTAAAGGACATTGTGTCACTTCTGAGGGACTTTTAAAACATTGCTCCACCCCACCCCACCCCGAGCTGCATTCCCAATGTCTCCTTATTCTCCTTTGCACTCAGCCCCTGGCAGCCACTGGGTTTAGTACATTACCATATTTTCTCGTTTTGATTTTTTTTAATATAGAAATAGTATTGGATAGTATTTAGTTTTGATGTCTAGTTCAGTGCTTAGAATGTTCAACTGAGCTGTAAAACTCATCAGTTTCCCATTTTTGTGAACCAATAATCCTAGTGAAGATTTGCTGGCTTGTGTTTCTTCCTTGTCATGGAAGAACATTCTTGTCATGGAACAACTTCTTGAACATCATGATCAACGCTGCCATGAACATTTTCACACAGCTTGAGTAGATAGGTGTTTACTCTCTTGGGTTTATATCTACCAGTGCGTTTGCTAAGTCATAGGGTGATTTCATATTTAATGTCTCCTGGCATCTACATTTGTCCGCTCACCAGCAGTGTCTGAGGGCTCCCCGTTCTCAGCATCCCGCTGACCCGTGTTACCCCGCCTTGTTCTTTTCTGCCATCTTAGTGCAGGTGAAGTCAATGTCCTTGCAGTTTGGATTTGCTATTGCTAATGCTGTTCAAGATATGCTTGTGAGCTTGTCGGCCATTTGTGAATCATTAGCTGTTTAATTACATTATGTATCTGTAATCCTTAAATTGCAAATCTTTGTGTCTGTGTACAAGGCCCTTATCAAGTATTTGATTCAAAGATAGTTTCTTCCATTTGTTTTCGCTATCTTGATGGTATCTTTTTTATTATACAAATTATTACATCCAATTTATTTGTTACCTTGTCATCTTGATATTGATGTTCTGCATAAGTAAATTTTATATAGTTCCGGAATATCTCACCCGGGCCACATGTATCCCAGACAGCCATGAATACAATTGTCATGATGTGTCAAGAGGTGGGACAGTCCCGGGTCCAGATCAGGAAAAGTTAATCCTGATTCTTTCTAAAAGTTTTATTGTCTTAGCTCTTCTCTTTAAGTCTCTGACCTTTTTTAGTTTTTTGGGGTTTTTTGGGGGGGGGTCTGTTTTTTTTAAGACTTATTTATTTTATGTATACACTGTATACAGTGTATGAGTATACACTGTAGCTGTACAGATAGTTGTGAGTCTTCATCTGGTTGTTGGAATTGAATTTAGGACTTCTGCTCACTCTGGTAGACCCCTCTCACTCTGATAGACCCTGCTCACTCAGTCCCTGCTCACTCCAGCCCAAAGATTTATTTATTATTATAAATAAGGACACTGTCATTATCTTCAGATGCACCAGAAGAGAGGGTCAGATCTCGTTACGGGTGGTTGTGAGCCACCATATGGTTGCTGGAATTTGAACTCAGGAACTTCGGAAGAGCAGTCAGTGCTCTTACCTGCTGAGCTATCTCACCAGCTTTCTTTTTTGAATTCATATTGTATATGGCATGAAGTCAGGGCACAAGTTTATTCTCTCAAGTGTACAATTGTATCTAGTTTTATGTTTTCCAAATTAGATTTTCTTGACAGTCTTGCCCAAAGTGAGCTGACCATGTATTATGTGGGTTTCTTTCTGTATTATATGTGTGTGTGTGTGTGTGTGTGTATAAACCTGTCATGTATTATATTATATGACCTGCCAAACCTGTCATATTGATCTAGAAATCTGTTGAAGGTGCTAGGGACAGGCACACATTGGGCCATGGCCTGGACCACTGAGCTACATCCTCAGTCAAACACTGTGCTGGCTACTGTAACTTGCTGGTAGGCTTCACAGTTTGGAGTACATTGTCTGTTTGTTTTGTCTTGTTTTTTCTCTCATATCGTTTTAGTCGTCTGGTTCTTTGCACTTCTGTGTCGATTTTAAGGTCAAGTTAAACTGTAGGTAAAAGAAAACAGCTGGAAGTTTGGTAAGAACTGCTCTGAGTACATTCATCAGTGTTGGAGCTGCTGCCATCTTTTTGTTTGTTTTGTTTTGTTTTGTTTTTTTCAAGACAGGGTTTCTCTGTGTAGCCCTAGCTGTCCTGGAACTCACTCTGTAGACCAGGCTGGCCTCAAACTCAGAAATCCACCTGCCTTTGCCTCCCAAGTGCTGGGATTAAAGGTGTGTGCCACCACGCCCGGCTTTGCTGCCATCTTTTTTTATGCAGTCTCCATAGATAGTCCAGGCTGTCATGGAACTCAAGGTTCTCCTGCCTCAGCCTTCCAGGTTCTGATTACAGACATTTGCCACCATTCCCAGCAAGTACTGCCATCTTAACAACGTTGGTTTTCTCATTGAAAACCATAGAAATGGAATGAGTTGTCTTTCCAGTTGGTTGGAGTTTTAATTCCATTTATGGATGCTTACAGTTCTCACCATACAAGTCTGACACTTACTGTTAAATTAATTCCTAGATATTTTAAACGTTGATGATATTATAAATGGAATTTCCTCAAGTTTATACTCTAACAGTTCATTCCTATTTAATTGGAGGACTTTTCTATTGTAGTGAAATAGATGTAAAGAAGAAATTACCTTTTTTTAAAAAAATCACTTTTGGGGGCTGGTGAGATGGCTCAGCGGGTAAGAGCACCCGACTGCTCTTCCGAAGGTGATAAGTTCAAATTCCAGCAACCACATGGTGGCTCACAACCATCTGTAACGAGATCTGGCTCCCTCTTCTGGAGTGTCTGAGGACAGCTACAGTGTACTTACATATAATAAAATAAAATAAATCTTTAAAAAAAAATCACTTTTAAGTATGCAATTTAGTTGTAGATTTAGTCACAAAACTCATAATGTTCTGTGACCAGTGTTCATAACTTTTTAGCATTCCAAATAGAAACATTTTACTATCTAAGCAATTAATTTTCATTACCCTTCCTCTTAGACAGTAATAATCCTCACGTTCCCATCCCTAAGTCTCTCTGTGGGAAGAATGACATGGAAGCAGGATGACTGAATATCTAGTTACTTCAGTTAGCATGAGATTTTCAAGGTTTTCCCCATTAGTGAAATATATATAGTATCAGATATGTAGAGTACTAATTTCATTTTATAATGAAATCTCACTACAAGTTTATATTATGTTTTCTTTGCACACTTATATGCTAATAGATACAGCTTCTTTTGAAGCTATTGTGAGGAAGGCCACAGTGGATATTGGAGTGAATTGCTTTATTTTATATATATATATATATATATATATATATATATATATATATATATATATATAGTAATTCTGTGGTGACTTCTGTGAGGAATTTCTAAACTTTTTTGATAGCAGCTTCAGCATTTTACCCATTAATCAGCAGAGCATGATAATTTACATTTTCTACATTTTCACCAGCACTTGTCATTTTCCTTTTGAAGGGATTAAATATTAAATGTCATCTTAATGAAGCCAGATGTTTACTTTAAATTGAAAAATAAACTTCATTCAGAGCTCCTTTTAAATTGTAAAACTCCTGATCAGACAGGCATATAGGAAGTATTTTGCAAGACATTTTGTAAAATTTTCTCTACCTTCTGTTAGCTTTGTTTCTTTGTTGTAATTATAATTTATGTACTTTGTTATATAAAGAAGATAAAACGATTCAGTGTAAATCTGGAACTGTTAGATATATATTTATATATGCATACCTGTATATATATACTATTTAAGTTTGGAAACTTTGTTTCTGTCTTTTCCATGACATTAAAGATGATGGATTCCACCTGTGGAGCTGTGCCAGGCAAGGGTGACGACATCTGTAGGTATTTCTTGAACCCTTTGTTAAAGCCAGAATGTTCCTCAACAACTGTGAGAAAGAAACCAGAAGATGTAAGTGATGTGCCCTCCGAAAGCCTGAGGAGTGTCCCGCTGGCGGTGGCTGATGCACTGGAGCACATCATGGAGCAGCTCAACATCCTAACCCAGGTGGGCCGGCCTGCTGCCGCCCTGAGTAAGATAGGCAGAGCATCCTGGGGATGCGGGATGTGAGACTAACAGAGCAGGGACAGGGACGTTATCCTGGCAAGGCAAACTCAGAGAGTCACTAGCAAGACACTTAGGGCTAACCTGGTCTGAGAAAAATTGTATAGAGCACTATCTCAGAACCAATCTCTCTCTCTTTCAGTGTATGTGTGCATCTGTGTGTGTGTTTGTGTGTGTGTGTACATATGTACACATGCACTTTGTTCTCTCTGGCGTTTGTGTGATCTGTGCAGACATCAGTGGTAGTACTCTGTGCTATAAATGCCAGTTGGTCCTAAGCAGTAACCTTCTGTCCTTTGAATTTGTGATGTAGTATATTTATATTAGGTCACGTATAAAGAAATATTTAATAGCATAAGAAAAATATACTGTAAGTAAAAACTCCTATGTAGTACAAAATATTGCCAGAGTTTATGGTCTTCACTGAAAACACTCTGCCAGCTCAGTGTGTAATGTAGAGCTCTCTCCAGAGTTTCTTCTACACAAGGAGGAGGCTTGTCTTCCTATTAAAATCTTAGCCAGTCTCTTAAGACCATTTTACCAAAACAAAGAAGAATAACAGACCTGAAATATTGTACTAAAAATCTCCCAGGTCTTGGAAGGCATGGACCTAATATAAGGGAAGTCTTGTGTTGGAGCGGAAACAGCCATAGTACTCCCTCTGCCTTTGGAGACATCTCCCGTGGTCCTCTTGGTTCTGCACACTTATGCTTTGCTGTGTGCACCATTGTTACGTGCACACACTGCTACGAGTTCCACAGAGCAAGAGGTGAACATAGGAAAAAGAGCAGGGTCAGCCTCCTGCCCAGATGCTCCTGCACGGAAATCACCTCTGCTCTCAGCTCTAGCTATGCTGTCCTGTCACTGGACTGCTGGAGCATGGGCAGTGCCCAGGTCTCGCTTCCACAGGCTTCATTTCCTCTCTCTGGAGTGAAACCTCAGGCACTAGAGAAGATGTCACCTCAGGGCCCTGGAAGTTAAGTGCCTGTGGTTGTGGAGTTCTGACATACAGTGAGAAAGCCCCGTGTGAGACTTTGGAGTCACATTTGTTCACTAAAAATCATTCTAAACTCACGTGTTTTCACTTTAAAGTTGTGTGCTACAGGTGACCCACCTGTATTTACCAGACATCCTCCCCTTTAGAAACTGTTAACCTCTCAGGTGCCAGATTCAATTTTAGTTGACAGGACTTCCTTCCCTGTCACTAGTTAGTCAAGTCCTCTTTAGGACTCTCCAACTGAGTCCTCCCTTCCCCCTCCTCTCCCTCCCCCTCCCCTTCTGCCCCTCCCCACACCTTTCCACCTGGTTCACAGTTAATGGACCACTTTCTGTCTCACTAAATTCCCCTTTGGGTGTGTTATGGTTAACCTTAAGGAGTTCATTTCCTTTTATATATTAAGGGGTTGAAAGCAAGGCAGAGCATGCCTGCAGAAGAAAAGAAGTCTGTCTAAGCAAGTCACAAGCAAAGCAAATGTGTTCCAAGCCATCACCTAAGCTGCAGGGTATCTAGTTTTATTACAGAGAGAGGAGAGAGGCAAAGTCAAGTAGACTTGGGGGCTGATAGAGGAAGTAGAATCAAAGATATTATAATGCACACATCAACAACTTTAACATGTATAACTGTAATAACTATCTGGCAAGTTACTTGGTATATAATAGACATTTAAGAAGATATCAGCATCAAGATTATCTTTATATAATGATGAATTGTTCTATGGAATATGAAAGCAAAAGCTTTTAAATGATGACTGTTACCTTCAAAGAAGGAAGGAAGGACAGTCACTTCCTTATCTTGACATTTATCTTGTTTGCCTTTCCTGTATGAACCCTATTACTAGATGACTAAGTAGTCTGTCAATAAGGGAACCCTCCCTCCCTCCCTCCCTCCCTCCCTCCCTCCCTCCCTTCCTCCCTCTCTCTTCCCCTATTCCTCCCCCACCTCCTCTGTCTCTCCTCCTCTCTGTCCCTCTCCCTCTCCTCCCCCTTTTAAGAACACTTACTTATTCTGGGCAGTGCTGGTACACACCTTTAGTTTCAGGACTCAGGAGGCAGAGGCAGGCAGATCTCTGTGAGCTTGAAGCCAGCTTGGTCTACATAGAGTGAGTTCCAGGACAGCCAGAGCTATTCAGAGAAACCCTTTCTCGAAAAACAAAAACTACAAAGAACAGCAACAAAACTGCAAACCCCTCGTATTTATAAAGCACAGCAACTAAGAATTTTAGTGCTAAGTTATCATTCTTACTGACTGATCACTGCACATCCCTGAAGGGGAGACGCCGGGCACTTCCACTGTGCCCTCTCACGAGGAGATAGAGCACCTGCGGCTCTAGCTTATGATCCTGCTGCCACCTCAGAGGACAGGCTGAGCTGTGTGCTAACTGGGTAGTCCCTGCAGTACAGATCAGTATAAATGACAGACAAATGGCCCGAGCCTGCCAATGGTTGAGAGTCAAGAAAAAGAAAGGGAGAGGTGTGAACATTTAGGAATTAAAACCATAAGGAAATGTAAGACTGTGATTTAAAGCTCAGCATAAAGAAAGGCTGGTGTAGGAGGGTAAGGGATGAGACCACAGAAGCCACTCAGAAAGTTCTGGATGTGGCTGGAATGTCAGCTGGTCTCTTAGGAAGACTTATCTGCAACATGCAAGTTTTATGTAGCTTCCTGGTCTACATTTCAGTTTATAATAAAAAAGTGGGGTTGTTTTTTATTTTGTTTGTTTTTTCAGAAAAGCTAGGGCTGGAGAGATGGCTCAGAGGTTAAGAGCACTGACTGCTTTTCCAGAGGGTCCTGAGTTCAGTTCCCAGCATCCACATGGTGGCTCACAACCGTCTATAATCAGTTCTGATGAGCTAGCTCTGCTGGAGTGCAGCAGACAGAGCACTCATATACATAAAATAAATAAATAATTTTTTTTAAAAGCTATAAAAGTCTAGACAATCTCACAATTATTTTTCCCAAGTTTAACATCTACGTGTGACTATTATTACATGCACACGTAGTTCTACGCTGAAGGAGTTAGGAGAGCTTCACTCCACAGAGTCCTGTGTGCCCAGCAGCAGCCTAAGACACTCCTTACTCTTCAGTCCTCCCGCCAGGAAGGCCGCTACAGGTTGGACTGTGGCATGTGGCCAGTGGTGACATGTCAGTAGTGCCCATGCCAGGAACGTGTACTTTAACTTGCATTGCTTAGAGTGCTGAAGATGACCTCATCCCTAACCCTAAGTCTTCAGAAGACCATGTGCAAGGATATTCTCCCAGGGCCTGGGCTTAGATCCCTCTTTCTTCATATGCGTCAGGTTTTTATTTGGGGTTTTGTTTGGGTTGGGTTACATTGGGTGGTTTTCACTTGATAATGCTTTGCTCTGCAGGCAGGCTCATTTTTTAGCCAGTTTGGGGCCAGGTAGTTGATATCCAGGCCCTACAAGAGCCTCATATGGAGGTGCGCTCATTGTCCCCCTCATCACCAGGATACCAGGCTCTGACGCTGTTGTCTTTTTTTGTTTGTTTGTTTGTTTGTTGTTGTTTTTCAGACTGTTTCAATTCTGGAGCAGCGACTGTCTTTGACAGAAGATAAGCTGAGAGACTGCCTTGAGACTCAGCAAAAGCTTTTCAGTGCCATCCAACAGAAGAGCTGAGCAGGGAGGGGTGTGAGCGAGCTCAGGCCAGTCACCTAAGACCGTGCTCACACACTCTGGAGGTAGCCGAGGCCCTCCACACCCCTGCCTGCCACGCACTAACTGATTCTTCAGAGGGTGAGCAACGAAACAGAAAAAGGTTCAAGTCATTCTCAAGGACTGACTTACACAAATCAATGTCAAGGATCAAGTAATGCTCCTCCCAGGTATAATTGCAGTAATAAAATTATGAACATTTTAATCACCCCCTCCCCCATATTATTTGAAATGTCAGCTTTTATTTAACGTGCAGATGCCCACCAGGAAAGTAAGCAGACCTCTAGTTTTTATTGTTGCACCTTTTCAGAGTGACCATGCCCAGGCAATTCCTGAAGGTAATTAATGTGTTTCTTAGGTGAGCACACCCTTGAGGGGCAACCTTTCCCTTGCTTTCTTTTTTTTTTTTCCCCTTGTTCCGGTCAACCCCACTCGCTCCACTCGAACCCNCACAGGACCACAGTTCACAGAGATTATGTCTGTGTGGTTTCAGTACGCTAAAAAGCCAAAATGATGAAAAGTATGCAGATACACACGAATCACGTGTATTATTGCTTAGGACGATTCTGGTGGCTGAGATAACTACATTTTTATTTTATTTAGGAAAAAAATTGCATCGTCTATTTTAGTTTAATGAATTGGGATTTGAAATGAAAATGGGTCAGGCATTCTAAAAGATCTTGGACACAAGTTAAGAACGTTTCTCTATCTTAAACAAAATGGAAATCCAAGTTAAAAAAAAAAAAAAAAAAAAAAAAAAAAAAGAAGTCAATTCAAGGCAGCTGGCTCTGGGCATGGAGAACAAAGGCCAGGCACGGCTGTGTAGCAGGGGCAAATGCCATCTGCGTATGGAAAAAAATGGAGAAACAATGGCGTAGGAATGGAGAGGTTGTTCTCCAAGCGGTTTTGATTGTGTGCCTCTGGGCTGATTTTCTCTTCTGTCGCCTGTATGTTGTAAGTGCCTTCTCTGTCCTGTAAGTGTGACCATCTTGACATTTTCACAAAACTAAGTGGCCATGTATTTTTATACTTTCATTGAGAAGATGACATAAAAAAATGAAATGTAATGCCAACTTTTGTTTCCTCTTTTTTATGCTTCAAACAATAAAGACACTTCTCTTTTTTAAAAAGATTAATGTCTTCTCTTTTTTTTAATATTTACAGCCTTGTTGCTGACCCTCTTAGTGCAGTCCTGTGGGCCCCAGTGCACATAGCAATGTCCTGAAGAGGTCCCAGCTCTCAGGCCTTATCTCTAGTGCCTGTGACTCATCTGCTCCAGAGGGGCCCCTGTGTCTGCTGTGTCTGGAACAAGCTTAAGGAGATTTGGTTGCTCCTAGCCTGAGGCCCCCATTTAGAGATCAGTGATCCAGCTCCTGCTAGTTCCATTCCCACAGCTTGAAGCGGCCACCCTTTCCTCACCATCACAGAGGAAAATCCTAGCCAGGCAATGGTGACGGACAACTTCAATCCCAGCAATGAGAAGGCAGAGGCAGGCAGATCTCTTGAGTTTGAGCACAGCCTGGTCTCCAGTGTGAGTTCCAGGACAGCCAGGGCTATGCAAAGAAACCTCAGTCTTGAAAAACCAAAGGGGGGGTGGGTCCAAAAAAAACCTGAAACTTTTTCAGGAGGGTCGTTTTCTGATTTCCCTAGCCCTTTCTCCTAAGTCTTGAGAAATCACCTCCAGCAACATCAGCACCTTCTGCTTCCTAACTTGAGTTTCTCCCTCTGAGCAACCAAAAGCAGCTGGGCTGCTAACACACACACACACACACACACACACACACACACGCGTAATCCCCTCACTGGTACATGGAGGCAGGAGAATCAGGACATCAAGGCCAGCCTAGGCTATCTTAAAACCTTTTTGTGGAGACAGGGTCTCAATTTGGAGCCCTAGCTGACTTGGAACTTGCTATGTGGACCTGGCTTGCCTCGAATTCAGAATATCTACCTGCCTGTGACTCCCATGGGCTGATATTAAAAGCATGAACCACCACACTTAGAAAAAAAAAAAAAAAAAAAAAAACCAAAAAGCTCTTCATAAGCATCGCCACATGCCATCCGGGAACACCACATCACTAGGAGCTCTTTGCTTCATCTTCACCGCCTCAAGAGTGACTAACTTCCTTCATTGCCCAGATTCAACACATGGAGTCCTTCTAATCGCTTTGTCTCACTAACAACAGTTCAGCCCTTCAGGAAGGCTTTATCAAGTATATAAAACACCCAGTCACTCCTTACCACCTCTGTTTCCTGAATAATCCAAACCCCGCTGTCATCTCTTGCCTGGATCACTTTCAGGAGACTCGTAACTCCCTCTGGTCACCCCTCCCATGCTCACACAGCTGCTAGTGTGGTTCTAGGAGAGCAAGTCAACAAAGCATCTCTCTCTCTCTCTCTCTCTCTCTCTCTCTCCTCTCTCTCTCTCTGTGGTGGTGGTGGTGGTGGCACAGACCTACAATCTAAGTGTTCACCAGGCTGAGGGAGGAGGCCAGTTAGGTTGCCAAGAGAGACTTGTCTAAAAGGCTACTGCAACCAAACATGGTCCCACCTCAGTAACAAAGTAAAGGATAGTAAAGAAGACTAGTAAAGTCTAGTAAGACTAGTAAAGGCTCTGGTCTTAACTGCACATTGTCTGTCCATCCCCAACCCTAGTATCCCTTCTTGTGGGTAATCATCATTACGCTTACCCCTCCCCCATCCCCATCAGGCCATGGGCCTCCCTTGATTGGAGTTGTCTGCCTTGAGGAAGTTCTCCATTCAGGATCCATTCACTTCCTGATTCCCAGACTGAAATAGGAACCCTCCCTATACTTCCCACACCCCAGCCTGGCTTCCTCCAATGCGCATACCATCTCATCTACCTGTCTCCTGCAGACCTGACTTCCAGGCTGGACGTTCTGCCTACCACTCCCTAATAGAACCCTAGAGCTGAGAACAGGGCTCAGATTGTAGTGAGCCTGCCCGGGGGGGGGGGGGGGGGGGGGTTTCCAGACAGGAAAGCAGCTCTATTCAGCAACTCTACTCTGGCAGGGGCTTCTGAGAAGAATGCCCAAAGCAGCCCATTGCAAGAATCTAAATTTTGCTGGGCATGGTGGCGCACGCCTTTAATCCCAGCACTCTGGAGGCAGAGGCGGGCGGATTTCTGAGTTCGAGGCCAGCCTGGTCTACAAAGTGAGTTCCAGGACAGCCAGGGCTATACAGAGAAACCCTGTCTCGAAAAACCAAAAAAAAAGAATCTAAATTTTAAGTGAGTTGATGAGAGACTCTGAGTCCTTGGGATATCTGGGATCAAGGGGGAACACCTAAGGAACCTATTTGTCACGTCGTTTGAGACTGTCACTTTCTCCTTAATAAACTGTCCAACCAAAGACATAACTCACACCAACAGTTCTGAAACCTTTCTGCCTAGCTACTGCTTAAGATTTTCTGTCCCATATAAATTCTTCTCTTGGACTCATCCGTGTTGTATTAACAGATGTCAAAGGTTTCCTGTTAGCTTGGTGTTCCTGTTAAATGATTATAGTGGAGCATAGTAAAAAAGAAAAATTATTGGCCTTTTTATTACTTTTTAAATTTGGTTTGTTTTGAAATAGAGTCTTGCAAAGTAGCCTCAGATGGACTCCAATTCAGGATTCTTCTGTCTTGTCCTCCTGAGGCCTGGAATTACAAGCACGTGCCACCATGCGCAACAGTATTTTTTTTTAATGAACAGATAATTTTATGTATTTGTGAAGTTTACAGTGATAGTGCATGTGTATGATATAGAATACTCAAATGAAATTAGCTTTTCCATCCCCTTAAACAGCTATTGGTTTTTGTTTTGTTTTAATTTTATCCTGCATACTTGTTGTTCATGACATTATGTTATGAGGACATTTTCATGCAAGAATATATTATACATGTTCTCTATATGCTCATTCCCCTGCTACTATTTATTTGGGTGGACAGTAACTCAAGAATCAGGCCTCACCACACTATAAAACGTTTGAGTTTGGGCTGGAGAGATGGCTCAGCGGTTAAGAGCACTGACCGCTCTTCTGAAGGTCCTGAGTTCAATTCCCAGCAACCACATGGTGGCTCACAACCATCTGTAACAAGATCTGGCGCCCTCTTCTGGAGTGTCTGAAAACAGCTACAGTGTACTTACATATAATAAATAAATAAATCTTTAAAAAAAAAAAAAAAGTTTGAGTTTCACCCAGCAACACATACGAGAACACGGCTATTAGAGGACACAAAAAAAGGAAACAAAACTAGGCCGTAGTGGCACACGCCTATAATCCCAGCACTTGAGAGGCAGAGGCAGGCAGGTCTCTGTGAGTTCCAGGCCAGACTGGTGTACAGAGTGAGTTCCAGGACAGCCAGGCTATGCAGAGAAACTGTCTCACTTTTAAATAAATAAATAAATAAATAAATAAATAAATAAATAAATAAATAATCTGCCACTAAAGTTCTGATTGGCTAAGTCTCTGGTGTATGATTCTCTCCCAGTTGTTCTCAGAGATACACAGGGTACCAGCACTGCCTCGGTCTGATGGCCTTTCAGTTATTTCAGCCAAAGATTAGTTTGATCTCATTTCCAGATGGATTATTTATTGCTAATTTCTCTCCAGGCCTTGCCCCTTGACCTAGGTTGCAATGTGGCTAACAGTTCTGCCTTCTCCATTCTGGTTTGACGTTCTCAGAAGGCAGACATTTTCATCTTTAACGTTGCCACTTGGTTCCTAGGAACAGCTCAGCGATGGGTTGTTGAGTAAAGAAGTGTTCCCACTTCAGACATTTTCAAAGCACAGGTCTTCTCTTAGAGCCCAAAGCAGTAAAAAGTAGAATGTGTGAACTGGAACAGCCTATGTTAATTTTTTTAAATGTATGTGTATTTGAGAATTAGTGGGTATAACCATACCCCGGTATTTGTTCTATTACTGAGCTCAGTAATGGTCTATAGGCTTTGAACCTATAGACTCAACCTGGGTCATTCTCTACTAGTGTGACCTGTAGAGAAATATCCACAAATCTTAGTTCCTTTGCTTGTGAAAGATGAAAATAATTATATATGTTGTTTGAGAAATGGTCTACACAGTAGCAGTTACAGAGAAACTGTTCAATAATTGTGGGCCGTTACTTATACATCTTATCACCGAGCTCCCTTCACAAGTAATATAATTTCCATTGTCACTGGAAGGGGCACAGACTAAATATTAAGGAGGTGGGGAGTGAAAGTATAATACTTAATACTATATTAATGTTTCTATTTTTTTTAAGTTCAACAAAACGAATAAGTACATAAAAGAAATTAGCATCTCATATAAAGAAAACCTTAGGGTGCTGGCCAAAGGCCAGCCATTGAATAACTCCTGAGGAACTGGCCTGAGAATGCTAATGCCTTGATTATAACTAAAGGCTTGGCAAGCACAGGAAGTGGAGGAGGGAACTGGAATGTGAATCAAGTAAGTGTCATTAAGAAAAAGATTTGCCTGGAACTCTTCTCAGCCCTTTGGCTATTTGCAAAACAAATAGTATTTCCTCTATTCTCTCTCTCTCTCTCTCTCTCTCTCTCTCTCTCTCTCTAAAGATAAGCCAGCCCAGATCCTTACCTCACACTTCTTTGCTGGGTGGGAGGAATTTCACACATGCAAGGGAACTGGAAGATAACCATCTGTCTCTAGAAGTATCTTAACTACCAAAAGGATAAGGTCATCGAGTACTTGGTGGTTTGAGGCAAATTTATCATAATTAGCCCATGAGCAAATTTAATAATAAAACAGAAACTAGATGTCGTTCTGAAGTGATGGTATACCAGCAGCACGTGGTATTTTTTTTTTTCCCAAATGGCTTATGCTTTGGTAGCCACGGCTTTTAGCTTTCACACAGCAGAGGGTTTATGAATGTACATCGAACATTGAACTCTAGGAACATGGTATGATTGCCCGGCTGTCTCCAGCTATGACTCAACCAGGTAAAAATGGCAGCCGGCAGCCTGGGCTTGCTAGGAAAATAGGTCAATGGTTTGCCATGAAGCAGAAGTCAAAGTAGGGACAGAGAGGGATAGTGTGCGTGCCCGTATTGTAAAGATGGATGGTTTATATTTTCCTTGGAGTCAAATCTCAAACATGTTCCTGTTAAACATCCTAGCCTGTGTAGTAGCCCAGCACTCAAAAGACAGGAGCAGCCAGATCTCCGATTTAGAGGCCAGCCAGAGCTGCAAAGTAAGCCCTGTTTCAAAAAGTAAATCCCGGCTTGAAACTTTTTACAAATGAAAGTGCATTCCAGAACCAGGCAATAAGAGAAATGATCACTGAAAAACGTAAGTCTCAAAAACAAGAGTACATGAATAAAAAACATGAATAGAATATATATATTATATATACATAATATATATATATATATTTCATAGCAAAACTAAGATTGCCAATATCTTTAGAAAGTAGACTTCAGTTAATATTTATGATATGAAACTATGCAAAGCTGTTTCTGTGTAAGTTGATTTGGCTTTTTATCAAAGGAGATAAAGATTGACTAGTTTTGTGTTTGGGACCACCCGATATAAAGTGTTAGTTAATATTCTATGCACCATGTATTCTCAGAGTGAGTAGTCAAGTTGTTTTATTTTTTCCTTTAATGTTTAACAATACAAGAAATGTGAGAAAGAAAACTTAAGTTGTAGTAAATTGAAGTGTTTTAAATCAAATTAGACCGGGCCAAGTACCTCTCTAAAATTTTAGAGTCACCATACCTGAGGAAGAGGTCTAAGAAGAGCAGAGTAACTAACTTTTTGAAATTAGAGGGCTGGAGAGGTGGCTCAGTGGTTAAGAGCACCGACTGCTCTTCCGAAGGGCCTGAGTTCAAATCTCACAACCATCCGTAAAGAGATGACGCCCTCTTCTTGTGCATCTGAAGACAGCTACAGTGTACTTACATATAATAACAAATAGATCTTTAAAAAAAAAAAAAGAAAACTAGAATATTAGTCATTGATCAGAAGAGAAAATACTTGTTTCACCTCCTGAAGTATTTGAAATGTGGTCGCCTTAGAGACCGGCCATTACGGTTATCACTGAAGATTTCCAAGTGCCAAATCGGACTGTAAAATGTTACTGTTTCAGGAACTTCTAGTGGCTTTGCTTGGTGGCTAAATGTATGCTTTTCATCTACTCTTAGGGGAGGCAGAAGATGGGTGAGCCAGGCTACCACTATACTGCCACGCTCCCCACCCCACCCCACCCCACCCCACCCCGACCTCTTGGAACTCAGGCCCTTGTGCTTGCTAGGCGAGCCTTCTACCCCTGAGCTAACACACTAGCCCTCTTTAACCCCAGTTCTTATCCTGTATTGTCACACTTAATCCTGCAGACTTCAGGTTTGCGATTAAAAAAAAAAAAAAAACGAGAGCAGAGGCCAGAAGCCTCGGCCAGCACACCCGCTCTCCAGTTCTTCGTCCGGTTGTATCTCTGAGCTGTCACGAAGAAAATTAATCCGGAACAGGAGCTGAGGAAAGGAGGGGGGAGGAGGAAGGGAAGGACGCAGGCGGGGTGCTGGGGTGGAGGGAGGAAGAAAGTCTCCCCCTCTGTCTCTTTACTTCAAACCAAAACATCGCCTACTGTTTTTAAAATTATTTCGAAAAATAATTTAGTGTCCACAAAATAATACCTGTTAAAAGTTTTGAAATTAAAAAAATACTAAGAGGGGGTGGGGTGGGGAGGCGTGTTTTCTGATGAGACACACTTCCGCTTTATTCTGTTTGCCCAGGATGATCCCACTGGGGAGACGGGAGAAGGGGAGAGCTCCCTCGGCCAGGCGTGTTTCTCCGGCTGGATGCTGGATTTCAGGGAGCAGTCCAAGGTTGGGAGGAAGAACTTTTTTTTTTTTTTTTTTCCTGAGATGGCTTCAGGATACTTTTGCCTGAATTAGTTCTAATGAAACACTATCCTACCTCAGGTTGTTTCCTCTCCTTAATCCCTGGAGGAAATCCCTTTGCTTTTCAGAGATAAAAAGTTAGTAGAACAAAGAGACAGTCAGAAGCGGCAGGGCCTTCGCTATAGAATTTCACTGAAGCCTTTCCAAGCCCCGGGATAGAGCCGGAGGGCTGTACTGTTTATTCCTACACCTGGATTGAATATCAAGGTCTTTAAGATGAATCATTTAGAAACTTGGTGTTGCGAGCGGAGGAGGGAGGCGGGGGGATGCGCTTCTTCGGGACTCTCTAATAAAGACTGTGTCAAAGGCAGAAATCACACAGAGAGTTCAAAGTTATTAAAGCCCCTCTCTGCACCACTTTCATCGAGCGAGACGAGGGAGTCTTGGTTTGGGGCGTGAGGAGGGAGAGATAGAAGGGGAACCAGAGTGTCAGCCTCCGCGGGTGGCTTCCTCGCTCTGCAGCACCAGCCTGAGGCTGTCACCAGTTTCGTTTTCACCTTAAACCGTGTTTAAGGCAAAAGGCGCGGGATTTGATGTGGCTCCAGATGTGAATAGGGGAAAAAAAAATACATTTAAAAGGAGCAGGACGGCCTGACTCTGGTTTCTAAGTGACAGCTACTTTTCAGAGAGCACATCAAAGCCCAGCTCAACCGCAGAGGGCCTTGTGGATCCATCAGGGGAAGTAATGGCACTGCTAATGTTAAAAAAACAAAACAAACAAACAAAAAAACTAAAAATGGGCTGGAGAGATGGCTCAGGGGTTAAGAGCACTGACTACTCTACCAGAGGTCCTGAGTTCAAATCCCAGCAACCACAGGTGGCTGTAATGGGATCCAATGCCTTCTTCTGGTGTGTCTGAGGACAGGGACAGTGTTCTTCACATATATAAAAGAAATAAAGCTTAAAAAAGAAGATGCTAGAAATGTGAACCCCTGTGCTGTATTGACCTTTAAAAAGTATCAGGCACCAAGAAGCAACCCTCTTTACATCCCTTCCCATCCCAAGCTTGACCAGCCTAGCTGCTCTGCTCTTAGCCTGAGTTACAAACTCAACAGACTGACTCGGTCTCTGGAGTCTCTTTGTTTCTAAATGTGGTGCTGAGACTTCAAAAGACACTTTACATTGAAAGCTAAATCTCTAGCTTCTGTTGAGAAGTGGAAGGCTAGAGGGTTACCTGTCATATTTTGCTTAGAGCTTTGTTAAGTGTTTGATATCACAAGCCCCACCTTCCAACTCACCTGACCTACTTGTCTTTGCGACCACACCTGCATTTTTTTGTCTGAATCCAGCCCGCGTGACTTTTGTGCTAGGAGGCTGAGCTATCACCACCTCACAGGGTTGACAGTGCAGAACTCTGAGTTTTAAGGAGATGGAAACCCAGTAGGAAGCAACCTGAGAAGAAGTTTTCCTTGTATTTCCTCTTACTTTAATAATTGTATATTACACTGGTACGGTAGTGCATGCTGGTGATTCGAGCACTCAGGAGATTGAAGCGGAAGGCTGGCCAGATCCTGTCTCCTCTCTCCAAAAGAGCACTCATTAATTTTAACAATAAAACTTTATGTGGTGAGAAATTCTGAACACAGTCAAAGAGGCACGTGGCCCGGTTACCGCGGTCCACTTCCGTTTGTCACATACCCATTTCCCTGACTCCCCTGAGGCTCAGGCTGGCCATATGCCTACCCTTGTGCTGGCTAATGAAGCATAAGGGGAAGTCTTCACGTCAGTTGAGACTTTCAAGACCCTCAGTCTTAAACAGAGCTGTATAAGATGCCATGCAGAGTTCTAGAGGAGAGTTACAGGTATTAGACTGTGGTAGAGAAACCAAGAGCAAAAACCCTTGCGTTAATTTAAATTGTATCCCTATGGGTTAAGCCCCGTGAGCTTTTCAATTACTTGCAGCTGTGTTTGTGTATTAAAGATTGAATGAAGAGAAAGAAAGAGAGAGAGAGAGAGAGAGAAGAGAAGAGAAGAGAAGAGAAGAGAAGAGAAGAGAAGAGAAGAGAAGAGAAGAGAAGAGAAGAGAAGAAAGGAAGGGAAAGGCATGAGAGCCCTAGGTATGGTGGAGGAGAATGTTTATATAGATATGTAGGAAAACATAGGTAAAGATGTGGACAGGGACATCTGCAGGAATCCAGAGCATGCGTGACCAAATAGAGCTGGGTTATGTGAGGAGAGAGGGGAAGGGAGGGGAAGAGAGGGGGAGAAAGACTGGATCCAGGTGCAGCAGCCCAAGGCTAAAGGTACAAAAATGGGGGCTGGGGAGGTAGGCAGCCAAAACATTTGGATTGTATAGGGAAGAGCCTATGATGGAAAGGCAGCCCGGCCCCTGGGCTGTGAGAGTTCAGGGTAGAGGGTGGGGTATGGCAGCCCAGCCCTGTTCCAGGTAGGGACTGAGGCATGCTGGGAGAACCTGGCAGCCAGATTGCTTTGATATGTTAAATAGGCAACTCAGCCATTTGTCCCAGGTTAGAAACAACATATCACACACACGTAAATTAGTAAATGCAAACACATTAGCTTTTAGTTCTACCAATAGAGCTAAATAACTTGAAACAAGAGCGGGACTTTCGATTATCTGCTCCAATGAAAAAAGCTAGTGAGAAAAATTAATAGGAAACCACACTGCTTGCTCTCTCTCTGACCATGCTGGTACCATCCACTTTATTCATTCCCCCAAGTTTGGGTCTAACAATCCCTGGTTCCCACGAAGCTGACCACGTAGAGAAGTCTTTATTCTGATCATTTTCCAAATGGGAAGGGATGTGTTCGGTTTTACAGGTGTTCCGCTGGAGAGCATGACCCTCGGCTCACGTTGACCTTTGATCTTCACCCCAGTGACGCCAATGTCACCTTCAGAGGTGAGAGAAACTTAGAAATGTGAACTGAGGAAGACCAGCATGTGGATGGGATGAAGACATCGAATGTCACCTCACAAAGCTAGGCTACACGGTGCAGACCAGAAGGAAAGAAGACAGGAAGGCCCCTGACAACTGTTAGACTCTGGTGGCTGAAGGATTCAGGATGTGTTTGGCTTACATCAGTGAAAGCAGGGTCATTTTAAAGGGCATATGTAACACTGAGGAAGGCCAGAGCTCAGTTATGTCAACCCAGGAAGGTGATGGAAACTGGTTAGAAAAGTAATGAGTTGGTCTGGTGAGATGGCTCAGCGGGTAAGAGCACCCGACTGCTCTTCCGAAGGTGATGAGTTCAATCCCAGCAACCACATGGTGGCTTACTACCACCCGTAATGAGATCTGACGCCCTCCTCTGGTGCATCTGAAGTCAGCTACAGCGTACTTATGAATAATAATAATAAACGAATCCTTGGACCGAAGCGAGCGGAGCCAACCGGAGCGAGCGGGGCAGACCAGAGTGAGCAGGGTTGACCGGAACGAGGAAAAAAAAAAAGTAATGAGTTATGGTCTAGGCTGAACTTCCTCAACCTAAAACCAGGATCCAGTGTGAGAACTCTTCAGAATGACTGCAGTCATCAAGATTGCAAGTTGCCGGGTCTGACCCCTTTTGACAAGCTTTGGCCAGAGACAGGCTTTAAGAGGTCACTAGTACTCGAAGGTGACCTCAAAAGCTTCTAACCCAATTCACTTCTAGGTTAATGTGAGTACCAGTTATCAATCATGCTTTAAAATGTTGAAAATCCTGTGTTTAAAAAGGTGGGAAAAGGGAAGATGGCTCACTCTGTAAAGTGCTTGCCCTATAAGCCTGGTGGGTCTGAGTTCAGCCTCAAGAGTCTACATTTAGGAAAACAAGCAAAGAAAACCAACTGGGCATGGTGGCAAGTTCCTGTGCTTCCAGCACTAGGGAGGGAGGCAGAAACCAGCGAAGGATCTCTGGAGTTTGCTGATCAACCAGGCTAGGCTAATGGATGAACTGCAGGCTGGCAGTTAACTGTATCTCACCAAACAAGGTAGATGGTTAGACAGCTCCTTAAGCATGATATCTAAGATGAGTTAACCTCTAACGTCCACAAGCTTCTGCATAGAGGAGCATGTGCACACACACACACACACACACACACACACACACACACACACACACACGGTGGTGGGGTGTGTGATCCTGACATACAATTAGACACCTGCTCCCCAAACCTGGGACTTCCTGAAACTCTCATCTACTTCCATGCCTGAGGAATGACCCATGCTCAAGGCCATCCAATCTAGAAAAGCACTATTCTTGTGATAGTAAGATTGCCTGTTTCCCAGGGAAAGAGGGAACATTTGACTCGAATTAATTTCCGCTTACTGTTAGAACCAACCCCAAAGCCCCAATGTGATCACAGCCTGGCTGACCCTTGCCAAGTTACAGATGTTGAAGTTGGCCACGTGGCACTTGGAAATCGATGCCAGTGTCATAAGGATGGCATTGTTCAGTTCTCAGCCCTTTGTGGGGACCTGTCCTGAGAAGGATTTTACTTCAAAATTACGAGGCGAAAGGTTAAGATTACGGCTTCAGGAAAATAACCTTTGGAATTCAAGCTCTAGGGAGGGAACTGGGAGCAAATGTGGTTCCTTTCAGAAGTGCACTGAATGTAGGTCAACATTAAATGGTGCACGCCAAAGCCAGGGTTTACAGGAAACCTGGGTGGGGCTAGAGAAAGGAAAACCCGAGTGTGTGAAAAGACTGTGTAAGAAAAGGGAGGGACGGGCAAGAAATGACTGTCAGTGCTTCTTGTTGGCTTTTCTTTTTATTTCCCTTTGTGTGGAATGCTGTAGCGGAATCCGGGGACACCCACGAGCTGCACAATTGCCTTATCACTAAGGCTCATCTCCTAAATGTTTGGTTTCTCAACTTCTCCTTGCCCCGCAGGGAGCGGTCAGCCCCTGTTCTCCACCCTCCATCCCAGAAGAGGAAAGGATTATACACATGGAACCATTTCCACGTCCCAGACCGGGTTGTCAGAGACAAAAGGCAATGCAGAGCACCCTTGCTCCACGTCCAGATTCTGGGGGTATTCTTAAGACCCTTCCACCCACTTGCCTCTTTGTGGGTGGGGCGATACACCCACAAAGATTGGGTCCCTGGAGGCCACTGGAATGAGCCCAGAGGAGCTCAAGCAAGGGGGCGTGCCTACGTCCCCCTATCAGGTGATTGGATACTCTGAATGGAATACGAATTTGGTCTAGGACTGGTGCATTGTCTCAAGGAGGAAAAGTTACCCTCTGCAGATAAAGTATACACACGGAGTGCAGCACACAGATGCAGGTCTGAGGGTAACTTGCAAGAGTCAATGCTCTCCTCCGTGTCATAGCTGTGAATTAGTTAACCGCCTTATGCTCCGGATGGTCACACGTACGCACCCGCCCAAGAGCTCTCTGGATTCGAGAATGAAACACACACACACGCGCACACACACACACACACACACACACACACGCACAAGCACACGCACACCAGTTCATTTGGCTGCTCAAAGACTGGGCATTTCTAATCCTTCCTGCGGCTAGCATACACTCCCCTATATTCTGGAGTTAATGTCCTTTAAAACCTCGATTTCATCTCTGTCACCCTAGACCCAATTGAGGAAGTGGCTACTAAGGGCCACTTACCCAAATTCTTACATGGCTAGTCCATCCTACACGCCTCTCATGGTGATTTTCTGTCTCCCTTTTTCCTTCTCCCCGCTGCATCCCCTCCACCCCCTCCAACCTAGAAGTCTTACCTCTTGCTCTCCACCTATCCATTGGCCGTTGGCTCTTTATTGATCAATCAAAAACCAGTTGAGGACAAGGACCTTCAAGTTTGGACATGCAGATTCCTAATTTGGGGGCCAAATCAAGATAAAGCATTAGAACCAATCCCCAACACGGTGTGATCTGGGGATTGAAGTCGGGTCATTGAACCTAGCAGTGAACAGTTTTACCCTCTGAGCCATTTTAAACCGTTTATAAACCTATGTGGCTTATAAATTCCGCCACCAGGAGCCTATTGTGAAGTGAAACATTATATAGGCTTATTTAACCCAGGACGCACAAGCGGTTTCCTGTTTCTGTCTTCATGAAATACATTCCAATTTTTTTTAGGAGCAGAGTGGATTGTCTTCATGATACCTTCATGGGAAAAGCAGCAAGAGATCCTGGGATTAGAACTTGAGAAGAAAGCAAGGACAGGAAGTAGACTTTCCTTCCTCCCAGACCCACTCCTGAGCTGTGGTACTCAGGAGACTGGCTAGGAGGGTGGCTTGCCTGCCATGCTGGAACTCACACTGCCTCAGTCTCCAGGGCCTCAGTCCGGCTCAGGGAGATATGCAGGTGGATATGATACGTATAGGTGTCTGAGATGGAGGTGATACCATATAATCTACTCAGCTATACTTTTGTGCCGGTCTGGGTCTGTCCCTGTGGATTTCATGCAGTGGGTTTTATGAACACAGTGAGTACATTCTTTTTTTTTTTTTTTTTTTGGTTTTTCGGTTTTTCGAGACAGGGTTTCTCTTTATAGCCCTGGCTGTCCTGGAACTCACTTTGTAGACCTGGCTGTCCTGGAACTCAGAAATCCACCTGCCTCTGCCTCCCGATTGCTAGGATTAAAGGCATGCGCCACCACGCCTGGCTAGTGAGTGTATTCTTTACATCACTGGTTCAGTCACTTCATTACTAGTGTTTAAGATACAGTTCATAGCCACCTGTGGTGTCACACATCTTTGATCCCAGCGCTTTGGAGACAGAGGCAGGCAGATCTCTGACTGAGTTCAAGGCCAGTCTAATATACAAAATAAGTTCCAGGGACAGACAGGGATACACAGAAACAACAGAAACAAAAGATACACTTATTGGCTTGGTGGTGGCTGGCAGCAAATGCCTTTGATCTCAGCACTTGGCAAGCAGAGGAAGCCAATTCTCTAAGTTCAAGGCCAGCTTGGTGTACAAAGAGAGTTTCAGGACAGCCGGGGCTACAAGGAGATACCTTACTTCAAAACACCAAGCCAAAATAAACCAAACAAAAATACACTTAACACGCTGGGCGTGGTAGCACACGCCTTTAATCCCAGCACTCGGGAGGCAGAGGCAGGCGGATTTCTGAGTTCGAGGCCAGCCTGGTCTACAAAGTGAGTTCCAGGAAAGCCAAGGCTATACAGAGAAACCCTGTCTCGAAAAACCAAAAAACAACAACAAAAAACACTTAACAGCTCTACTCCCTTTTCTATTTTTAAATTCCAAATTTACAAAAACATGAAAAATATTACAAAGGATTGCTATATACCTTTTACCCAACACATCCCCACGCTTCCAAGGCTAAGGTGTTGTTTTTTTTTTTTCCCCTTGTTCCGGTCAACCCCGCTCGCTCTGCTCGACCCCACTTGCTCCTGGCCGCCCCCGTACGGCCCCTGCTTGTTCCAGCCAGCCCCGCTCGCTCCGATCGGCTCCACTTGCTCCGGTTTGGCCCCGCTCGTTCCGGCTGTCCCCGTTCGGCCCCACTCGCTCCGGCCCTGCTAGCTCCGGCATCCCCGCTTGCTCCAGCCGTCCCCGTTTGGCTCTGCTCGGACAGCCTGGCTCGCTCCGGTTGGTCTCTCTGGTCCAAGGATTCATTTCTTATTATTCTTCATAAGTACGCTGTAGCTGACTTCAGATGCACCAGAGGAGGGCGTCAGATCTTGTTACGGGTGGTTGTAAGCCACCATGTGGTTGCTGGGATTTGAACTCATCACCTTCGGAAGAGCAGTCGGGTGCTCTAACCCGCTGAGCCATCTCACCAGCCCCAAGGCTAAGGTTTTGACAGCATTGATTGATCACCATCAAGGATCTGTCAATCATCATCATCATCATCCTGAGACAATTGAAAATTAGAGACATGGTGTTTCAGGTCACTGGAAGGAACTATGGATATGAATTTCTAATCGATAAGGACATTCTAAATAACCACAATTCAGTTATGAAAGCAAAAAGTTCAGGCTCGATGTTGAATAGCTTCTCCACCAACACAATAAATGGAATTGAACCGAATTTGTAATAAAAAAAAGGAAGGTTTATTGGGGCTGCTCTCAGAGTGGCTTCATGAACTCACAGGTGGTGCTATCAGTGAAGTCACAAAAACCAGCCTGGGGTAGGGGCTTCTTAAAGGGAAGAGGAGGGGGTGGAATTGTGACGTTATGCTGAAGTATTGGGCTATAGCCTTATTTGGTGAGTTTAGGGTCCTGTAAGTGGGTCTTAGGTCCAGCGGTCATTTTGGACTCCGGCTTTGCCCAGTGTTCTGTGAGGCTTTTGCAAGCATGAGCTTCTGGTCAGAAGATATGGCAGGGACCTCTTGGCCTAGGCCATCTTGCCTTTGTCCCCAAACCTCTGGCTTAACAGATGTGACTCTGTTGGTAGGTTGCCTGCCCCACATGAAGCAGGTGTGGTGCCATGCCGATAGTCCCAGCAACTGGGAGGCAGAGGCACGAGTGTCCCCGGTTGCCCTCTACTACAAAGTGAGTTAAAAGCCAAAAGCAAGTCAACAAGAACAGGAAATTGATACTTGTGTGGTATCGCCGTTTAACCGGCCCATTTCATTCAGGTTCACCTACTGGTATGAGATGCGCAGAAAAATGAGCTTCCTTTCTGTTTCTGGGATGCAGTCTGAGACTCTGTTATATTTGCTGTGATGTCTCTTTAGCCTGCGATGTTTCTACAGAGTTTTACTTTCAACACCTTTGTACTTTCAAAGACTTGACCCATTAGTTGGTAGAATTTGGGTTTGTGTGATATGTCCCTTTGATGGAAATATGCATTTGACCAGGTATGTGGTAATGTCATATGTTTCTTCAGAATGTCCTATCAGGGAATACACAAGGTCAATTTGTCCCAGTATCGGTGATACTTATTTTTCTCTCTCAACAAAACCAAGCAGATATGCTTAACACAATAAACTAGAAGAGGTTAAATGTCACCATTTCAGTCTAATAGTCCTTGCCCCAGCCCTGAACAGAAACAACAATACAAATACACCTCAAGAAAGTACAGGACTGAAGTGACCAGACTTCCTCAGAGTAATAATGTCCTTGATTAGGAGTGGGAAGAAAAATACAATCTCTCCAAATAGACAAGGGTGTGTTATGACTGTTTGACTAACACGTTCAGGAAGTACCACGTCCGCTGTTAAATTTTATAACGCTGTTGTGCAATGTCAAACCTTGAGTTTACTCTGGGCTATGTGTCTACTGCCTCTTCTCACAAATCCACCCTGCTTAGTGCAGCTAATGCCTAACCCTGACCCTAGATGAGGCTTAACTTCAGATGTGCCCAGTGGAATCCACACATTAGTAGCAGTTAAGAGGGCACCGGGGAGATATTTGCTTGGTGCTGTAACTGTGAATCCTGAGGTGGGGGGGTGGGGAGGGGGAGTTGGAGCTGTTTCAAATGGAAGTGGCTATCCAGAAGCAAGCCCACGGCCTCCAGCAGACCCCAAGACTCCTGTGGGAGGGGCTGCACCAGAAGCAATGGAGTGGAGCCTCAGGGACCCACTGATTTAAAAGAGAAACAGTTATGAGCTGTTGAAAGCAAAGTCAGGGGTGACTCAGATTTTAAACTTAAATTATGAAACATAAAAATCAATAAAAGCAAAATCCACATCACTTATCATTTATTTGTTTAGAGAATCATTGTTTTATGCTTTTTATTTTTGTTCTTTGAAAGGGGCAGGGTATTTTTTTTCTTTTCTTTTCTTTCTTTTTTTTTGTTTTTTTGTTTTTGTTTTTTTTTTGTTTGTTTGTTTTTTTCGAGACAGGGTTTCTCTGTATAGGCCTGGCTGTCCTGGAACTCACTTTGTAGAGCAGGCTGGCCTTGAACTCAGAAATCCACCTGTCTCTGCCTCCCGAGGGCTGGGATTAAAGGCGTGAGCCGCCATGGTTCAGTTTGGTTTTGTTGTTTTAAAGCAGTCTCATAAAACCAAGGCAGGCTTCAAATTTTCCGTGTAACTCCTAATCCTCGTACCTCTGCCTCCTAAACACTGCAGTCCTAAGCACGTACTACCAATTCTGGTTTTACATCTAATTCATATACATCTGGTTTTACATCTAATTCATATTCTGGTTTTACATCTAATTCATATTCTAATTCAATGTCCACTGCATTGCAACGTGCGGTGACTGGTCAAGAGAATATTATGATGCTCTTTCCAGTAAATTGTGGTAGTCCCCTCTAATAGACCAGTAGGTGTGATTTGATTAAAAGCAGTTGGGTGCTGAAATTCAAGTTAAGCCTTCAGTCATAAACAAATCTGGGAGCCCATGTCAGCAAAAGCCAGGCCCAGCCAGTCAGGATTGCAAACCATTTAATCCTGGCCACTAGTCACACCTCCCTACACCTTCCAGCCAAGCCCAGGGAGAACCAGACCCCTTCCCATACTCACCACAGGATTTGCAGGCAATGTTTGAGTTGAATCTAGAAAAAGGAAGATCTGTAGACTCCAGGAACCCAGGCTTATGAGCTACCAGACTTGAGTGGGCACAGAATGTCAGGTTCAGCCAGTTCCTAACGTTGTCCCTGAGGGGGCTTTGGGTCCTGCCCTGCCCTGCACCGCCCCCCCTCGTCAAAACACTATCTCTAATGGTCTCTTTATTACTGCTACCTTCAGGAGTTGGCTCCAGTAAATCTGTTCCATATGCTAAAATCATCTAATGCAAAAGTCAGTTTTGAGCTGGTCACCTTATACATTAATGACTCACCCCTTGAGCTGATAATTAGAGTGAGTGCTGAAACACAGGAAGGAGACGTGGACTATTTTAATTTGATTTCTAAAATTGATTAAAAACAGAATATACAAATGAAAAATCAAAAGCTTGTAGCCTGGAAGGCTGGGATAGCACTTCAGTCCCCTTTATTTGGGTTTGGTTTTTGGTTGTTTGAGACAGGGTCTCTCTATGTAGCCCTGCCTGTCCTGGAACTCTCTATGTAGGCTGGCCTCGAACTCACAGAGATGCACCTGCCTCTGCTTCCTGAATGCTGGTATTAAAGGTGTGCGCCACCACTCTGTTCAGTTCACCTTCTTGAATGTACAAGCCAAAATATAGAATTTTACACACATACATGCATGCACACGTGTGGGCACACACACCTACCCACTTACCCATTCCAATTAATAATTCAGTATTGCAGGCAGAAAATTAACAATACTGATGATACGAATTATTCCTCTTAAATCCAGGGACTGTTTCTAAAAGTTCTTTATAATACCAATATACTTTCACTTCTATTTGCCAAATCTTGGCTTTCTCAGTCTACTAGATACTTTTAGTGTAGGAAAAATACCTTAACAAGGTGGGTGAGAAAGGGCTACTTTTGGCTTTTTGAGTCAGAGTCTCCCTCTAGCCCAGGCTGGCTTTAGACTCATAGTACTCTTCCTGCTTCAGCTTCAAAGGGCTAGAGTCATAAGGGTGATGTATATTCCATGACATATGTCATATATATAATCTATACATTGCAAATTATTCCTTTTGCCAGCAAGTGATACTTGTGCAGCTGGTAACACTATGGCATTACGAGGCTGCTTTGACCTTAAGGAAGCCCAAAAGAGGCACAGGAAAGGCTTTAGGCATCTCCAGAATTCCCAAAGCAGAGGAGCCACATGTCATAGAAACAGAAGATTTTCTTAGTGTTGTCTCATTACACGTGTCCATTCTGTTTATCAGAAAGAAATGCAGTCACCAAAAAGAAAAAAGAAAAAGAAGATAAGAAAGAAAGAAAAGTGTGGGCACCCCATCATATCTGTAAAATATGAACAAATTTAAACACATAGACACTTAATAAATCTAAAAGTGGGGTGCATGCCTTTAACCCCAGCATTCCGGAGGCAGAGGCAGGCGGGTTCTCTGGGTTCGAGGCCAGCATGGTTTGCAGAGTGAGTACCAGGACAGCCATAGCTATACAGAGAAAACCTGTGGGGGGCAGGGGCGGGGGTAGGGGGGACAAAAACAAACAAAAATGTTTCTTTCTCTTCTAAGCACATGGTCAGTTTCCTCTCCTTTTCTTTTACACTGAAGACTGAGCCAGGGCCCTGTGTGCCGGGCAAGTGCTCTGTCCCTGAGCTTCGGAGCCATGTCCTTTTTAGTTTTTGAGACAGGCTTTACTAAGGTGTCCTGGCTGGCCTGACACTTAACTCTGTAGCTCAGATAAGCCTCGAAGCTGTCCTCTTGCCTCGGCCTCCCGAGTGGCTGGGATTATAGTCCCATGACCACAGTCTTTCACCTCACTATGCCCACGACATGTGGTGGCGAGGCTGCACTGACTGCCAGGGTCAAGTGTTCCAAACCTACCCTCCTGTGAAAAATACTGCCGGCGAACAACTTGACAAAGGATCTTGATTATTTCCTTAAGAAAAATCCCCAGATGTAGCAATGCCTAGTGAAAGTTCATGCCTATTTTTCTTTCTCTCTCCTTCCCCCCGCCCCCCCCCCGCCTTGTACTGAATAATATCTGTTTCCCCCCATCGTACTTCCTAGTAATCATATCACATTTCCTTCGGCAACTCCTCCTGCTTGACCAGTCTTCCTGCTCTCAGTTGATAGCATGGCTTCCTATTTCTGTGAGAAAATAGATGTTACTGGAAGTTTCCACAACCCACTTTCCACTCTCTGCGGCCATGTCCTTAACCCAGTTCCCTGGAGGCAGAAGAGCTAGGCTTCTCTTTGCTTCTGACCCTGTTCCCCTAGCCCGTCCAATCACACTGCTGAGCTGAATCTCTTTTATGTCTCCTCCATTACCAGTTTCCTCCTGCCTGTATTTCCGGTGGGTTATTTTCATTCACCTCCCAACAACTCTTATTTCTTTCCTTCCTTAAAAAATGGGTAGACAGTTTCCGACTGTTGCTCCCATTTCCACCTGTAGAGATAGGATTCATTCTTCTCGGCTAGCAAAACTCTGAGAAGGAGAGGTCTCTGTTCACTGCTCACCCGTATCTCCCATCTATTGTAGAGCGAAATTCTTAGAAGCATCACCTGTCAATCAAAAAGGCTATGGCCAATGAGCTGAGGCAGGAAACCGGAGGTGGGACACTGGCAGGAAGAGAGAGGATTCTGGGAAATAGAGAATTAAAGGAGAAGCCGGGAGACCTGAGGAGAGAGATTTGAGAGAATAGCTAAGGTAGACCCTGAGAATACATGAAAAAAGAAGTGGGCGGGGACTGAAGAGAGGTAACTAAGTGGTAGACATAGAATGGTTTAAATGAATTAAGTTTTGAGCTAGCCAGGGAATGAGCAAAAGCTTTTGGCGTGGGCGTTTATTAATAAATAGTCTCAGAGTCATCATTTTGGGAGCAGGGCCTGAAAGAACAGCGTACCACTTTTCAGTGTTGAACATGCAAGAAATGGTCTCTACCAATTACTGTATATCCCATCCCAGGATCTTGGTTTTAATATCACATTATTCCTGAGCTGTATAGCCCAGCCTTCTTTTGCTACCGTTCTTTTCCCTGTGTTTACATGTGACTTTGGAGAAGTCTGACTGTATATAATTTTAAAAGCCACTTTCAGGGTTTTTTTTGTTTGTTTGTTTTGGTGTTTTTGGGTTTTTTTTGGTTTTTCGAGACAGGATTTTTCTGTGTAGCCTTGGCTGTCCTAGAACTCACTCTGTAGACCAGGCTGGCCTCGAACTCAGATATCCACCTGCATCTGCCTCCTGAGTGCTGGGATTAAAGGTGTGCGCCACCACGCCCGGCTTCAGGTTATTTTTTTAAATGTGTATTATCAATTACACTTTGCACACGCATCCACACACATGCACTTAAATAGCCTTGCAAAAAAATGTCGCATCTTGCAATCAGTTTGTGATCGTGATATTTTGCTTCCTTTGATAGCAGTCTTGACTTTATCAAACTCCCGAATTTTTCCTGTCTTCCTATCTACTTGTCTGAATAAACACATGTCTTCTTCTTTAGCAATGGTAGGAATTCAAAATTAGGGAGACAAAAAAAAAAAAAAATCTCTCCTGGCCAGTAAATGACTGGACACGTTTACTAGAGAAAGCTTCCTGACTGTGCAAAGGCAGGTTGCTAAAACTAAGAAAGCCTAGTGCTTAGAATTTTGATTTGTGAATTAACCAACTGTGGATACAGGCTGCTATTTGCAAGGGGATGGAGATGCCCTCAGTTGGCTCTGCACGGCATGACTCCAGGGCTGATATGAGAAAATTGCCGCCAGACAGGGTTAGCTGAGTGAATTGAATTTTAGCAACCGTTTGTAAGGTATTTTCTTCTTCAGCTTCTACCCTTCTTCCCCAGAGTTAGCCATTAGTCCAAAGATAGCAAATTCACGATAATCAAAATTTGGGTTATCCTTTGGGGACGTTTCTGTGATGGACAAGCAGGACAGGCAGCAGTGTGGGTGGGGTGTGAAGGGGGTGGGGTGTGGAGACAGGGAGCATTGGCAGTGGGGGTGTTATACAAGACATTAGTTCAAGGGAAATGATCAGACATGTTAGAAGAGTTTGCTGACGGCTCTGGAGGGGATGGCTGAGGGGAAAACAGACAGCTAAGCTCTGCAGTGATTATGTCACTTGTGAAACTGAGCATCCGCCTCCGTATCTTCTGGGGCTGGCCTCGGCCATGCTGTCTCTTCACTTGGAGCCCTGTGGTGTTTGCCATGGAATTTATGTTTTTCAGTCTCATCTTTTATCTTGATTGCAATATTTTAAATGTTTCTTAAACTTGAAACCTCATTTTTTTTTTTTTTTTCCCAGCAAGAAAGACCACAGAGACCTATAGGATGCTAGTGAAGATCAAGGCCCTGTTGTCCTGTAGGCCTTTTGCAAACAAAGCTCAAAGGCCTTGCATCTCTGCTGGCACACATAAATGACACCTTTCCACCCCTGTCCCTAAGTGTGGCTTCCTTAACCCTCTTGGAGATGAGTGAGGCTTTTATTTTTACAAGGTTCAAGGTAGTGTTATAATAATAAATTCAAACTTTATTATATATGCATGTGTATGTGTGTGTGTATATAAATGTTTCAAACAGGGGCTGTAGAAATAGCTTAATGGTTAAGAACACTGCTCTTTCACAGGGCCCAGGGTTCAATTTCCATCATCCACACAGCAGTTGTGTGAAACTCCAGTTCTAGGGGCTCCATCCGTGACACGCTCACACAGACATCCATGCAGGCAAAACACCAATGCACGTGAAATAAAATAAATTAATTAAAAAAAAAAAAAAGAATTGTGTTTTTTTAAAAAAGTCAAAAACCCTGCTAACAAAAATCCCCGAAGTCTTCCCATCTCGATGAACTCCTATATAGTTAGAATAGACATTCTGAAGCTGAAAGGGTTTCACAGTGGATTTTACTCTTTCATTAGAAGTACATACCTACCACCAAAAATCAAAAATCCACAATAGGGTTACAACTAGAGAAACAATTGTCTCATTTCCCGCACTCGGTCTTCTTCATCCACTAGCATTTTAGCATTTTATTTATTTATTTATTTATTTATTTATTTATTTATTTAATGTATGTATGTATGTATGTATGTATGTATGTATGTATGTATTTTGAGACAGAATTTCTCTGTGGAAACCTGGCTATCCTGGATCTCCCTTTATAGTCCAGGCTGGTCTCGAACTCACAGAGGTCTACCTGCCTCTGTCTCCAGAGTGCTGGGATTAAAGGTCTGCGCTACCATTGCCTGGTTTACATTTAGCCTTTTGATTATCAAACCCATGGGTATATTGTTTACGTATATATGTATATATTTTTGGCTAGTTTCTACATATGGTATAAAATGTGAACTTTTTGAGATGGCGTGAACTCATTCAATATTATATGTTCTAAGATCATCCATTCTTGGTAGAGAGTCGGTCTGGTACTGCTATGTATCCAAATGCTAAATACTGGCCCCAAGATCTGGATGCCCAGATGAGACTGTGGAAATCTTGTTGCCTCCCCACAACCCCCACTCCCAAGTTATCACTGATTGGTTAACGATGGCTGCAGCCTAGACTGGGCAGAAGAGAGGGGCGGAGCAAAAGTACTGGGGCTTGAGGTCAGAGATTGGGATCAGGAGAAGGAGAGAGGAGGAAGAAAGGAAGTCACCCTGAGGTCGTGTGGCTCATGAGCACATGGCCATTAGGGCTGGCCTGACAGAGTAGGAATAGCTCAGGCAGAGTATGGCAAAAGAAAAGGATCCAGCAAGACTGATACTATTTGTATTGGGGAAATATTCTTGATTCTTGAGTTATCAGTGTCTGTTCAAATTTTGGACTCAAAGTGGTTAAATCATTCTCTACCAGGGTCTCGGCTCCGGGTCCAACAGTCTAAATTGTTACACAGAGAAAGACAACCTTCTGTTTCTCATTCCTTCTTTGAGTGTATGCTCCTTAGAGTAGGGTATCTCATCATGTTTGTCTTTGTATCTCAAACACACTAAGGCTATAGTAGGCATTTAATTATACTCTTAAGAAGTAGATTCATCATACTGGAGACCATCAGAAACAGGTACATCCAACCTACTTAACCGCTGTTTGGCCTTGTGACCTTGAGCAGATCACAATTCCACCACTTTTACTTTGTTTACTTGAGAAGTGGAAGTGGGGTGCATTTATCCCAACAATTTCAGGTCTTCCCAAACTTTCCCTGATTGGTGTTTGATGATATCAATGAAGCCCCTGAAAGAGTGCTGGTAATTTGCAACAGATTAAAGGAGAGTTTTCAATAAAACCATAAAGTTATCTGTAAAACCCACCCTTGGCTGAATAATCACTTTGAACTTGGATTTATCCACAACTGTGCTTCAAAAGGCATTCAGAAGGTACTCTCCCCAGTGATGTTCTTCTGGTTGGGTAATTCAGGCATTGTCCTGTAATTATCTCAACATATGTTAGGAAATAACCCTACCGCTTCTGGTTTCATCCCTCTGTCTTCAAAGGTGGGAAAGGCCACTGAGGTCTGGGAAGGCATTCAGGTGTTCCTGGCATCCCATGATGGGACAGAGAGGGAGGAAAAGTTGAGAAAGATTGAAGGCAGTTTACTGAAGGCACAGAAACGAGTATGAATTGGGCACCCACCTATTCGAAGCAGTCCATGGTGGGAAAACCATCATGGCTGCCAAGGTTTCTGTCTTCAGTGAGTTCTCCAGAAAGGAAAACATGAACAAGAAAGTAACTTGAGTGAGTTTTATATAGTAACTATCAAGACAGTAAGGACATGATATTTTCCCAAAGTATTCATACCCATCTAAGACTTTTGAAAGTGATGGCTTGGCCTGGTTACTAAGGCTAAGAAGTTACTGCTTGTCTCCTCCAGCTCCAGTGATATAGCCTTGACCTTAAGTACCTTCTACTCAAGCATCTATCTCATCATGAGGTATTTGCTCATTAAGATCCTGCCCAGGTTTAGAAGGAAGTAAGGGGTGTTTAAAGCAGGTCAGTATCATCCTTCTCACAATACAGTAGTAGTCTTTAGGTCTTTCTTTGGTCTATAAGAAAAAGAGATCCTTGTTTGCTATTTGAAAGTTTTAAAAACATTGGACTCAATGGCCTAAGTTTCCTATTGGCTGTCTGGTTTTCAACTCCAGCTTTTCATGTCTTCTGTCCAAAGACAGGTTCCACCCCATCCCTTCCCAATCCTTCCCCCCACCCCCCACCCCATCTCCAAGGACAGTAATTTCTCTCCCTTCCCCCATCTTCTGTGTGTATGAGTGTGTGTGCATGTTTTTAAAAGTTACAACTTTGAGGTGACTGTTTTGGAACAGCTGAACTCCCAATTTGCCCAGTGCTGGTTTCTGTCTTTCTGTTTTGTTTGAATCTGCCCTGTTTTTCTAGCTCTCTTCCCTCTCTCTACTCCAGACCCCAGGCTTGGGCGAAGTCACTTGGGACTTAACTGAGGATGACCAATGGCAGTTCAGCAGCAGTCAGATATCTGCAGTCTGTTTACTTTTACTTAGGTGCTAGGAAATATTCTCTCTCTCTCTCTCTCTCTCTCGCTCTCTCTCTCTCTTTCAGAAGCAGAGAGACTCAGGAGGACTCTGAAGGGCTCAGACCTCCTGCCTGATGCCGGCAAAATCTTCCCATCTTTAAAGTCAGATGGATCCAGGCAAGACAGTGACTCACCCAGTGTTGGCTGGCAATGCTGGAGTTAAGAACCATATCAATAAAATATATCCACCGCACTAATTTTCAAACCTTAATTTAAAAAAGTGATTACTTCCTGTCTGTAGGATGACTAGAATTCCTATTCTATACTTACTTGGTATATTATTGCCCAATGAAATATTAATAGAAATATTGTATTGGCAAGTGGGGTTTTAAATTCAGAGTGAAAATCATAACAAAGCTAAAAGTCAAAAACAGTAAAAAGATTGTGGGGACTCACAGAAATTTTTGTGTGAGCTTAGGATAGTTTTTCCACTCGGGCACACATGTCTGTACTGAGTCAGAACCTTATGAGGTCTCGGGTCCACCTGACGGCTGATCGGAGGCTTGCAGCTCAAACCATGAGACATTTTTCCACAGTCTTCTAGAATCTTGAGGGCAATGGTGGGCAGTGTGGCAGGAGATGGGACCGTGAGCTGGCAAAGCGCTTCTCGGAATGGTGGAACATATTCCTCGAAAAATCATTGGGGACTGGAATAGATCCACAGAGAAAAAAGACAGAAAAGCAAAACCAACCAACCAACCAACCAACCAACCAAAGGCCATGGGAGAGTTCATTTAATTCAACTGTAGGGAAAGACAGGCATATTCAGAGTCACTCTCGTAAAGCGAAAGTTTGAGATGCCAGCACGACATGGCCTCCAATTCATCCTACCCCTGGCCAACCTATTTACATATTCCCACCTTCCTTCACCTTCTCAATGCTTCCTCTTCCCAGAAATCTCAACTCTGCCATGGGTCTTTCTGGCAAGCCTTCTGACACCTCGAGAATGACTCGCATTCCACGTGCAAGTCTTGACCTTTGCCCTCAACATATTTTATTAGGCTCCTTCTCCACATGAACTGTGACCTCCAAGAGGGCAGTCACTGGAATTTACCTATGTATCCTCAGAACCAAGTCCGGTGCCAGGCCCAAGTCAATACACAGTCAGAGTGAGCACTGAGTTGACGGATAACTGGTGACGGTCTGATGTGACAAGGACTGGTCTATGAGGTCACAGGAAAAGATGACTTGGGAGCTATATAAAGACTGAAAGTAGAACAAATAGGGTTGGTGGGGAAATGACCGAGTGTATCATTTATAGGAGATGTTAGGGTCTGCACTGGCTGGCCCTCACAGCGTGTAGTATGAGGATTGGTGACAAATAGGGTTAATTACAGAAAGGGAGATAACTGAAGGGCTGAACGCTCTGGATTCCGGTTTGGATACCCAAAGTATGTAATTCTTCTCCCAACTGCTGATGAGAGGGAAAGCTGATGGGTGCTCTGACCAGATTCCACTCAGTCAGTTTCTCCTAGGCATTTTTAAAATTCCACCATTTCTGTTTAATGCAGAATCTTTTCCATTTCCCGTCTGCAATCTATACACATATCTCAGTGGGTGCTGTGGGTTATTTCCATAAACTACAGTAAACCCACACCCACGGTGGCCCACAGCAACTCAGTTGGAGTGTTTCCTTGGAGATACAGCTCCCTCGTCTTCAAGCAACTTCCCTGTGACCTGAGCATCACTCCCTGTGTCTTTTCGTGCCCTGTAACGAGCTCTTACTTGAGGCCTGCACTGGCAGGAAAGGGAAATGAACAGGTCATTAAACAGAACACACTGTACCTTTTTAAACATTAACCATTGTTCAGATCTGAGGTCCTGGCTGCTGAAGGCGGTGAGGAAAATCAAGAATTCTATGCCAGAACTCTTACCTATGGAAAATTTTAGAGTTCCCTCTTCTGCCGTGGCTCTTAAAGTTATATCAAGTCAGATCAAAATGTATATATACCTGTTTGGTTGTTTGGTTGTTTTTTCCTTCCAGAAATAGACATGTAGCAAGCCTCACTTAGCTCTTACCTGGAAATGGCTATCTGACCCAAGCTATACAGAATAGCAAAGTTATTCTGCCTAACAACATCTAAGCAGCAATGACATTGTATCCTTAAAATTGATTCCAGAGGTTTCCATTCTTATGGACTAGAGGGAATCTGACAGTCTTTGCTATGTGTTAGCATAGCGACTTTTAAAAAATTTTATGAGGAGGTTTTGTGGCTCTCTTGATTTTGTTTTCCTGTGAATGTGAATCATAGAAAAACCCATTTCCATGGTCCCACCGGAAATGAGCTAGCCTAAGTCATGCACCTTTTGTTATTGGGTTCTTATGAGGTACCACACACAGTGAAAATGATTTTTGAACATTAGTTCCCAGATCTTGAAACTGCCTTCTAGAAGATCAAACTATACCGAATTGCCACAATTAGTGGCAATTTGCCTAAGTTTAGGCCCTGTATCTGATTCACTGGGTGTCTCTGTACCCTTCATATATAAAACTGTAGAAGTTATGGCTGGTTCTTCCTCCCCACCCATGTCCTCAGAAACAAGACTCAGACTTAAAATATATTTACAGATACCTTGGCTACATTGCTAGGATCTTCTCTGACTAGATCATAAGTAAAGATAACTCATTTATTTTAACATATGTTCTGCCACATGGCTGTTCACCTGTGATCAGGTACCATGTGTCCATCTTATTACATCTTCTTGGAGAATCTCCCTGTGCCTCATTTTATCCCAGATTTCTTTCTCTAACAATCCTGGAGATAGCGTGATTTTGTAAAAAAACAATTTTAACAGAAACAAAATCACGCTATCTCCAGGATTGATAGCAGTGAATGGGGCCTGGTGTTTCCAATTGCTTGAACTCTTACTCAAAGAATCAAAAGAAAGGCTTATGTGGACTTGCAAAAGTAGCAAGGGAACTTTAGTCATAAACCAGCAAGGCAAATCAGACACATTTTCAAGAGTTGGCAGCTAGCCACTCAAGGGAGAGCACTCAAAGGTCCCAGTCATTGCTCGGGTCTTCTGTTTATGGTATTTAACAAAAAGAGTAGTTTGATCACTAGGGGCTTAGTTTGGATGGCTCTCTATTTTGATTGCCAGATCGTTATATAACCATTTCCTCACATGCACATATCCTTTCCCACGATGAGTCTGACTTCCATCATATACACACCCAGTTACTCACTGAGATAAGATGGCAAATAAGAGATTCTGCCTAAAAGTTCACTTGGGGACATAGTTTTTATTTTATTGTGTATGCATTGAACACCAATTCAGACAGGACTGGCCTCCTATTCTTAGAGCTTTACCTACCCAGAGTATAAATGAATAGAATCTAAGTTTGATGGTCACTAAAAGGAACAGAAATATAGTCCATTGTTCAGAGAAGGATGTAGATGCAGCCCAGTGAAGAGAGTGGTCCTGGAATGTACATAGGTTGCTGGGTACACTCTTCAGAGACTCTTGGCTTGTCAAGACCAGGATGCTATGTTTCCAAGAGCAACATTAGAAGAGGACTGTGTGCATAGTCCAAACCAAGTGGAGTTCCAGGTTGTTAAACTATTTCCTATGCTGCCTCAGAATAATTTTTCTGAAGTGTTACAGTAGCACTATGGACACATTGCTATTTGAAATAACAAAATCTGGATATATACTAAGCCCCAACTGCAGAGGAATATAGGAATGGTGTAACTGGTTTCTATGATATTAACTTCAGACTCAAAATGAAAAATTTTAAAAGGAACCCTTGAAGTATTTTGCAGCAATGTCAGATGAATATGTCTCAATATTAAATTGCATATTTAGTGCACATAACTGTGGCATGGACAGGAATATTATTTATAGACACAGAGAAATGAGCTGAGGGAAATATACCAAATTCTGATAGTAACAAAGAAGGAATAATTCATGAGTAATATTTCCTATTTTTCACATTTTCTATTATACTTTTCTCAGTTCTGGGGGTTGATGTAAAATCCAAGTTAAGTACTCTGCCAGTGAGTCCTATTCTCCACCCTTCAGTCCCCCTTAATTTCTTGAGGTAGAGTCTCACACAGCTCAGGCTGACTCTGAACTTGCTATATATCTAATGCTGGCTTTGAACTCATGATCTCCCTGGCTTTACTTCCTACGTGCTGGAATGACAGATGGGAGGCACTATTATGAGAACTTTTATTTCATCTTTAAAAGATTTTCCTAAGAGAGAGAATTCTCCAAAAAAAGCACAGCAAAGATTACTTTTAGTGTTCTCAATGTCCCCCCCCCCAAGCCCGCCATACTCCCACTTGCCCCCTCCCCCATCTCATGGTTGAGAAGATCCTTTTGTGACTAAATGCTGAAAGATCCTAAAGAATCATTCTTTCATTAGGCCACACTCTAAGGCCTGGTTGAACAGACACTTGGTCTACTTGCTGGGATGGAAGCATCCTTCCTATAAAAGCAGCTGTCTTTCACAAACACATAGAGCAGGAGTTGGGAAAAATTTCTCCTGAGAGCTGCCATCAGGGGTTCATATTGGAACTGCCCCAGCCCTTTTACCCCCCAGGCCCTCTCTGTGGTAAGGGGTTCTTCTCTTCCTGTTCTTTCTTCTCCTTCTTCCTGTCCTGCCTTTGTCTACCCATTTATGCTTCTGCCTCTTGTTCTCTCTGGATAAGGAGAGAGCCACCTAGACAACCCCCAGGAGGTAAACGTTAGAGTCAATGCCATTGAAAACAACAAAATAAGTGTATATCCTAAGATGCTTGACTTTACACACATAAGAGATTATTTGCAAACGTCAGGATTTAATAACCATGAACTTAAAGAATTATAAGATCCTGTCAGACATGCTCCGGTCATGAGGACATTCGTGAAGGGCTATGCAAGCTGTGCCTGACCCCTCTGCCCAGGCTGTGTGAGAACGGAAGGAGGGGGCAGGTGGAAGGGGGGACATTGACCTGTATTCCAGATATCATCAGTGGTTAATTCTCTTGATGATTTCACAGCAAGCCTGTGATCAGCTTTTATTGTCCCTCCTGGAAAACCTGAAGATCAAAAAAGTTGATTAGCCACACCCAGGTCATCCAGCTGGGGATATAGATTGGGAGTGAGAACTTGAACTCAGGACTCTATGAGTCCGAAGTTTGCTGTGATGGCTCCTGGCAGCCTACCAGGAGCTTGTTGAGATAGCTGGCAGTACAGTGTTGGGTTATTAAAGGCCAAAGGCAAAGTTTGAGTCATCTCTCAGAGCCTGGCTCCGACTATCACCAGCTCCATGGGTCACTCTGACACTGGCTATATCTCATACCTTTGAAAAGACAAGAAATTCCTGAATCACTTCAGGTGTCATAATCTCAAGAATCATTTATGGCCACTGTTCTAATATTATCCGGTCTCATGTCACATGAGAAGCAGCTGGCCTGAGGGGTGTAGTAGGCTTGGGCATAAACAGCAATTACCTATCTTAGCTCCCTCTTTTATGCAAATACCATTCAGCGCCCTAGTCAAAATGCAGAAACCCTGAACAAAACCACACTTGAAATTCCTCTATTCCCTGGTCTCCTGTGAAGAGAGCCGGACACCTGCACACGGTCCCTGAGCTGTGGAATGTGTAGCCAGATGGAGAAGACCCAGAAGAGCTTCTCCTTGTGGCTTTGTCCCTCTTTTCCTCAGACCAAGCCTATTCTTATGTTCCAGTCTTTGTCTCGGAAAATTCCACTACTTAGCAGACCCTGGGAATTAGATGCTATCCTGACCTAAATTGAAATTGAAATGAGCTCACATGATTGGTTTTACAGAAGCACGAGGCAAGACAGTGTTGCACATTGGCTGTTTGAGAAGAAGCGATGTTTAAGATAGTTTTGAATTTCTAGAAAAAACAACAACCTGAAGCTGGTAAGGTTCTCATAGAAAGCACACTCTCCTCTGTCATGAATATTTTACCTGAGTGTCTACAGTTGCTACCACTTAAGGAAACAAAATTGACAGCACACCATGGACCCAGACTTCCGTGGTTCGGTTTCCTAAGGTCCTGCCAGGATTCCATCCAGATCCTTTGTTGTACTGACTTGCGGGGCCCCTCAGGCTTCTCGGCACTGTGACGGTTTTTCTGACTCCTGTAGGCTAGGTTACTTGCAGAGTACTAGTGAGGATTGGAAGACTTCTTCCTGTACAGGCTCGCTGGCAGTTTTTCTCAAGGTCAGACAAGGGTCGTGGGGTTTTGGAAAGAAACATCAAAGGTGAATGACGCTTCCCTCTCAGCACTCCGTACCAGCCATTTATGACTGATTGCTGTTGATTTTAACATTTATTTTTAAAGAAAACAAATCATGTGGAAAGCCACCACCCAAGCTAGAAGGAGAACCGCATAATCTCTAAACTGATCGCGCTGCTGCAGATGAGCTTGGCAGACACTTGAAGCAAACACAACAGTGAGATGGTGTTTAGTCCAGGGCACCAGCTATAAGGTTTAAGCTAGTTCCCTTCCTTAACAGAAATGCTGGTCTTAAATATAGACCGCAGTGAGGATGCTGTATATGAAGCGTTTTTTTTTTTTTTTTTTTTTGCAGCACTGAGAACCAGCGCATGCTCAGTTATTACACAACAGCAGCTGTGGAACCCTGCTGTTCAACCTACAGGCCTACAATCCCCGGAAGACAACATTAGCAATGAACTAGACTTCCACATTTCCTGTCTCCTTTGAATTCATAACATTTCCAAATGGCTGGAGCACTCCTAAGAGCCTGGCCCATTCATTACCTTGTAGGGAAAGAAAACATTGGCAGTGTGGCTGTTCATTTGTTGCATAAGAACACCGTCTCCGTCTCAGTGATTTAGCCCTGATTAAATTTAGCTGTCAGCTTTGAAAGTTCTCCGAGAAGCAGTCCAACCTAGACAGGGAAGAGGCATGCTGGCACCCCTTTCCTCCTACCTTCGTGCAAATTCCATTTCAAACAGCTGGCCAGACATCCTTCAGAGCGCAGACCTTTGCCGGGCTCCAGGTGCCTGGTTTGAATGGCTCTGTGCACCCTTGCTGCTCTGCTGGGGAAGGCATTAGATGCTTCCTGGATAAAGGATCACTCTTGCATCCTTCAGTTGAAACTGCTCTTTTACTTTCTTGCGGGTGTTTATTTGGTATTTTGATTTTCGTGGTGTTTCAATATGTCAAGTGGAACCCTTTTTATTTTTTTATTTTGCCTAAGCTACACGACTTTTCCTGTTTGGGGATCCTGCCCCTCCCTCCAGCCCCAGTATTTTAACCGAACAATCAAGGTTAGACACTAGGACAGGAAGTGCCGTTTCCCTCAATGAGCTGTCTTCTTACATGCACTTCCCGTGGCTTTCCTGTGCCCAGGGGACAGTTGCTCCGCAGTCTTCCAGTGAGGCTCAGAGCAGGCTTGGCGGGGTCGGGGTGGGGTGGGTGGGGGTGGGGAGCCTACAGTGGAGGCGGAGAGCCCCTAGTTGGAGTTGGGGATGGGGGTGGGGGTAGCAAACAGAGTTCCACAGAACTCATACACCCATTCAGATATGTTCTAATAACCTCAGGATTCTCACAGATGCAAATTCAACATCTCATTCTCTCTCTGGGTTGCACACTCTCCAGAAAACGAAGCATGAGCCAATGATCTAAAGGGAGGCCCTCCGAATGCTTGAAGTGGATTACAGCTGTTACCGACATGCTCCGGCCTCCACTGAACATCCCGACAGAGTATCCCGGTTGTTCTGTAATCAGGACCATATGCTCTAGGCTTGATTGATTATCAGGGCCCGTCTTAGATGTTACGCCATCATCAACCGCTTTGATCTTCTTTTTTTCCTGGTCAGCATACCCAGCTGTATAAATAATATTAGTCCAAGCACAACTTCCTGAACAAATGGTAAAAAGGAGAGGAAAAAAAAAAGTTGATTATGTCCTATGTTTCTGGAAGCACAGGTGCTTCGGATCCATGGGGCTAATCTTGTGGAAACAGCCGACACTAAGCCTTTTCCTAAAACAGAGAGCTTTTGTGCTTACAAGTCCAGATTTGGGAAGGAACAAGAATTTTCTTGGAGCTAAAAATGTTTCCTTTAGAGCTAATAAATTGCTAGCATTCTGGGTGGGTTTGTTTTTCTTCTCTATTTTTTGGGGGGGGGCATTAAAAAATAATCAAAATAACAGTGGCATAAGCTGACCTATTATGATTAGCATAACAATTAACTGCTCATGAGGGTTTCAGAGCGTACCCCCTTGAAAGCCTGAGACAAACACATAATTATAAAAACCATCTTTCTCTGTGGTTACTTTCACCAAGTAACCCATGCGGGATTGGAGATTCCTAGAAAATGGCCCATTTTGGCTTCCTTAAAAAAAATGCCTCTTGCCTCTTCTCGGGAGGCAGAGGCAGGCGGATTTCTGAGTTCGAGGCCAGCCTGGTCTACAAAGTGAGCTCCAGGACAGCCAGGTCTATACAGAGAAACCTTGTCTCGAAAAACCAAAAAAAAAAAAAAAAAAATGCCTCTTATAACTGAGATGATAACCTCATAGCTGAGTTAGTAAAAAGATTGCCAAGATTCCACTCCATGTGACACGAGTATTCATACCCAAACTCTCAAAAGATATTCCTTTATAAATTTCTAGGCAAAAACCAAAAGACCTATTCTAACCTTTTTTCTCCGTTGAGAGGTAACATTGTAGCATATTGAGACCAGTTTGTGGGAATGGAACTTGGTGCTTTAACCAGGTCCCTAGTCTGGAAGGACTAAATGGGGAGCTGAAGTAGGATCTAACTCTAATTATCTGTTCCTCCAATGAAACAACAACAACAACAATAATAATAACTAGAAAAGAGAATTCTAGAGATAGATGGACCTGACTCTACCACTGTGTTGGCTTGTTGGTGCAAACTTGTTAAACATCTGGACCGTGATGTTCTTTTCTATAAAATGGTTATAGCAATAACCTATGAATATAAAAAAGCAGGGTAAATGATTAGATGAGCTAGCCTCATGAAACTTTGAGCATACCACTTGGCTTTATAGTGTATGTTAGAAAAACATTCGCTTCTGTTTGCAAATGCAAACAGAATGTTTTGTAATGGTCTCTGTGATTTCCATCTCATTCTTGCTAAGACAATCAATTTTATAAATCCGAATGAATCAAGAAAATGGGTACGAAAGTTCTGTAGACTGGTGTTAAGAGTATGTCATCAATATTTTTGCTTCTAATGTTTTTACGTAAAACGTTAATTAGATGTGTGTCCTCTTTGGTTTACAACCTGTGACGACCCATAAATGAACAAAGCAGAGTGAAAACTCCAATTCTTCCAGAGTAGTCTCTGAGTCATGCTTCCCCCAAAATATATGTGACCAACAAACACTAATTTTTGACAAGTCGTATAGTAGTAAAGTATAAGTATGTGTGTTCAGTAGGGATGTGTGATATTGGGGTTCCAATCAGAATATGATGGTTAATGACTCATTCACAGAACCCACAGCATCAAAGCACATTATGATAGATAAAAAAAAAAAAAAAGATGGAGACAAGACAGGGGTGGGCCTGAGGGCCGTGGTGTTGACTAGGAAATTCGAGGACCACCTTCTAGACACAACTGAAGTAACTGACTGCACTTGAGGAAGTTATTTGAGCGTAGTTCTCTGACCTGCAATGTCAGGAAAATTCCTCTTCACTGTTTCTCACAAGACCAAGTAAAATTACTGTAAAAAGATTCTCCTTGTCATCAGAGAACATTCCACAAATGCAGGGTACTTATGACAGGGTCCTCACCTAGAAGGACAAAGAAACCCTGAAATAAGTCCATGGAAATAAAGGTTCCCCTGATAGATTTTTAACTTGCTGCATTCCTTTGAAATCAGCAAATTTCCATTTCCATTTCCATTTCTTTTCTTTTTTTTTTCCAGAACTGAGGACCGAACCCAGGGCCTTGCACTTGCTATGCAAGTGCTCTACCACTGAGCTAAATCCCCAACCCCCAAATTTCCATTTCTTACATAGTCTGTCACATACTAACTGCTAGTTTACACAAATATCCACTTCCACTTGGAAAAGCATTCACACCTTCAACCAGTCTAGACTCACTTTCTCCCTGTAGGCCGAGCAGATCTGTGAGGCTCTCCTGTTTGCTTCTGCCTCCCTCCACTGTAGTAGAAACTCAAACAAGCAAGGATGTACCCTGCTTAATTCACCAGGGCCTCAGACAGGATATGGTGCCTGGCCTGAATGGGTACCTAGTAAATGTTTGCTGAATGAAGGAACGCACTTCCCAAACAGGTTGCCACCTGGCATTCAGAGAAAAGATAAAGTAGGAATGGAAGGAAGGAAGAGAGAGAGAGAGAGAGAGAGAGAGAGAGAGAGAGAGAGAGAGAGAGAGAGAGAGAGAGAGAGAAGACACATTTGGATACATTGGAAAGAATTTTGACAAATGTTTCATATATATTCTCTAACTATTATGTTTTCTCCTTCCAAGATGCATGCTGGTCTAACCTCAGTGACTGTTCCTTCCTTCATCATAACCTGTTACGCAATGACGCTGTGACATTGTCACTTATAAGACTGAATGAAACTCTTTCCATAGACCAGCACCACCGGCATTTCCACAGAATCTCTAGGGCTCATGATTGGCAGAACTAGGGAACCTGGTGGCTGTGATCAAATTGACTCCGGTAAATCAGCTCCAGGATCTCTTTTCCTCTTTGGGCTTGTGTAGTCGCCATTCTGTAAGGGACACTGTAAAGTCACCATTTGGGAGATGAATGGCCCTGGAAAAAGAAGAAATTGACCTTGGTGGCTTAGTAAATATTTGACCCAATGACTCCACCTCCCACCCCCAGAGTTTAACCTTTAGCCTTGCATGCCAGAGCATGGACCATGTGAGGAGCTATTTTGGTCAGAATCCTGGGATGTGGGTAACAGAAGCTGACACAGGATATGCTAAGCAAACAAACAAATGTATTAGAAGAATCTAGAATAGCTCACAGTAAAGAAGAAAAGGTTGAAGAATCTAATTTCTTAAAAGAAAAAAAAATCTAAGATAGGCTAGGAATTTAGCTTGGAGGAATCATGCAGATTCCTGTGTTCCGAGGCAACTAGGGTGAAATGATTTGATCCATTCTGCTTCTGTGTCACTGCTCTGGACACTGGGACTCCAGGTCAAGACCACTGTCAGGTCAAGCTTCCGCCAGGTGCCCAGCTTCACTTTGTTCCAGATGTGGGGAGTCTCTGTGATCTTTTCCTTGTAGAAAATCAAATCTGTTGACGCATCCCATTGTGTTACAGCAGCTACATTAGCAGGAAGGTATTTGGTGCTGTACTGGGGAACTACACAGAAGTAGTCCTAAGCGTGGTCAGCTCAACATCTCCAGCTCAGGTGTATCTCCTTTGCTTTCTTCCAAATTCTGAATCAGCTTGCTGGACATCTCCTCACCAGGCTAATATATGTGCTCTCTCTCTCTCTCCTCAGAAGCACGCAGGTGTGTGTGTGTATGTGTGTGTACAGCTTTAAATGTTGGAGAAGGGAAGACGAGTGAAGGGAGTGATGTTGACTCCAAGCATGGTGGATACCATGGGTTCTTGAGGAAATAATCTGCGGGTTTTCCCACAGAGTTGCAGTTTTGACTTAATTTGAGCGAACCCTACATCAGTTTCTACAGCATCACGTTGGATTTGGCCTGTGCTGTTGTGACACAAAGGGAAAGGCACACACACAACGTCAGCAGTGTTCTCTCTCCTTCCCTTTTCTAGAACTGACTGCGCTGGGTGTTTTTTTTTATTTCATCATTGAGTTTATAACAAATGTAGCACATTCTTTTATTGATTGATTCTTTTTTTTTGTTTTTGTTTTTTTTAAAGATTTATTTTATTTATTATATGTAAATACACTGTAGCTGTCTTCAGACACTCCAGAAGAGGGCACCAGATCTCGTTACGGATGGTTGTGAGCCACCATGTGGATGCTGGGATTTGAACTTATCACCTTCAGAAGAGCAGTCGGGTGCTCTTACCCGCTGAGCCATCTCACCAGCCCTTGATTGATTCTTTTATTGATTCTTTTATTGAACCGAAACACCGAACGGGTGCTGAAGGAATAGAGAAAGGCCTCTGGATCAGCCTTTTTCAAAGAGGCAGCAGCTCAACTCTGGGATTCAAACTTGGCTGTGTCCCTTGGTTTCCAGATAGGTGACCCCTTAGGTGATAAATCATCTAGGCCATAATGCAAGATTCTGCCCGAGTGTAGCCCAGATGGAACAAGACAACCCTACTGGGAAAGAGATCTCTACAATTAGATATTATGTTTGCCCGAAATGATGGCTTAAGGCCCGTGACACCAACACTGAGGAGTCTGAGGCAGGAGGATTAAAGAGTCAGCCTGGACTAGGCAGTGGGTCCCAGGCCAGCCTAGGATATACAATGGAGACCTGCTTAAAGAAAACAAACCAGACTCCATGAGGTAGCACAACTCAAAGGCACTTGCCACCAGGTCATGACCCGATTTCCACCCAGGCTAGCAGGAGAGAACCCGCTCCTCCTCCAAGTTGATCTTTGGCCTCCACAATCGCACTTGCACACATGTGTGCATGTATCTCTTTGTGTGCATCGGGTGGAGAGCATTTAAAAATAACGAAATAAGATGGTGAAGCATGTTTTCTCTTGAGTAATAGCCAAGTCTTTAGGCAATATATGGACTAACTTTTTTCTTTAATGATGTTTGCTACAGTCTTTAACTGTTTTTTTTTTTTTTTAAATTTTGTTCTATGTAGTGCACAGAAAGCTAATAATTGACTTTAAAGCATGTTGGAGCAGCTCCTTCTGTTCGCTTGGAATTCTTTATTTCCTTTTTCAGATGCAGATGATCTTCCCTTATGTTTCCGTGACTCCAGCTGTGAGGCGTTGATGCAGGATGGAGTTGGCTTTCACTGGACACCCATCACGTGTCCGGCATTTTAACAAGTGTCTTTGCTTATCTCATTCACACTTGTAGGACTCCCTGTGGACGTCATCTGAAATCCAGGGAGGTTTTTAAAAGTGCCCGGGATCACAAAGCTTACCTTGGACCCCACACCTACCAGATTTCAAAGCATGATCTGTTTATTATGTTAGATATGATGTTTGATATTAGTTATTAAGAACTATGAAGCACGAGCATTACTTGTGTGAAGCGTCCATGAAGGCTAAATAGGAAGCTGAGAGAGGCATACAGAAGTCCAAAGAGAGTCTTTGTCTCAAGGTTCCCTACTTCCGTAAGGGGCACATGGAGGATAGCCAAGTGACATCTGATTAACTTTGTCATGAGCAGCTTTAGGTCAGAAGGCCACTCTGAAAGCTTAGAAACTACCCAAAACAAAGAGTTCTCTTCCAGTGACATTAATCCATCCTTTCATATAATGACTACTTGGTCCACTCCTATCAGCGTTTGGGCATACAATGACGAATTATTCCTCATAATCTTATGAATTCTTAGTGCTTTCATCAAGGATTTCCATATCTATGGAAGCAAAGATATTTGAAAGCTATTTGAAAGATATTGTGTATTGCACTTACGTGCCTCCTCTATAGCCAGCATATTGTGGTCATATGCTGATCGACAATTCAGTATCCATCTCGCCGTCATTCCCCGTGAGAGTGTTAAACAGGCACTCTTGGGACTCCACTATCAACAAATAGCCAGGCACCTGACCCACGCTGGAGCCAGGTGTTCTAAAATGAAGGGAGATGTTAGGACGATGGGCAAATGATGGGTGAGCAGTGTTTGGTACAGTGTACTGACCACATCACGGGATGGATCCTGGAGTGTCCCATCCCATCAAGGCACTTCTGCCCAATTCTCTGCTCCATCCTAAGAGTAAACAGAAACACCGCCAGTGAATTTCTGTTATTAAACTTCTGTTGTTAAACAATGGGAAGATATTAAAGATTCCCCTTGATGAAGTATGGTTATCGAAGTAAGACAGAAAGTAAGTTAGGTTTGTGGAGTAAATCCAGGCAAATGCTGGTAAGACACCAACTGCGTTAGCTGGAGAGATGGAACAGAGAGGGTAGAGCCAGAGTCAGAAGGGAAAAGCACACGTGGCTTTAGTGATCACTAGACACAGATGGTGGGATATGAGATGACTTCAAGAACGCAAAATAAGGCATCTCCCTGACTTCCTTTATGCTCATACAATTACATGAGTAGGGCTAACCACACTAGGTTAGATAACGCATGGAGGGGCTTTATCCTTAGAGAATAGTGATTCTCTCTTCCTCAGCAGCCATTAATTGCCTGTAGTTCTTTACCTAGAGGTGGGACCTTATGACATTTCCCCTACCCACATTGGCACGACAACTTGTGAGGTCACTGGGCTGACCCCGTTTAGGTGACCATATTGTTAAGATTTCATAAGTGTAACTTCCAGTTCATACATAGAAAGGCATTATCTCACAGCCGACATCCCGGTCCCCTGACAAGTGGAATCTATGCTCTCCCTGTGCCTTTAGCTTTAGGTGCAGGAGCTGTGCTACAGATGTATCAACTGAGCTTGGAATCACGGTCAGTTGTGGCTTCCTGTAGTGATATCTGTCTGCTGCAAACCAAAACTTCTTTGGTGAGGGGTGAGGGCTGCACTTATCTGTGGGAATAATGATAAGTATCTAGAACACAATTAGAAATTATATTGGCTTAAAGAAGTGGTGGTAGTAGATTCCCTTTTAGGATACATGACTTCACCAGTAGTTGGGTAGGTTTACAGAACTAAGGATGAATTTCCCGCCATTAGGTGGACTTTAAATCCAATTAAAGAGTTGTCGGTTATCAGTCAGAGAGCTGTTGGATTGGTAGAATTAATATTGCGAAAATGGACATCCCACAGGAAGCAATTTCCAGATTCAGTGTAATTCCAATCAAAAATCCTCATGCTATTCTGTACAAAAATAGGAAAAAGAGAATCCTAAACTTCACATGAAACCGCTCCAGATTGCCAAAGTCATTCGGAGCAAAAAGAGCGATCCTCGAGGGATTACCATATCAGATTTCAAGCTATATCATAGAGCCACAGTAATAGGAACATGGGCAGCAAGTTCTTATTTACGAAGAATGTTTTCTTCTACCACTGTCTTCTGAGTCTTGTGATACATACATCATTTCCTCCTAAAATATTATCCAGGAAACTTGGCAGAAGATACAAATTTCTCTTTCCATCTTCTCTCCAACGGCCCAAGGATATGTGTTCAAGTAGGTTCTTGAAAACAGTCCTGGAGAGCGAGCCACACTCCAACATCAACAAGCACACTCGAAGAATGACTGTGTCTCACAGGGCTACTTACTGCGTCAGAATTCCTATGGATATGCTCACCTATGTGGCCACAGCCCACACAGTTCACACAGCCTTGCCACATCTCCGTGGGGTGTTCCTGTGCTGTCAGGTCTGCTGCTTAGGAAAGGTGTTTGAGTACTGTTCGTCGTCATGTGGAAAGAATTCAACAGTGCTCAGGCAGGCAGAGATGTGCTCAATGGGCTGTGTTGTCCCCTCAACAAAAACTCACAGGACACAAGCGAGCGGACAGAAGCCTTTATGAGTCAGAGCCCACTGCCTGCTTGTCCTTGTCCTTTGAGCCAATAAATACAGTAACACCCAGACCTATAATATCTTATCTGCAGAAAAATAAGCCAGTGGCAAATCTATGCACCTAATCTCTGAGCCAGCCTCTACAAGAGCTTTCTAGAACCTTGGAATTGAGGGACTCAATTTTGAGATGAAAAAAAAATGTTGATAATCTTGTCGGAGTTTTCTTTAGTTTCTCATTTTATATATCTTAGAAACTGGATACCTAAAAGGAAAACCAAGCTGGTAGTGTTTTTAAAAAGCATTTGCATCATACATGGAATAGCATATCTTCTCAAATGACTTATTTTTATTTTAAAAATTATATTTGAGATAGGATCTTTATTATTATTTTTTTGTAGGCCTACATTGACTTAGATTCACTGCGTGACTGTGAATAATCTTGAACTTGTGACCCTCTTTCTCTATGTCCCAAGGGCTGGGACTTTAGAAGAGTCGATGCCATGCTAGGTTTACATGGTGCTAGGGTTCAAATCCAGTGTGTCATAGGCAAGCACTCTACCAATTGAACTACCTCCCTGAGCTGTTATGTGGTATTTTGAATGATTAAAACATGGTTTTAGAATATGCTAGACACTTTTGAAAGCCAGCTCTCTCAAAACCGTGATAGTAGATTGTCCAAGGAAACCATGTTCTGTGGGCACCTGAGTTGTTGTTGTTGTTCTGTCTTTTTAATGGGCATTGGGTGTCTTGCCTATATGTATGTCTGTGTGAGGGTGTCCGGTCTCAGAGATTCAGACAGTTGTAAGGTGCCATGTAGGTGCTGGGAATCGAACCCAGGTTCCCTGGAAGAGCAGTCAGTGCTTTAAAACACTGAGCCATCTCCCCAGCACCAGGCATCCAAGTTTTTTTTGGGGGGGGGTCGAGACAGGGTTTCTCTGTGTAGCCCTGGCTGTCCTGGAACTCACTCTGTAGACCAGGCTGGCCTCGAACTCAGAGATCCACCTGCCTCTGTCTCCCAAGTGCTGGGATCAAAGGCGTGTGCCACCACAGCCGGCAGGCATCCAAGTTTTATAGACTATTTTCCTGGGTAGCAGCAGGAAAATAGCCAAAATGTCTCACCAGACTTTAGGACCTCACATAACTTTTACTGGAGAATTTGATTTAGATCGTCCTGTTTGCTGCGGCTGCACCAGCCAGGTCTCATTCCAAACACATTTTCTCCAGCTTCTTTGCCAACAAAGCATGCCTCGCAGTCAACTCCTGCTGTGCTGCCGGCTTTATGCATTTTCAACTTAAGGAAGCAACCATTAGGATATTTTCAATGATGAGAAGAACGCCATTAAGCTGCCACAAATGTCAAAAGTTCCCAGCTCTGTTGACACTTATGTAATTGTTCTGGAAACCCCCACGCACCGGAATAGACCTACAACACCAGGTATGACGCACTGAATATGTCTGTGCGCACACTCACTCCGAAGCATCCTCCAGGGAGATTTTTTTTTCTTAGAAAAAAAAATAATAAAAGAAAAATGGAGAATGTTTTCCCTGTGAATTTTTGTTTCCTTTCCTTTCCTTTCTTTCTACAAAAAATTCTGTTGCTTTGCAAAGAGCTTCAGAAGAGGCTGCTGTTTTCATTAATAAAGCAGCCAGATGGGCAGGCACTGAAACAGGTTGAAACTTTGAAATTTTCCTGGGGGGTGGGGGTGAGGGGAGGCGGGGACAAGAAAGAAAGAAAAAGCAAAGATCATGTGTGTTCTCAAATTTCCGAATGGACTTTACTTCCTCTTGTGACTTTTACCCAAGGATTTTTTTTTTTTTAAGTTGTGGCTGACAGCCGTGTGATTGGTGTCCAATCTCCTGCTCAACGATAAAGAAAATGATGTCTGGGATGGAGGGCCGATCAGCTCCTGCACGCACGGCTGGACCTCAGTCATGAAGCCTTACTGGGAGCCTACTCTTTAATGGCTTCTATAAAGCCCAAATGTTGGGGGGAAATGGAGAAAAGCATATGGCATCTTGGCATACCGTACCCCCAGGGGGGAGGTATGCTAGCTCCCTTTATAGTGCTGAGGCAGCGTGTATTTCATTAGTAATACACACAACCCAGACTAAGAATCCTATCATTTCTGAGCCAAACCAGACTCCGCGAGGCAGTCCCCACAGGCAGCTGAAACAGGTTATGAATGGGAATTGATGCCTGGGCAGTAATGGAGGCTCAGCCATTTGGTTGTCATCAAGGCCTTGTAGTAAGAAGTCATCGGTCTGTTCTACACTTGCAAAGAGGCAAAGCAGAGGTGAGCGGCACCCATCAGCACGCTCTGATGTGTTGAAATTAGGTCCAGTTCTTTCTCCCGGCTCTGTGCTCCCAGAAATAAGACTCAGACTCAAACTACATTTATAACTGCCTTGGCTACATAACTAGGCTCTTCTCTGACTAGATCCAACTTAAAAATATCCCACTTGTTTTAACCTACATTCTGCCACGTGGCTGGTTACCCGGGCTCCAATACCATGCATCTGTCTACTCATACCTTCCTAGGAAATCTTCCCACCTGACTCGATCCAGAAGTCTTTTTCCTCCAAGATGTCCCACCTCTATTTCTTGCCTAAGCCACAGGCTAGGGGCTTTTTTTATTGACAGATGATGCATCATACAATACACAAGATAGTCTCTCTACAGTGGGCCTGGGAAACAAGTACAGGGTTCCAGGAAGGACCAATAGGAAAGACAGAACCACTGTCTCAGAAAAACTTACATAGTGTAGAGGAAGAATCAAGGCAAAAACCTAACTATACAAAGTGTCTCAGTTAGGGTTTTACTGCTGTGAACAGATACCATGACCAAAGCAAGTCGTATAAAAGACAGCATTTAATTGGGCTGGCTTACAGGTTCAGAGGTTCAGTCCATCATCATCTAGGTGGGAGCAGGGCAGCATCTAGGCAGGCATGGTGCAGGCAGAGCTGAGAGTTCTATATCTTCATCCGAAGGCTGCTAGTGGAAGACTGACTTCCAGGCAGCTAGGGCAAGGGTCTTGAAGCCCACACCCACAGTGACACACCTCTTCCAACAGGGCCACATCTTCTAATAGTGCCATTCCCTGGGGCAAGCATATATACAAACTATCACAGAAAGGAATATAAGCTAGGGAGTTAGTTCAGTGGGTGACATCCTAGCCTTGCAAACACTTAAAGTCAATCCCCTAGAGCTAACATTAGCAATGAGCCATGCACTGACAGTCCCTTCACTGTGGTGGCGGGAGCACTAGTCAAACTGGCCAATGAGACAGTGTCTCAAAGTTGTTGGGTGGTCCTCCTGAGGATGACCCTCTGCTGATACTTGGCCTCCACACACATGCATCAAGCCCAAACTCCCACCCACACATTAAAAGCAGCAGAAAAAAGACACGGGTAAAGCCTGGGATAGGAATTCGAAGGGGTCTTGCAGCTGGTAACAGAGCAGGACCTGTGAAAAGTACTGGAGCCTGGAAGAGCCTGAACTGAACATGGATGGCTTATGTTCCCTAGGGATTAAGGGCAGACAGGCTGCTGCCTGGGGTAGGAGCTGAGCTGCAGGCAGGTCTCCACTGCCCCAGGCAGAGATTGGTCCTGATCTTTGGAATTCCTAAGGTCCCAATCCTATCACAAGAAAATTCAGGTTCTTCGCCCTGTTTTGTTTGTTTGTTTGTTTTGTTTTGCTCAACTTTATCTGCTTTGTTTTGTTTTGTTTTTGCAAGATGGTCTTCTTGCTTGAAGTTCTGCAGCTCAAACTGCCGGAGCTGCTTACCTTATGTGATGGAATTCTCTGTTAAGGCCTTTTGGGTTCCAGGGTTCTGAGATGCTTTGTAAGGATTTCTCTTGGGACACTTGCGACACCTTATCTCGACTGGTTTTGCGTTCCATATCTTTCTCCCTGCTTCTTACCCAAGTCCCCTCAGAGACTGAGACTGCAAATTCCGGGGCAACAGCAGCATAGCGGGAACGGGATACTGATGAATGGGTGATGATTAATAAATAGTGGATTAATCAAATGAACATATGTTTCTCAGGTAAGAGCATTAAATGAAATTTAATGAAAAATTTAAATGAAAATCTGCAATCCAATAATAATAATAATAATAATAATAAATCAATCAATCAATCAGCAGCACTTATCGACATGAAATAAACAGAATAACAGCTTAACATATGTCACTAACTGTCCTGAGCCTGGTGCATGGTCCTTTGTATAGATGTCACTGTCACAAGTTGAAAGTGCTGTTCTAATATCCACCATGCCAATTGGAAAATGGAGATAGTATACTAGAGTCTTGAAGAATTGTGGCTGATATCTATATCTTCTACTAAGTGAGAGGATCCATTCTTGCTTGGATACTTCACCTTATACAAGGGAGAGCGCTGCTGGCTGTGGTGGGGGAGGGGTTACAAGGCTTATGTGTCTCTTCCTTTCTTCACCTATCTCAATTAATAAGGACAGAATGATCTGTGTAGTCCTAATGAAAGGTCCCACACGTTTACCTTTCCCCTATTGCCCTAGAAGGCACTAGAACAACGGGTTCTCACATATGCATTGTGACCTTTTTTGGGGGGGGGGGTTCCTAATGACCCTTTCACAGGGGCACATATCAAATATCCTGCTTATCAGATATTTACACTATGATTCACAACAGTAGCAAATTACAGTTATTAAGTAGCAATGAAAATAATTTTATGGTTGGGTCACCACAACACGAGGAGCTGTATTAAAAGGTCGCAGCCTTAGGAAGGTTGAGAACCTCTGCACTAAGGATTCTAACCCTTGAAGTAATTTACCCTGTTAGCCTTAGGATGTGGAACACAGTAGAAACGGAATGAAATGACAAGATATGAGAGAGAGAGAGAGAGAGAGAGAGAGAGAGAGAGAGAGAGAGAAAGAGAGAGAGAGAGAGGAGGCATGTATTTCTAGCCCTGCAAACAGTGGCATTTCCTGTTCACCCACGCACCACCTAGCTCCCTGTCTCAGGACCACATGATTATGTTACATGTCCTCTCCTTTTGTCTGCACTCCACTAAAAGGTTGGGTTTCCTGATCTCACAATCTCCCCCGAGACTAGAGAGATATTTGGAGGTTTATCAATTTGATGTTTTAGAGGCTAGAAGCAGAATAGACCCACGTGGCTCCGGTTTTGGTGTAGTTCAGTACATCCCCAAGGACCCAGGCACAGGCAGACTCGCCCACTTCCCACACCACATATTGCCCTCAATGCTCTCTGGTGTCAGAGATATCATCGCAATCACCTTCTCTGGCTTTTGGTCAGCATTTCTTTTAAAAGCATGATTTTCATGGTAGCTATTTTACCCGCTGTCTGGAAAAGGCCATAAAGATCCCATACCCTGCTATTGAGCGACCAGCGGCTGTCAGCCAGATGCTGTCAGGGTGGTGATAGAAGTGTATGGCAGTTCTAGTTGCACTACCCAGAATTCCTCTCTCGACCTCTGTTGTTTATTCCTCTTTGGTTGTTTAGCAACTTGTGTACCCGTCTTGTGGGACCTGTTCGAAAAGGGATGCGAACCTGTTGAAATGATGCATCCGCGAAGCGAGACAAGAATCCTGTCTGCACCCCACACTGTTTGCTTTGTGAAATTCCAGACTGTTTAATCTGCCCTACCTCATCCTCATAACTCCAGATTCCACTTTTCTTAATGACTTTCCCCTCCTTCAGTGCCTACACAGTTATCTTTGAAGAAGGCAGAAAAGCAAAGATGAATCATGTGCAGGAAATGGGGGGTGGGGGTGGGGGGGAAGGAGTGTGGTTGGAACAGCAGATGGCTGAGCGTGTGGGCACAGAGCTGTCTCTGTTGTTCCTCCCGCCACGCTCTGGAAACAAGTTCCTTGGAAGCATGGAAGCATATATTCATTCCAGGATGGGGGCTACATCCGCTTTCAGGTACTAACATGTAAATCCACATCCGCCGGGATTCATTGTAGGTATCCTAACCCTAGGCTCAAGCCCAGGTTGGACTATTATCCTGTCCTTGAAGTTTTGACCACAGACCTTCTAGACTAGACATAAAGTGATAAACTACTTCAATCAGTGGAAACAGAATTTCTCATGCTGCCTTTTTTTTTTTTTCCCCTTCTCCTGCAGGATATGAAGTAAGTGTGTGGGTATTTCTCATGTGTTGGCATGCCAGCTCCCTGACCTTCTAGGGGACTGGCAGATGCTTCTAGAGAAGCTGCTCTGTGCTTTCAGGGGAAAGTCTAGGTTAAGCAGAAAATCCCACTTTGTTCCAATGGGAGCTTGTGGTGGTCCTTATGTGGAAAGAACAGAAAGACAAAAGTTTTGCATACTGGGGCACAAGTACTGACCAGAAAGCTCACTAGAGTTAGCTCCCCGATGTACGCACCCAGGCAACTGTGGTCATTTTGTTTGAGTAGCTGGACTAAATTTCGAGAGCTCACAGCAGCAGAGATTTGGAAAGATCTTGTCTCAGAAGGCTTCATTTTGCCCTTTCTTTCTTTCATTTAAATTCCCAGATGCCATTCACGTATACGCTGGAGAAAAAAGCAGTTATTATTTTACTTCTACATGTATGTGCTCATTTGACGACTGTCTTGACTGCTTTCTCTCTATTTCCGCCATTACCATCTGGCCTCCAGACGCATATCACAGCACACGGGTATGCAGAAGTGTTTCTGTCCTGTTCTCCTTAAGGCCTTAGGTATTTTGATAAAATGCGTTTCTAGAGTCTGGGATATGTCTTAGCACAAGCTATTATTTGTGACTTGGAAGCCAAGTGCTGTGGTTTAGAACTTATTTGACTAATGAACAGCTTAAAAGACACTTTTAAAGGACCAAGGAGGCGGCTTGCTGTGTATGCGTGAGCTTCTCAGTGTGGGTCCAAGCACCCACATTAAAAAAAATAATAAAAAAATAAAACAAAACAAAATAAAAAACAGGCATAGCGAAGAGCATCTGTGTCCCAGAAATGTACCAGGGGGATCCCTGGGCCTTGCTGACTGGCTGGTTTTGCCAAACAGATGAGCTTCAAGTACAGTGAGAAACTTCATCTCAAAAACAAGGTGGAGAGGAATAAACTACATGGCATCTACCCTCGGCCTCCGCATGTACACATTCATGCCCAGTTACGTTTAATGACAATTAATCAGCATCATCTGATTAAGCCTCCATAAACTCAGCACACAAATCAATAATAAGGAGGGCTGTAGAAGACATTTCCTAAGTTGTACGTCAGGACCGTAAATCCTGCTAAGAGTAGAATTTCCACCTCCATCGTCATTATGATGTAGCGACTTTCTAGCTGAAAAGTCTTTCAGACTGATCCCACAAAGACACTCATTGTCAGCCCTTAATTATTATTATTTTTTTATAGTTTCAGTGCATGACTAAAACAGACCAGTGTTTGTGCTTCTCGAACTTTCTTAGCTTCCTGTAAACCCTGTGCCTTAGCAGTTTCCCAAGTGACCTGAGGAGAGAGTGGGGCTTGGCCTCCAGAGGAGCCTCCAAGGCTTCAGGACACAGGTGTGGCAAGAATGGGCCTGCATACCTCACGCATTATGGCTGCTTCCCTCTCTCCCTCCCTCCCTTCTCCTCCAGGCACCTCCGTGAGGCCTGTAATCTTGCTTCTCCACCCTCTGTCTTAAGTGGCTGAGTAACAACCCAAAAGTATAGGGAAGTTAACATTTAAAGCAAGGGATCGGAGTTCAAGAAGAACATTCTCTTCTTTCCTTTCTCTATTACTCCTTCCCAAACTCCACAGGTCGTCAAGGTGACTCTCCAGAAGCAGCAATGACTGTGTTTGCTTACAGAGTTAGGATCAGGTCCTCAATAGCCCCACCCAGCATTTTTATTCCTGCCTCACCCCTCTCCTGTACTTTATAGCCTTGGAAGTTCACCCCCCAGTGTAGCCTAAGACTTTTATTTTCCAGAATGTTTGCATAGAATTATATGCATCTATATCTATCTCCCTTCAACTTGGCTTCTTGACATCCCTCTGGTTGTTTGTTTGTTTGTCTTTACTGATGATGTGGATGTTGGTCAACCTAGAATCCTTATTAAGGTGAGGTAGAGTTGATTCGGGGGAATTGTCTCTGTCAAGGATATGACTCTCATCTTATTTATCTGGGACTTTAATCTCATTGGCCTGAGTTTAAGCCCAGTGCCAAGGACATGTTTATTTAGTATGTGTGGAGCCCAGAGATTAATGTCCATCAGCAAGAGAAGAAAAGTCAAATATGTTTGTATGCTAGCAGTTAATTCATTACTTCAGTTGTTTCTGGCTAGTCTGGCCTAGTGCAGCTTCTTATGGAAGCCTCAGCCACAGTGCTGACAAACACACTTCCCTACCTCTGTAAAACCGCTGCACAGGAGGCTGGCTGCTTCTCTAGTAGTGACCCCCACCCACCTCTGTCCTAAGACAAAGCCGGCCAATGTAGCATTTAGAACCTTTCTCATTCAGGAATCTTCTCTTTCCACTTTGTGTATATTTCAGCTGCCAAGAGAAAGATGATAGGTAGGGATTGTAAACAGACACTGAAAACCTTCCCAGAAGCAAAGGGACTACCCCCCCCCCACTCCCTTCTAAATGGGCAAGATGATATCTTTTTCTTCTTGAGGGTAGAGGGGAAGAATTAAGGCCCTTAGATACCTGGAAGTATCATTCTCTCTTTTCTACGACCACTAAGGTAGAACCAGTGATTCAGGTTGGAACGTTAACGATCTTAACTTAAGGACTTAAATCCCTCAGTAAGTTTGGAGAGAATAATCTACAACTGAGACAAATAAACCCCACCGAGAATCTAAAGAATGAGGATACTTTCCATTGCAATTTGATATTGGAAAGAGAAAGAAAAAGCCGGTCATGGAATTATGTCTTAAAGTGTCATTGAAAATAGTCGAATAACTCTACCTTTATTTTTTCTTCTGTGAAACTAATGGTTGATTCATGGTATTTAAATCTACTGGCTATAATGAACATACCACTATGGTTACCTATTAAGGTATAAAAATAACATTAGAAATCCACTTAGAAATGGGTAAAGAATAGGAGTAGTTAGCTCGGAAGAAAGAAATCACATTTGTTTTTCTGGTTGCTGATTGAACCCAGACAGGGCTAGGTAAGTGCTCCGCCATTGAGCTACAGGCCCAGCAGAGGAAAGGAAATTCAGGCAGCCTTTCTGTATATGGAGAATGCTCAACTTTCATAATATTATAATAATTTAGAGAGTTAAAATAACCTAATCATTTGATCTTTAACAGAAAAAAATATAGATTATGCCTTACTGTGTGATTGCCAGTATTCATGTATCGGCTCAGCAGAGGCCTTAGGGGGTGGGGGGGGCGTTGAGAGGAATATCCCTGGTGGGAATACAAACTAGCAATCTTTTCTTTTTTTTTAAAGATTTATTTATTTATTATATGTAAGTACACTGTAGCTGTCTTCAGACACTCCAGAAGAGGGCATCAGATTTTGTTACGGATGGTTGTAAGCCACCATGTGGTTGCTGGGATTTGAACTCGGGACCTTCAGAAGAGCAGTCAGGTGCTCTTACCCACTGAGCCATCTCACCAGCCCCCAAACTAGCAATCTTTAACGAGAGCATTTGAATAATCCCCATCAAATTCTACGTTCATGAACTCCCACCAAACAACTCCACATCTTGGAATTTTAGGCATAAAAGAAGGATGTGTGAAAAATAAGTTCTAGGTTGTGCTAGCAAAACTGTTTGCGATCAGCTAAATAAATTGTGTAATGTTCGTTCATGCAACCCTATATGCTGTGTGTCATTAAGAAGAACGGGAGATGGGCGAGAGAGGTGACTTAGCAGGAAAAGGCACTTGCAGCCAAACCTGATAACCTCAGTTTGATCCCAGAATCCACATGGTAGGAGAGAACTGACTTGTGTTAAGCTGTCTGTTGACTTTCCACATACATGTTATGGTACCACACATGTACCGACAAATAAATAAACTAGAAAGAGAAAAAGAAAGACTGAAGGAAGCTGGGCCTGGCGACAAAAAAAAAAAAAAAAAAAAAACAACCCTGTAGTTGCCATTGTTTAGACGCTGAGGCAGGAGGATTGCCAGCCTGGGATATACAGAGTGAATTCTGAGCCAGCCCTTGTAATTTAGTGAGACCCTGACTCAAAATTTAAGAGTAAAAAGAGGTACAATTTAGTGGTGGACCCTTGCTTAACATGTAGGCCTGTGTTCAATGCCTGACACATGGGGAAAGAAAAGAACGAGGAAGCTCTCTATTTTCTAGAAGAAAGCCATCTCCAAAATGTTTCCAGAGAACACTCTGAGTGTGTCCCTGGGAGTTTCGTCTGCTAGACCTGTGTCATAATAATCAATATGCATAAGGACGCACATTCTTGTACACAGACTCCATCTGCATAGGCAAGCTGCAGGCCAGCTAGTAGCGGTATCTTGGGAGGGGGAATGAGTGACAGGAGGGACACACTTTCAGTCTATCCTGGTTCCTTCCTTTCATATTTTATTTCATGCCCAAGTATTATGTGCCCCCTCTCCTCCCGATGTATCAACAATGCTTTATCTTTTCACTTGATTAAAAAAAAAACTGTAAATATTTATACAAAAGCTATAATGTATACAGACATTTGAAAGGAGCTCTTGTTGGCTTTGTGGGTAAGCTATAACTTCAGTTGCAAATTGCGTGGCAACCACATATGTTGTTTGTTTGTTTGTTTGTTTGTTTAAGCAAATGGAACATCTTTAAAGACTACATCAGAATGAGAATGGTCAAGTAGCTGCCCACTGTGCTGTGCTCCAGAACGAATGAATGAATGAATGAATGAATGACTCTTCCCTGCCCCCCCCCCCCAGGCATGCGTGAATCCTGTGTCGGCACAGTCTGCTTCCGGCTGTCTTCTCTGAGTTCTCTGCAGGGAAGGAATCTAAGCAACACAGGGAAGGATGCATGTGTGCGTGCGAGAGCAGCCTGAGGTCCCTGATATTTAAACTGTCCTTAGGATAAGAATGAGGTTGTGTAAGGATTAATGAGGCTTCCTCTGCTGTTCTTTCTAATCTTCCAGTGGCTCTGTGACAGATCTCACCAGTGCATTCTCCAGGAAACAAATGAATCAGGAAAGCTCTCTATAAGAGTGCAAACAGTTCTGCTTGGAAGAACTAAATCATTTATTACTTTATGCACATTGTACTTCAGAGAGGAGTGTATATTATCTTATTATCTCTGCCCTGTGTGTTCATGGTATGCCTACTCATAGTATCATGCTGGACTTATCTACTTTTTCATTTTGTTTTTATTCTAATTAATTAATTAATTACGTTGTTAGCTCACATAGGGCTTTTACTGTGGCATTTTTATATGAGGACCTCACTGAACTGTGCTCTTACTCATCCCTCATCCCACTGCCCTTGACTGTGCTCCCTGTGCCCTTTGCCTGGTTCCAGAGAGTCACATCACATGTACTCCATGAACTGACACACCCCTGAGATCACTTCCTCCTTTTTTCATTATTTTAACATGCCGTGGCTTTTTAAACTCCTGTGACTAATTTTGGAGCGAAATCTATTTTATCGGGTAACAGATTAGCTATACCATCTCGCTTTTGGCTTCTGTTTGCTTGATGGATTATTATTTTTCCATTTTTTGACTCTCAGTCTGAGAGTGCCTTTACCCACGTGACATGTTTCGTGTTGGCAGTGGTTGTGTGTAGTGTTTGTTTATTTGCTTGCTTGCTTGCTTACTTTTGTGGTTATCTCAGTATGCCGTTCTGTCTGCCTTGGAATGAGCTATGTAAACCAGGCTAGCCTCAAACCATTAGAAATCCACCTGCCTCTGCTTCCTGCTTACTGAATTAAAGGAATTAAAGGCATGTGCTACCACACCCCGCTTGGATCTATATTTTTAATCTAATCAGACACCTTGTCTCTTTATTGGTGCGCTGAGAGCATTTACTTTACAGGTTCCTTCTGGGAAATGACTAGTAATTCTTGGGATTGTGTTTTCCTGGCTGCTTGGATTATTTGTTACTGTCTGTCTCCTGGGTCAGGGTTAGAGTTGGCAGATTTACTGTGTCATTCACAATGGCTTCCTTTCCAGCTTTCATTTAGTCATCATTTTTCTCATGAAATTTATTCCTTCCTATGTCCGAGACTCTCCTCCCTGTCAGTATAGAGCAGTGGCTCTCAACTTCCCAATGCTGCAGCCCTTTAATACAGTTCCCCCTGTTGTCATGACACACACACCCCAACCATAAAATTGCTTTTGTCTGTACATTTATAACTGTAATTTTGCTACTGTTATGAATCATAAGGTAAACATCTGTGCTTTTCAATGGTTTTAGGTGACCCCTGTGAAAGGCTCATCTGACCCCAAAGGGGCCTCAACCCACAGGTTGAGAACTGTTTATATAGTATTCCTGTAAGTCTCTTCTTAGGTGCAGGCTTAATGATGAAGATCACTACCGTTCTTATTTAGCTTGAAATGTCCTTATTTCTGCAGTAACTTTAAAAGGTAGCTTTGACGGATGCAATCATTTTGGTCAGCAGTCATTTACTCTCAGGGCTTGAAATACCTCATTTCCATGCTTTTCTTGAGTTTATTCGGTTGTCTCTGCCATTGTCAGTAGATTGGCATTTCCCCTTAAGAGTTTTCAATATCGCTTCTTTGCCTTATGTTTTTGACATCTTGACTCTAATCTGTCACAGAGAAGTTCTCCTCACATCATGTCTGTTTGGACTTAGAATTGCCTATTACGTTTGAATGCCTACATCTTTCTCTAGATTTGGGAAGTTTTTTTTTGTTTTGTTTTTGTTTTTTTTTGCTATGCAGTCATTGAATATATTCCTTATGCCTTTACTGTGCAGCCCAGCTCCTTCTGTCCTGTGTATTCTCATGTTTCTCATGACTGGATTTCAGAGATCTGGGACATTGTGATCATCCTGGGTGACTTTATGATATTTCCTCTACCTTGTCCTCCGTTCCTGATATTCTATCTTGGTCAAATCTACTGATAATGCTTTGCCTCTCCCCTTTCTTTCATTTTTATTTATTGAGTTTTTCATTTCCAACATTTCTATTTAGTTTTTATTTTTCTTCAAAAATCTCAATTTCCTTGACGGATCTTTTTTTCTGTATTATTATTTTTTTAAATCCATTTTAAATGCCAATTTTCTCATCTACTTTGCTGAACCTTTCTTTTCTTTTTAAGATTTATTTATGTATTTATTATGTGTACAGTGTTTGCCTGCATGCCAGAAGACAACATCGGATTTCATTACATATGGTTGTGAGCTACCAGGTGGTTGCTGGGATTTGAACTCAACACCTTTGGAAGAGCAGTCAGGTGCTCTTACCCGCTGAGCCATCTCACCAGCCCATCTCTCCAGCCTCTGAATGTTTCTTATACCGTGCTGTCTTTCCTCCAGATCCTCCATTGGATCCACTCGCTTGTTTGCACCATCTTTCTGGTAATTAACCATTTTTACTTTTTAAATCATCTAGCATTTCCTCTACTTCAGTATGACACTGAAATACCTCTCAGTTCTGTCGTTGATATTTCTCATGTTTCCCTATTGCAGTTTACATATCTGTTGACTTGTCTGATGATACCGGTTATTTCGGGATCTTGATGAGCTGCCCACTCTGCTTGAAGCATCACTTCAAAGGAAACAGAGTGCACGTGGAGCCGCCTTCTGCTGCCCCCTTTGGTGTATCGCTAACCTTTCTCCTCTGCATTTTTCAGAGACTCTTTCTTTCCCTCTGTGGATGCCCAGTAGTCTTTCTCTTGCTCTTCTTTGGGAAAGAATCGTTTTTTTATTATTTCAATTCCCCTTTTTACTGGCACACGGAGGCAGCCAGTAGTCTGCCATCTTACCCAGAAATCCTACTTTGTTTTCGTATGTAAAATGAGGTACTTGGAAGTCCACACTCTGATTATGGTCAGATAATCTGTCTTTGGTGCTAGGAACCTATCATTCATCAAACATGGCCATCCCTTTGGTTTTTGAGTTCTGACACTGTTCTAAGAGCACTGGGTGCTACTACTGTAACTTCTGTCTTAGATCTCAGTCTGTCTTTTCTTTTCTTTGTTTCTTTCTTTGTTTCTTTGTTTCTTTGCTTTCTTTCTTTCTTTTTTTCTTTGTTTCTTTCTTTCTTTGTTTGTTTCTTTCTTTGTTTCTTTCTTTGTTTCTTTCTTTCTTTCTTTCTTTCTTTCTTTCTTTCTTTCTTTCTTTCTTTCTGTACTTGGGGAATGAATTTAATCACCTCAAATATTCTGACCAACTGATCAAATATTCTGACCAACTGATCTACCATTGAGTGACAACTCCACAGGGTCTCATGAAGTTTCCCAGTCCAGCACCGAACTTAGAATTTTCCCACCTCAACCTCGCCAGTTACAGGGTTACCACCCTGTTACTAGCTACCAGGCCTGGGCTCCTAACTGCTCTTCTCTTGAGCAGAGCGTGCTTATGTGACTTAGCTTTCTATCTCCAGAATGTCTTACACCAACTCAGCACTAATACTGAGCATAACTCTTTTTTTCGGGGGGGGGGGCGGGTGGTTAGAAACAAACTCATTTTGACAAGACAAACGAGTCTCAGTATGTTATGAGTTCTCTCATAGGTTCAAGTGATCCTCCTTTTCTAATCAAAATGAGCAAAGAGATAACATATGGACCAGGGCAATGGATTCCTAATGGTGCCAAACGTAGCCGCGGGTAAGGGCCTAACTAGGTGCCTTTTACTATAAGGACAGACAGGAAGCTTCAAAGGACAAAGAATGACCTGAAAAGATTATGCTTGATTCCTAACTTATATGTTGTATAACTTCCTCCTACCATGTCCGGCCCACAATTCTGCAAGAGTTATAATAGGAACAGTGTCCAGTCCACCTTTGTTCCTAATGGGAAAGCCAGGTCTTTCTTTACAAATGTCTCTCTCTGCAGAACAGTGTTTGTAACCAAGAGGCTTCAAGAGCCCTCTCACCTGGAGAGCAACAGGCTCTTTTGAAGATGTCACTTCTCCCTGGATAGGGACTATGAGACATTTCTGCAAAAGGATTCTTCAAAGAGGTTCTGCTGATGCGTTAGATCAATCTTCAATCTCTCAGAAAGCTTGGGAAAAAAATACCGTTGTGTAATGAACCATTAGGGGGTGGTGGCAGTTTCTTCTCCCCAAGAGAAATGATTGCGACTCACATTTAAAATAACATTTCTCTCCTTTGCTGGCTACAATTGCAAGAGTCTCTCAGCACCGCTCGCTGCATGAGGTAAGATAAGTATTTTGTCATCTTCTATTATTAGGGAGGGATTCTGAGTCACACAGAAGCTAAGCGATTTTTTTTTCTCCCAGCCTCAGAAATAAAAGGATGAAAACGAAGCTGGCTGATGAGTGCATTATTTTAGGAAGAGGGCAATCGTGGCCGTGTTGCTTCCTTTTCCTGGACAACTGCGACAGCTTCCTAGTCGGTTTCTCTGCCCCCATTTTCTCTCCTCCCCACGCTGCACGCACCCCCACTGTTACCAGAATTATATCCTAAAACCATGTCACACTCCTTTGTCACACACCTCTGACGGCTTCTGGGGAGTCCGTGTGGGAATCTCAAGCGCAAACTCTTTAGTTCAGCGTTTAAAGCCCATTTCCGGGATTCTAAGCTGCCTCGTTCACTTTCTTTCCCAGTCTTTTACCTCAGCACTGCTCAGCCAATCTCCAGTGATCATGTATGCCCATCCCAAAGAGCCTCATCCCTTTCTCTCCGGTAGAGCACCTTCCTTTTCTTATCCCTCCCTGGGGGTTATGGTTTGGATCTTGAATATCTCTCAAAGGCTGTGTGTTGAAGGCTTCTCTAGCCTCAGGAGACACTGGGAGATGGTGGAAACTTTAGAAAGTGGAGCTGGATTAAGTTAGATCACTGAATGCGCACATTTGAAGGAGATAACAGGACCCCAACCTATTACTTTCCCTCTTTCTTCCTTGACCACCATGAAGTGAGCATTCTCTTCTTCTTTGTATTCTCCCATGGTGCTTTGCTTATCACTCACGCCAGAGCAACAAAGCCAGCTGAGCACCACCTAAGATCTCTCTTTAAAAGTATTATCTGTTACTTTTTTTTTGTTTGTTTAAACCTTTATTTTTTTTTAATTATTATTTTTTCCCCTTGTTCCGGTCAACCCTGCTCGCTCTGCTCAACCCCGCTCGCTCCGGCCAGCCCCACTCGCTCCCGGCCGCCCCCAGTACGGCCCCCGCTTGTTCCAGCCAGCCCCGCTCGCTCCGGCTCCGCTTGCTCCGGTTTGGCCCCGCTCGTTCCGGCCGTCCCCGTTCGGCCCCACTCGCTCTGGCCCTGCTAGCTCTGGCGTCCCCGTTCGGCTCCGCTATCTGTTACATTTTAATGTATACTGATCTTTTGCCTGCATATATGTCTGTGTGAGGGTGTGGGATCCTCTGAGAATGGAGTTACAAACAGCTATGAACTGACATGAAGGTGCTGGGAATTGAACCCAGGTCCTCTGGGAGAACGGTCAAGTGTTCTTAACCACTGAGCCATCTCTCCAGCCCTAGGCCTGGTATCTCTTTAACTGTAACTGCAAATACATTTCTCTTCTTGTGGTGGTTTGATAGGTTAGGTCCCCATAGGTTCATGTGTTTGAATGCTTGGCCATAGGAATGGCACTATTAGGAGCTGTGACCTTATTGTGGCTTTGTTGGAGAAAGTGTGTCAGTATGTTGGTGGGCTTTGAGGTCTCCTATGCTCAAGGTCTGCCCGGTGTTCGGTCGGTGTTCGGTGTTCGGTAGTCCCCTTCTGCTGCCTGCAGATCAAGATGTAGAACTCTCAGCTCCATTAGCACCAAGTCTGCCTGCTATGCTTTCCACCATGATGATAATGGCCGGAACCTCTGAAAATGGAAGTCAGTCCCAGTGAAATGGTTTCCTTTGTAAGAGTTTTGCCGTGGTCGTAGTGTCAATTAAGTGTTTTTTTTTTTTAATATTTTATTTATTATATGTAAGTACACTGTAGCTGACTTCAGACACTCCAGAAGAGGGCATCAGATCTCGTTACGGATGGTTGTGAGCCACCATGTGGTTGCTGGGATTTGAACTCAGGACCTTTGAAAGAGCAGTCGGTGCTCTTAACCGCTGAGCCATCTCACCCACCAAGTGTTTTTTTCATAGCAACAAAAAGCTAACACACTTTGCAGGGGGTGGGGGCAGGAAGGTTGGGGGAAGATACTCTGCTCTTCCACAGGGATCCAGTTCACAGGGAGGCTTCTCTGGGTCATTTCCCAGTCCAGCTCCTACTTCCCCCTCACCTTAGAGTAGCTGGAACACTCCCTCCTCTTGTTTCCATTCTCCTCCCTTTCTATTGCAATTATACTTTTTAAAAAGTTACATTCTTGCCACTGAAGCCTGTGTTGAGCTTCCCCAATCAGGTTTCTGTTTTGTGATAACTTAGCTAGAATCATTTCTTGTGCCACACACTCAATTCAGTCCAAGAGCCACCTCCTAAGAAACACTTAAGTTGCTCTCAGGGACTCCATTCTTCCAGGTCAACCTGGATCTGAGTGCCATGTAAATTCAGGGAGCTGTGCCTGCTAGGGCAAGCAGATGGGTCCTGTCTAGCATTATGTCTTTTGGGGTAAGGTTTGGCATGTATAGGTAAATGGTAAAACTTGATTCATCTTTCCAGATAATTTTCATACTCTGTGACTGTAGTTTATGAGTAAGATCCCCTTGTGTGAGTTATCACATGGAGTTTCTCAAAGTGTAGTCCCCCTACCTGTGTTCTTCCTGGCTGCTAGGCTACAATTTAATCTCCTGGGTCCCTCTCTAGACTTTTAGAACAGGAATCTTTGGGATCCAGGTATGACAGCACATGCCTTTAATTCAAGCACTTGGGAGGTAGAGGCAAGCAGATCTCTGTAAGTTTTGATATATATTCTAATATATTCCAAGCCAGCAAAGTTATGTGGTAACACCCTGTCTCAAACACATAAACACAAACTCTCTCTCTCTATTTCTCCCTCGCCCCCCACCACACCACACACACATGCGAGAGGGAAAGAGAGAGAGAAAGAGAGAGAGAGAGAGAGAGAGAGAGAGAGAGAGATATGAATTTTAAAAACAAAGAAACAGTCAGGCATTGCGGCCCACACTTTTAATCCCAGCACCCAGGAGGCAGAGGTAGTAGGCAAATGTCTGAGTTTGAAACCAGCCATGGCTGCACAGGTCTTCCTAGCCTTGAACTCATTCTTTTACTCTGGCTGACACTGAAACCTGCAATCTTCCTGCCTCACACTGTTAAGTATCTGAGATTCTCTACCTAATGGCCAGGCGCAGCTCGGAAGTTTCTTAAGTGCATTTTTCATTAGGAAAGTGAAACTCATACCACATGGAAGTGGACTTTGCCCCATGAGCCTTGGCCGTGAGCAAGGCTAGAAAGGAGTCATTGTCCTTCTCGTTAGTTCTCCTAGTACCAGGGGCACAAAGGTCTCTTCCTCAAGCAAAAACAGCAAGGCTTTTGGTCTCATGGAGCCAGATCCTAGACTCCACAACTGGAGGCTACACTTATGATGTTTGCGGGTGAGCTGCCTGGCATTTCGGTCACACAACGTCCTCGGGTCACAACTCCTCTAATAATGACCTATTGTAAGCCCATCGATTTCAGCAATAGAAATCATTTTTCAGTTGTGCCCAGTTTGACAAGCTTGAGAAAGCCCAGAGAAGTGAGGCAGGAGGATTGCAAATATAAGGCAATTTAGTAGGTAATTTAGTGAGACCCTGTCTCAAAACACAGGGCTGGGCCAGCACGTGCCTCTCTCTGCATGTGTAAGGCAGTGGGCTCAATGGGCAGGAACACACAGTGAAGGAGAGAGTTCATCTGACAGCTTTTATGCTAAGTAAAAAAAAAAAAGTCTCTGGTCACTAAGATGATTCATGTTAAAGAACATGACAGCCATCTCTACTACATATGTGTGTTTATGTGTGTGTGTGTGTATATATGTATATATATATATATATATATATATATATATATATATATATATATATATATGTGTGTGTGTGTGTGTGTGTGTGTGTATAAAATGTATGTGGTACATATCTATTGTTTCAGCACTCTGAAGGCAGAGTTGGGTGAATCTTTGTGAGTTTAGGCCAACCTGTGATACATATTAAGTTCCAGATCATCCAGGGTTATCTATTGAGATCCTGTCTCAAAAAAAAAGCAAAAACAAAACAAAACCCAAAGATTTGATATACCATACTATATACTGTATAGTGGTTATGTTGATTTACATAAAAAAGTAAATTCTCATACAGGAATCATAACAAAGACAGAGAAATTCTTTCATAACGCACTTTTATTTGGAAAACCAGGTAGGCGGGGACCCAGCCCAGCAAGCACTTTAGACTTTTGATGTTTGGGTGAAGACTCTAAGGCTTTTAGTGGGTTTAGAAGAGCCTGGTGGGTTAGATTTAATAAGGTTGATGCTTGCCAGACACTTAACAAAAATAATCTTGTAGTTGCACGCATGTAAATGTTGCTATAGAAACTGTACGCAGGTAGATGGTTCAGAGCCGGCTGTGAGCTTGCACTGCAGGTCTTAGCAGAGTCTTCCTCATCCAGGAGTGGAAGATTCCTTTCGGTCACACAAGAGTGGCTTTCACACCCAACTCTGAGCCTCCCCCGCCCCCCATCTGACAAGCTCCTGCGGGGCATTAATTCAAAGGGAGAGTGGAAATTCCCAGAGAAAGAGATTCCCTATATCCCCCGAGTCAGTATCAGTGTGTGTGCCCATCAGGGATGCAAACTTCAGGGCACCAGGAGACCATGGATCCATGGCTCACCCAGTAGAATTCCAATCCCTTTGTGGTAGGATGAATGTGTAGTCCACAAACAGGCGAGGCGGAGCCTGCTGTGATGGAGGATAGAAAGCACCTGCTACTTCAGCAGGTATGACCTGGAAACCTCTGGAAAGCAATGTGCATGTGCGCCATCTTGGTTCACTTGGGTTTCTCCACATCTCACACACACACAAAAAAATGTACCTGGCATGGTAGCTCATACCTTTCATCTTAGCACTGTGAAGGCAGAGTCGGGTAGATCTTTGTGAGTTCAGGCCAAGCTGTTATATACAGTGAGTTCCATGCCAACCAGGGCTACCTACTGATATACTGTTGAAGAAGAAAATAAAATTTGGAACTGTTTGCCTCAGCAATGACAGGGAGTGGTAAAAAAAAAAAATCCAGTCATCGTTATCGTCGTCGTTGTCATCGTCACCATCACTATTATTACTGTTATTAGTGTGTGTACATTGTTACAGAGATGCATGTTCTGGCCCAGGTATGGATCAGAAGCCAGAATTGGTTCTCTCCTTTCACCTTTGCCAGGGTCCTGAGATTCAACTCTGGTCACCACGCTTGCATGACTTTTTTAACCTGCTGAACCATTTTGCCCTCTTAATTTTTATTTTTCCTCCAATTTTATGACTGTTTTTTTTTCTTCTCTATTCCTGAGAGTTAAATGGCTGCTACTGTGTTTTTTTTTTTTTCATTATATGATCCTTTTAGACAGGGCTAATAAACACTTATGGAGAGTTTGTATTTGTGTGTTAGTTATCAGTGAAAACAGGTAGCAGGCATGGATTCCTACCCCTTTCCAAATATAACCCAGTAACTGCAGTAGTCCAGTAGAATAGTGTTATCTGATAATGCTGGAGAACATGAACTATAAGGAGATGACATGATTTCCCTCATGTCACACACTACAAAGTAGCTGAGCCAGGACTGGAATCCAGGTTGGTCAGATGCCAAAACACCCAGCCTTGACCAGTGAGATAATATTTAACTAATTACGTGGAAACTGCCTTTGTACAACAGGCTAAATTCACAACAGGTCGCACAGTGTCTTTTGGGCCCCTGGGTTGGGTGCTGTATAAACTAACAGACCTTCCAAGGGACTGGGATGTGAACTGGGTCCCTGTCATTTAAGCTCTGGCTTTGCAATGGTAAAAGTTAAGTAATGGTATACCCCACTTTGCAGGATTATCATGACACATCAATTGTTTTACAATCGTTTATTGACTGGGAGGTAGACATGTGTGCATGGCCCACACGTTAGAGGTCAGAGATCAGAGGTCAACTTGTAAAATTCAGTTCTCTTTTTCTATCACATGGGAACAAGCTCTGGTTGTCAAGTCTGGGGGCCAAGAGCCCTTACCGGTTGAGCTATCTTAACAGTTCAGTCATGAGAGATTTAATATGTAACAATCTGGTTACAAATAAACTGTAACCACAGCCTCGTGTTATGATGTGTCAAGACTTGACTCTGTAAAGAATCTGTCAGATGGCTTGAAGCCTCATTGCTTACACTGAAATCTGGGGTTCTCATCAGTATATGGGGGGGAGGTTCTGGGATAAGTTTGAGAAACCAAGTTAAAGCATGAATGAGGTCATGCTTTTTTCCTTGGGTAGCATCCATTTTGTTAAGGTCCATCCTCTATAGGCAAATTCTGACCCCTGTCCTCCCTTTATATGTATGGGCAAGCAAATGGTATTGACACCTCCTCCATTAAACTGAACTTAGGCTCAGTTCCACGGAGTTACAGACAATTGTCAGCTGCCATATGAGTGCTGGGATTTGAACCTGGGTCCTATGGAAGAGAAGTCAGTGCTCTTAACGGCTGAGCGGCCTCTCCAGCCCTCATAAACCAACTTTTAAAAAATGCTACCTCAAGAAGTTAGACATTATCCGGATCCACCCAGTTAACCTGGGTAAGGTGTCATTTGAGCTAGGCTAGGATGTCTTCTCTTTTACCCCATTGTTAAACTAGAGTGAATTAAACTGGTTTGGGCAGTCTTTTGAGGGGTTAGCTAAAAGTGGGGAACCTGGCAGGCTATTGGGCTGGTTTCAAAGGGAGTGTTTGGGGCAGGAAATAAAACTTCTCTGTGGAGTCCAGTTCCATAAAGATCCGGGTGAGAAGTGGACTGATTACAAGCCAAGGTCTACAGTCAGTTCAGATGGGCCACCCTACTGGCATTGGTCCTGGGGGCTACACGAAGCTTTGACTTTGTACACAGCCAATCATGCATATGGTCAGTGTTTCCTGTTGTCAATCCTTTAGGCCTCTCAAGTTCCTGTTTCTGCTGTTCAAGCATAGCTTGCTATCTTTTCAGGCCCCTGTCAGGAGAGTCTGTCAGGTTGAATCTCATATCCTCTGGTACACCTTTATTTTAAACCAGATAATTTCTAAGTATACTCTTCAAAAAGGGTTAGAGTCCATTTTGAGGTTTAACAGTTCCAAAAGCTGTTGCAATTCTGAAGCCCCCCCCCCACATCTAAGAGTAAATTGTGAATATAGTACATGCCTATATTTTAAGTCAGAGCTTCCAGAACACCCTCTTCCTGTTTGTTGAAAAATCGGCCTAGCTATTTTCACATGATGTGTTAATAAATGTCTGTTGTAGCCAGAGAGATTATTCCAGGAAGATTAAAGGTCATGACAAACTCATCCGGGTCTTAGAAGTCTCAAGGCTCCTTCAACTCAGGAAAATTCCTGCAAAGCCACACTGCTTCTCCAAGGGCCTGAAGAACATTTATAGCCATCACACAGAAGCAAGGATGCAAGGTTCTAGCTTTGTTTCTGTTGCTGTGATAAAGGACCCTGGCAAAAGCAAGTTAGTGGTGGTGGGAGTGTTGTTTCAGCTTACAATTCCGGGTAAAGTACATCATTTTGGAGGAAGTTAAGGCAGGAATTTCAAACAGCTAGCCACAAGCCCTCCACGCAAGAGAGGGAGGAAATTAATTCATGCATGTTCACCTATGTTCAGCTCAAATTCTCTACTCATAGTTGGGGACCCTCTGCCTAGGGAGCTGCCCACAAGGGGGTTTGGTGTCCTCCACATCAATTAAATGTAATTATTACAATCCCCTCACCCATCAAAGCAATCTAGACAGTCTCTCATTGAGACTCCCTTCCCAGATCATCCTAGGTTGTACTAACCACTAATGCTAACTCTTACCGTGTGCCTCCATGCTTAGGAGAGCGGGACCAAGAGGGCTTTCTATGTTCTCTCGTTTTTTAAAATAGTCTCCTGTGGTTGGGAGATGTGGTTCAGCGGTAGAATACTTACATAGCACATTTGAGGACCTGGTTTCAATTCCCAGTACTATAGTAAATAAAGCAATAGCCTCCTACATGTGAATAATATTCTAGAAAGAAACGGAAGACATCGTTATCAAGGAAGCCTGTGGTCTGTCTCATGGCTAGAACTTTTATCATGGAAGAGAGTTCTTCCTGTGAGCCTGCGCAGTCAAAAGGTCCTGGGCAGACAAAGGGCCAACTGCGACAGCGAGTTAGTTTTAATTCAAGAAGTGAATAAAGCCTTATTCAGGCTAAACTTTTACTAAAGCAGTGATTTAAAAGAATATCATCTTTGCTGGACCTGGGGCAGCAAGTCTGTAATTCTAAACTGCAAAGGCTGAGGAAGAGACTTCCAAGTGCCAGCAAGGCCTGTGGGGGCTCTAGAATGAATTTAAGGTCAGCCTGTGTAACTCAGCAAGACTCTCTCAAAATAAATAATTTAAAAAGGACCAGGCACTCTTTCCAAGGGATCTCGATCTCGAGTAACACGGGGGGGGGGGGGGGAGTCACTCTCCTTGCACCCTACATTTCTAAGTTGTCTCTTATCTCCATAGTCATTTGAGAAAATATTCATATTCCTAAATGTCCTTTAAGCAAATACACATATTCCCAACTTTACGTGTTTATGGATTCCCCTTCTTGCTTGGCTTTCCGCACAGCACTTCTGCTTTCTCATATCGATACATCATTGTCGTATTTCTGTACTGGACAGTCAGCTCAAGGAAGGGAAGCGATCTTTAGTTAAAAAAAAAACCCAAAATGAAAAACCTATTTTTTGTACGTATTCTCGTGTATGAGTGTGAGGTCACCAGTGTCCTTTGGAGCCAGAAGACAACCTCAGACGTTGCTCCTCAGGACTGATGCGCACCTTGATTTTTGAGAAGGGGTCTCTCACTGGCCTAGACCTCAGCAACTAGGCGGGGCTGGCTGGCTGGCGAGTGCCAGTGATCTTCCTATCGCTACTTCCTTAGTGCTAGCATTACAAGCATTGGTTTATTTTTAATTTTATTATTACTATTTATCTATTTATTTATTTTTGGTTTTATTCGAGACAGGGTTTCTCTGTGCAGCCCTGGCTGTCCTGGAACTCACTCTGTAGACCAGGCTGGCCTAGAACTCAGAAATCTGCCTACCTCTGCCTCCCGAGTGCTGGGATTAAAGGTGTTTTCCACCACTGCCCAGCTTCAATTTTATTATTATTTAAAAACAAACAAACAAACAAACAAACAAACAAAAAACATGGGTTCTGGGGACCAAACTTGAGTCCCCACACTTACAAGAAAAGCCAGTACTTTACCGGCTTGTCATACAGATTTCATTCCTACTACGTCCCTAGGACCTGGAGTGAGAGAAGAAATGAAGTGAGTGAAGAAATGAAGTGAGGTTCAGGGACTGAGTAGGGCTGCCTCCATATTGGTAAGATTCGAACTCAGGCCCATGCCACTAGCTAAGGAACTGTGAGCATTAGAGGAATAGAGTTCATCTTTGAATGGTTGACTAGTGAAGAAAACCACTGGTGTAAGCCAAGGAGCCTTAACCTCCCTTGACATACTTGCAGTGTGCAGTGTGTGCAACAGAACGTGTAGTCAAAAGCTGAAATGTATAATTAGGCAACTTAAAATCTTGTGTGCCTTAGCAGGAAGTAGAAGCTTAATGATCTCTGGACTTGGTCACCTTGATTCTGGCCTCCAGCCCTGAGCACATTCTCTGCTTTAGTTTAGCTTCAGGTCAATTCCTTCATCTTCCTTACCTAACTTGTGTTAGGTTTTTAAAAGACTGCACAAAATTACTCAGGGAGACACAGAAACAAGGCCGTGTCCAGCCTACAGCACCGTTCCATACTCTTTCAAATCTGTCTTGGTGTAATGAGCTGAAAATTTTATTTTAAATGTGCATTGGTAGTTTGCCTTCATGTATGTTTGTATGAGGGTATCAGATTCTGGGGTTGTGAGCTGCCATATGGGGGCTGAGATTTGAACCCGGGTCCTCTGGAAGAACAATCAATGCCCTTAGCCGCTGAAACATCTCTCCAGCCCCTGTGAACCAACCTTTTAAAAGGAAGCCTTAAATAGTTAAGACATCTGGGTCCACCAAGGTAACCTGGGTAAGGTGTCATTTGAGCTGGGCTAGGACATCTCTCTCCTGCTTTGCCCCATTATTAAACTAGAGTGAATTAAACTCTTCTGGGCAGACCTTTGAGGTGTTAGCTGCAAGTGAGGAACCTGTAGTCTGGCTATCAGGCAGACTTCAAAGGAAGTGTTTGGGGCAGGAAATTAAAAAACAATACAAAACAAACAAATAAAAAACAAAAACAAAAAAACCCAACCTTGGCCAAAAAATCCTCCCAGAGTACTCAAGCCATTTTGCAGGTCATCTAACGGCACACCATTCCCACGGCATTGTGCCCATTTAATATTACAAAGACCCTATAAAATACAAGAAAGATGACGAGGAAAAAATGTAATTGGAGATAATTAGAGCGAAAGGTCGAATTTCCTGAAGGAAGTGGGAAATAATTTAGACTCAGAAACACAGGTACAAATGCTTAGAGCTCTCCACCAGTGTGCAAAGACATTATCAATCTTCCAACTGTCTGGTGCTTCACTTCAAATTTTGGTAAAGAAAAACCCAATCTGCCTCCCTCTTCTGTTTGGAGGTTGAGGCTTGTCCTTCACGTTTCCGCGGAGCACCCCACTTCCCTTCTCCTAGCCCTTGGTCCTACAGACTGAAATGTCTCGGGGTGGGAAAGCCTGTAACAGATGGGGAAGGATCCGGGGGCGTCAGCTGCAGCACAGGCCTACCCCAGCGGGAGTTGGAAGCTAGCCAGTGAAATATGGGCGTTTTGTTCCCAGCGCTGCCCAAAAAAGGCGCGGAGAGAGGTTGGAGGCAACCCCCATTTTCATCAAAACGCTCCTCCTAGGGCGCCTGCCTGCGGGAGGGCTCCAAAATTGGCTACTTGGACCTCCAAGTCGCCCTGTTTTAGCCCACATTTCCCAAACCCCGGAAGAGGCGGGTGATCAAAAATGCAAATTGCTTTGTGGGCGACAGTAGGTAAGACCCGACTGCGAGGCGCTGGGCTGGGGAGATCTCGTGACCTTAGAAGCCCTCCGCGCCCCGGATTCGGGAAGGGCCGCAGCCGGCGCTTCCGCCTCCCGGTCGCGGCCGGACAAAGCCCGGTTCCTTTCCCTGGGGCCCGAGGGGCAGACCGGATCGGGACGCGCGCCTTCCGCAGGGCCCGCCGTCGCCGCACACAGGTGGTTTTCCGTCCGGGAGGGGTGGCCTCGGCACTTTTATATTACAATAGAGCCGAACACGCCGGGGATGCGCTCTCGTCGCCGTCGCGGCCCCCGCCGGCCACGCCTCCATCCGGCTCCGGGGCCGCCTCCGTACTGAGTTGCCTGCGGGTGGAGCCCATGAGACTCCCCAACCCTAACTCTGGAACCAAGGGATCCAGACAGGGACACCTCTGGCTCCTTTTCCGCTCCAGGTCTCTCTCTAGGCGACAGTTCCGCGACGGCTTTACAGGCGATCACGGGGTCGTCGCGTGTCCTTCCCCCTCCCCCAGAGCAGCAGTGCTGCGGCCAAAGCGCAGCGCGCAAGCGCGTTTGGAGCTGCTAGAGTGCTCCTTGCGGGGCTCGGGGACCGCTGCAGCCGAGAAAGGATAGGGGCTGGCCTCACTGTCCACAGCCGCCACTGTTTATAATTGAGTTCCCGCAGGCTTGCAGGCTCAGGGGTGCAGGGAACGTTGGTGAGACCCGTCGTCCCAGGCACCTAGCCTAGGCTGCCTTGCCAAACCGGTTCCTCTTAGAAGCCAAACTCTACTCTTGGCTCCTAGTCGTTAAAGGAGCTCGACTCCCCAGGCTCTATGGGTGACCGGTGATGGTGGTGGGGAGCAAGATCTCCGGAACAATGGCTCAGAAAGCCCCCACTTCACCGGAGCAGAAGAAAAGTGCAGGGCTAGCTGACAAGATTTTGGGTGCTCACCCCCCCTCCCCCGCCAAGAAAGTTGAGAAAGCCTGAGGTTGGGGTGCTTCTGGTTTTCTGGACAACCAAACGCTTGTTTGCTTAGTTGCTTTAAAATGTTTCAACAAAACACTAGTTTGTTTCTAGAGATGTTGGATTAGCATTTAACACTTCGTTGGGTCGCTAAAGCCCAGGCAGTCCACCAGCCCCAACACAGCCTCGCCTAAAAGGACATCAGAACAAACAGAACTAGACTTTTTAAAGAGCCAAACAAATGCCACACACGATCTAAAGAAGGACTGGGTTGGGGGTGGGGGAACAGGGGCGGCGCTATGGCGGGCTTGAATCTAGCGTTAAAGAGAATAAAAAAGGGGGGGAGGAACCCTCAAGTTTTATTAAGGCTAACTTAAGATTGTAAGCGTCGCAAATAAGGGCTTTTGTGCTTGCTAATTGCACTACTGGTTAGACGCAAAGTGTGAACTCTCAACAGAAGGAAACACGAGACAACTTTAGTGCCCTGGTTTATGTGCCCTGCTCCTCCTCCACCGCCTCCTCCTCTTCTTTCTCCTTCCTCCCGCCGAGCCCGCAGTTGCAGCTTGTTTGCACTGGGGCTTATCCGGAGCGGAAATTCCTTTCCGTTTTTGTGAATGACAAACTCATTAACAATTCATCAACACAACCTGTTCCAGCCGGCCCGTCCCCACGGCAACAGCCCCTTCCGCAGCGCGCTCATTGGCTGGCCGAGAGAATGTATCCATTGAGACGCTGCCTGTTTGTATCCATTGAGGAGCTGCCTCGCACAGGGGGTGTGCTCTCGCAGAGTCCTAGGGACTGTGAGCAAACCCAGTCTTGAATAATCCGGCGAGAAACACCGGGTTGGATCCGAGGTGCAGCCTCCGAGGGAAGGATTAGGAGCCGCTAGACTTTTCTTTTTCCTTTTTTCTCCTCTCAGTGGCACGGAGTCCGAATTAATTGGATTTCATTCACTGGGTAGGAACAAAACTGGGCACCTTCATTCAGAGAGAGATTCATTGACTCGGAGAGTGATCTGGTGCAGAGGGACCACCGGCTTGCCTTCTGTGTCGCTTTCCCTAACCGCTAGCCTCGGCTTGGGAAAGGCGAGGCGGAATCAAACCCCGCTCCGAGAGCGGGAGCTTCGCGCAGCGTGCTCGGCCTATGCCTGCCTCGAGGGGCGTCTGCTAGGCACCCCGCGTTCTCCTGCAGCTCGACCCCCATGATAGATACGCTCAGACCCGTGCCCTTCGCGTCGGAAATGGCGATCAGCAAGACGGTGGCGTGGCTCAACGAGCAGCTGGAGCTGGGCAACGAACGCCTTCTACTGATGGACTGCCGACCACAGGAGCTGTACGAGTCGTCGCACATCGAATCTGCCATCAACGTGGCCATCCCGGGCATCATGCTGCGGCGTCTGCAGAAGGGCAACCTGCCGGTGCGCGCGCTCTTCACGCGCTGCGAGGACCGGGACCGCTTTATCAGGCGCTGCGGCACCGACACCGTGGTGCTGTACGACGAGAACAGCAGCGACTGGAATGAGAACACTGGTGGAGAGTCGGTCCTCGGGCTGCTGCTCAAGAAACTCAAAGACGAGGGCTGCCGGGCGTTCTACCTGGAAGGTATGTTGTGCGCCCCGGGTGCAGGGCTCGGGGCTGGGGCTGCAGGCTGGGAAAAATGCTAGCGAGGTAGCGGTCGCCGCTCGCATTGCGCTTAGGGGAGCTAACTGGGCCAGCGTGGTAGCTTCTCTTTAAGGGTTAATCAAGCACCTCCACCTTCCTCTCGCTTTCTTTGGGTAGGTTTAGGATTAAGGTTTAGAAGAGCTGAGAAGGTAGTTCAGGGTGCAGCTTGGCACCTCGCAGCTCCTCGAAATATTAAAAAAAGTAATCTTGTGCGTTTCCAGATTCAGACAAATAAATGTTACCCGGGTGTAAGCAGCCGGTAATGTTCCAAAAGGTGCGCATTGAAGCGTGCTTTTACCACTGCCGGGGGCTGGGGGGGTTCATAGGGTGCCTGTCCATAGTGCTTCCTGTACTTCTCCCTAGCTGTAAATTACTACAGCTTCTCCGGTTACAAGATTGCTTTTCTTGTTTCTGGCAGGTGGCTTCAGTAAGTTCCAGGCCGAGTTCGCCCTGCACTGCGAGACCAATCTAGACGGCTCGTGCAGCAGCAATTCCCCGCCTTTGCCAGTGCTGGGGCTCGGGGGCCTGCGGATCAGCTCCGACTCTTCCTCGGACATTGAGTCTGACCTTGACCGAGACCCCAATAGTGCAACGGACTCTGATGGCAGCCCGCTGTCCAACAGCCAGCCTTCCTTCCCGGTGGAGATTTTGCCCTTCCTTTACCTGGGCTGTGCCAAGGACTCTACCAACTTGGACGTGTTGGAAGAGTTTGGCATCAAGTACATCTTGAATGTCACCCCTAATTTGCCCAATCTGTTTGAGAATGCGGGCGAGTTCAAATACAAGCAAATTCCTATCTCGGATCACTGGAGCCAAAACCTGTCCCAGTTTTTCCCTGAGGCCATTTCTTTCATAGGTGAGACTAATTTACAGTCATTCATAGAGTTGAAGATCTTAATCTGTTTTCCTGCAGGCTGTTTTGCTGGACTGCAGGTCTCTACTGTTTTAAGAGTGTTAATTCTGGTTTACCTTCTTGCTTAAAGGGAAAACAGGGCCCGTTGACAAAGCAGATCAGGGGACTATTTGAACCATTCATACTTTTAAAAGGGGACTCTTCCAATCAGCCATGTTTTCCTTATCTCTAGACGACAGGATGTGAGAGGAGAGTGAGTTAGAATCACTCACTTGCAGACAGGAATTGTAGTATTGCATTATAATTAAAAAAATATATCTAGGAGTTATTTTAGGACACCCAAGTTAGTTGTTGGAAAGCAGTTTGCATACTAGATGTCACCCAGCTGAGTGATACTGCAGTGTACTGGTTACTGTGAGCCTCTGGGTAACCCGATCCCAGCAGGAAGGACTGTGGGCTGAGAGCCTAAGAGCAGCGAATCTCCAGGCGTTGTAGTGCATTTCCTATTACAAAGGAACTCATTTTCAGGCCTTGTAGACGTCCTGTTCCTCCTAATGGGCTGTCCCCTGTGACTTCCCTCTCTCTTTTAAAATGCCTGAATACCCCCATTGTTAACTGCACAACAGTTAGAGAATAATTTAATAGACCCTTGCAGTCTGCTTGGTCTGTATGAGAGGCATTCAGGACCGGATTGCAGGGTTTCTGGTATTCACAAGCCGAGGCAAGGAATGTACACATTAAGGAGGTTTTTTTTGGTGGTTCTTAGAAACTTATTACAAAAGCTCCCTTTACAGGAAATATCTGAAATATGTGATTGTGTTCAGTGTGCATGTTTATCTCCTGTTATACATTTTCTGATGCCTTCGGAGGCTTAGCTGCCTGCCACACACAATAGTGAAATCTTGCCTTTTTTGTGTTCCTGCAGATGAAGCCCGAGGCAAAAACTGTGGTGTCCTGGTGCATTGCCTGGCAGGTATCAGCCGCTCCGTCACCGTGACAGTGGCGTACCTCATGCAGAAGCTCAACCTGACCATGAACGATGCTTACGACATTGTCAAGATGAAGAAATCCAACATCTCCCCCAACTTCAACTTTATGGGCCAGCTGCTTGACTTCGAAAGGACCCTGGGACTCAGCAGCCCTTGTGACAACCGCGTCCCCACTCCGCAGCTGTACTTCACCACGCCCTCCAACCAGAACGTCTACCAGGTGGACTCCCTGCAGTCAACGTGAAAGGCACCCACTCACCTCTCCTAGTCGGGAGTTGTCCCCATTCCTTCAGTTCCTCTTGGGCAGCATCGACCAGGCTGCTTTCTTTCTGTGTGTGGCCCCGGGTGTCAAAAGTGTCACCAGCTGTCTGTGTTAGACAAGGTTGCCAAGTGCAAAATTGGTTATTACGGAGGGAGAGATTTGCTCCATTCATTGTTTTTTTTTGGAAGGACAGGACATGCTGTCTCTAGATCCAGCAATAGGCTTGCTTCTGTACCCCAGCCTACCCAAGCAGGGACTGGACATCCATCCAGATAGAGGGTAGGACAGAGGAGTAGGGGCAGGAGCATCTGTTCTTTAAGGCCTTGTATGGCTGTTTCCTGTTGCATCTGGAACTATAACTATATATATTGTCTTCAGTGAAGACTGATTCAACTTTGGGTATAGTGGAGCCAAAGAGATTTTTAGCTCTGTATTTGTGGTATCAGTTTAGAAGACAAAAAAAAAAATAAAATAAAACCTGATACTTTTATCTGATTATTGTAAATATTTGATCTTTAATCACTTGACAGTGTTTGTTTGGCTTGTATTTGTTTTATCTTTGGGCTTAAAAGAGATCCAAAGAGAGGAAGAGCAGTATGCCACGTCTTAGAACAAAAGTATAAGGAAAAAAAAATGTTCTTTTCTAATCCAAAGGGTATATTTGCAGCATGCTTGACCTTAATGTACCAATTCTGATGGCATTTTCGTGGATATTATTATCACTAAGACTTTGTTATGAGGTCTTCAGTCTCTTTCATATATCTTCCTTGTAACTTTTTTTTTCCTCTTAATGTAGTTTTGACTCTGCCTTACCTTTGTAAATATTTGGCTTACAGTATCTCAAGGGGTATTTTGGAAAGACACCAAAATTGTGGGTTCACTTTTTTTTTAAATAACTTCAGCTGTACTAAACAGCGTATTACCTCTGTACAAAATTCTTCAGGGAGTGTCACCTCAAACGCAATACTTTGGGTTGTTTTCTTTCCTTTTAAAAAAAAATACGAAACTGGAAGTGTGTGTATGTATGTGAGTATGAGCGCCCATTTGGTGGATGCGACAGGTTGAGAGGAAGGGAGAGTTAAACTTGCTCCATGATGTTCGTGGTGTAAAGTTTTCAGCTGGAATTTATTATAAGAATGTAAAACCTTAAATTATTAATAAATAACTATTTTGGCTATTGAGTGTGTTTTTATTTTTAAGTGTCTCAGTCTATGAAGTTACACACTTTGAGGGGTGATTAATAAACCTGGTAGGGGTAGCAAGGTTACTATTCATGTCTTTCAGATGCAGTCTGAAATTTTGTTTCAGGTTAAGACCTCATAAGGTAAACTGACCACTTCTTGCATACAGATAAGGCTTCAGGCTTCATTAAGATTTTTATTTCCCCCCTCCATGGAGAGGTGAAGCCCACAGTATAAACATTGTTGAAATACAATGTTTGGATATTCATAAATGACCTGGCCACACAAGGCTGTCCCAGGATAATGGCAGTCACATGTTAACCTGTCTTCCAGGGTCCTCCACTCCATAATCCTTGGGCATGTGAGGAAGGAAGTAGAATAATTTTTTCCAGGATGTCTAGTTCAGACCAGAATGATCCTAGCACAAGCTAGACTGGGTCCCTTTCTCTCTTTGATTCTGGGGACATTCTAATGGTATGTTGGCTTTCTCATGGACTTGCATGTGGTTTTTATGTTTGTGTGTTCACTCTGGGTGAAATCTTGTGTTCCCAATTTAAGTCTGCTTTTGTGCTTAGCTATTTTAGCATGTAGGCCAGAACCACCATTGAATCTCACTTATATATGCTTTTAAAGTTTGCCTCTGAGCCTAAGACTAGGCATCCTCTCATTCTTCTGAAGACCTTCTGAGCTCAGAAGTAGGCACACTAAATGCATTAGTATCAAATGTGCCTAGGATGTGTTTTGGGATGTCACGCCTGAGCATCATTTTGAAGTGGGGAAAAAAATGAGCTTTTCACCCAAGCATCATGGGAGATGACTGTTGTGCTATCTGGCAGTCTACGTGTAGCTGGCAAGTGGATTTTCATTCGACAAGCAATTGTGTCAACTTGTCTTCTGGAAGTGACTTTTAAAGCAACTAACTCTAAGAGGGAAAAAAAAAAGCAGAAAAATAATCAAGCCAGGCTCTATTTGGGTTTCCCAAGTCAGCAGGAACACAAAACAGAAATGGACCGCAGTTCAACTTGGCCCCCGTTCATCCGGTTCTCAAGAGTTTCCGGTTCTCAAGAGTTTCCGGTCCTGGCTCCTGGCATTTGCAATCAGCGGTCGCTGTCTAGTTGCAGCTCAAGTAGCTGACTGCTTTCTTTCCTTCTTTTCTCTGATTTCTTTTCTCCCATTTCTTTCTTTTTGTATTAAAGGGGGCTGGGTGTGCGGGTAATTTTCGTGCATCTCCCCCTTCGTGGATCATCTCTGTTCCTCCCAGAACTTGCATCCACCCAAGTTCCTACTGCTGGCCTCCACCCCCCGACAGCTGGCCTCCGCAGCACTTCCTCTTGTTCCACTGTGCGTTTGTTGTTATGTCAGTCCACTTCTGAAATTAATAATGTTTTCTGGCCAAGTGCCACAAGCCATTACCACAAAGGGGAAGTAACACATATGAATAGCAGGAAGCCGTGCAGGGTCACAGTGTGAGCTGAACCTGCCGAGGGAACATTAATTGAGGCTGGCCCATTCACCAAGTGTCTGAGAGTGATTGCAGGCGAGGCGAGAGCTTACAGCCTTCGAGCCGCTCAAGCTGTGAAAAGGGAGGAAAAAAAAAGTTTCAAATAAATTGGGAGCAAATGGTCTTTGTCACCAGTCTGAGCTAAAGGAGAGTTTAGGGCCCCCATAAAGTTGCAGTGTTTGGGGGGTTTCTCCCCTCCTGGCCTATTGTTTCATAAGGCTGGTGAACACAGGGCGCCTGTTTCCTCTGTTCCCACAAAAGGGTTCATGTTAAAAGGCTGATTTTTTACGGTTCACCTAGGCCAGGAGATTCAAAGAGCTGTCTGCTTTTCTTCTGTTTCTCCTCTGAACGGTGGGAGCGAGTAACGGCAGGAGTCCTCACCTCACCCTGCCTCTGCCTCCTCTTCCTGCTACCCTTTGTGCTTGTAAGGAGCCAAGGGAAGGCTATCATTTTCCTTCTCAAAGTTGGGCTGCTTTCCTGAATGGAGCCCTCACGGTTACTAGGGCAACCTTTGCCAGCAGCTGCAAGCTCTCCAGCCGGCCTTCTTCATTAGAGCCATCCTCCTGTCTGGGAGAAAGAGCTTACCTTCTCTGCCTCGTGTTGGGAGGGGGGTGGGGGGACTCTGATAGGAGAAGTAGTTGTCTGCAGGTTTTAGGAGTGCTGCAAAACCAAACCAAATAAAAAACCCTCAGGGTGTGCAGCAGTTAATGGGATGAACAGATTTCAGGGTTAAAAATCTGAATTAGGAAGGCTTGTCTGGTGATAAAAAAATACCAACAGTCTTTAGAGGAATGAAAACAAAGATTTGCATGGACTTTAAAACTGGATGGCATGAATTGTGATTCCCATTCTCTCGCTAATGGAAAGAGTAGCCCAGGGCAAGGCTTTTGGCCCCATCGTGGGGTTAGTTAGTTAGTTTTTTTTTTTTTTTTCTCATCTGTGAAAAGACTGCATATTTATCTATCCTTCTAGGCTCCTTTAATAATGCTAGCCTTCTGATCATGGATTGGTGATACTTTAAAGGTTAAAATGAGAGGGTTAGGTGGCAACAACCCCCGCTTATAATAGATACTGCATACTGTGCATTGTGGGTAATACTCCACTTAACTTCTCAGAATGGGTCTGTGAGATAGGCTCCATTATTGTTCTCTTCCAAAGAGGAAACTGAGGCAGGGAATCCCTGTCCCTCTCCCTCTTCCCTGTCCCTCTTCCTTCTCCTCTTCCCCTCCCACCTCCAGTGTGTGTGTGTACAGTATTGTTACCTTTTAGAACCGTACTCTGAGGCTCTGTTTGCTGCAGACTGCGTGTCCAGTCAGCATTGGCTGCTCTTCACAGCATCCTGTGAGGCTGGGTACGAAGCGGCGCCTCCATTTTATAGCTGAGGAAGTGGAGTAATCAGAGGTTACACGGGCCAGCCGGGATGCCAGAGCCAAATCATGAAAAAAGCCAAGCTGCCGGGCCTTTTCATGTGTCAGTTCATCTGGAAGCTTCTTTCCTTTCTCTCCAGAGAGAAGTTGCCCAACCTTGGGCCGATTAGCACATAAGTTACAACACTGATGTCCCTCAGGATCTCTAGCTATAGCATCATGGGGCCTGGCCCCGACCTTTGCTCACACTCCTGGGTCAGCTCAGCAGAGGGGGGACTTCTGAAAGCAGCTACCCCCTCCCTCTGATTCACCCGGAAGAGATTTGTGAGAGGGCGTCAGGGTTAGGAGAAGGGCAAGAGAAAGAGTGGAGGTCTTTAGTTCAAGGGACAACCAGCCAGAGAAGAATGAGAGATGGGCTGGGAGCAGGGAGTAGAGACACAGAGAGAACAGGTCCTGTGGTAGCTGACGGTAGGACAAAATCCTTGAAAAGCCCTTAGAGAACCAGTCCACAGACTTGAAACTGTTTCACAAGGACGACTTTGGCCGTAGATTTATATGCCGTTCTCCACATGCAGTTTCCCAAGTACCCTGCAAGACTTTCAAAGATTCTTATCCAATCCTTGTGTCTTCGGTGTTCACATAGCAGTTGGCTCTGAATGGGTTCGGTTTGGGGATAGGAGCAGAGGTGTGCGCATGCGTGCGAGCACCCCGGGGAGGGGGTGGGCGATTCTTTCAAACGTCTTTATAGTCCAAAGGGAATTAAAGGGCACAGGACAAAGTTCAAACAGTTCACAAATATTTATTCAGACCTTGATGTGAGTCTGTTTAATGAAAGAAGGTGACAATGAAGGACTGCTGAAGACCTTCACTGAGTCCTCAAAAGTCAAAGGCAGGGCCATGCGTCCAGGCGTCACCGGACGTTTCTCTGGATGCCCCAAATCATTGGGCCCTCTAGGGACAAGTGGACTTCTTGTCTGTCCTGCTTTGTTTCAGTCATGCAAACAACATTTTATACCCTGTATTTTAATGTTTATGAAAGAAAGGATGAATAGCTTACCTGCGTGCAGCTTCACCTAGCGACTTCCCTAGAAGCAAGAGACCAGATGTGACAGAAGCGTTTTCAAAGATGAAATGCCAAAGGCACTATATGTTCTTTGAGAATGACACCTTGAAAGAGAACAAGAAAATCAATGGCAACAAAATCTATTGTTCCTCTTCTGTTAGAATTGTCCCTTTCTGGATTTTGGAGAAAAATCTAAATTTTTAATAGTCTTTAAATTTTTCTTAAAAAATGCATTCTTTAAAAAATTTTTAAGTTGTACTGGAGGTTGAAATCAGACTCTTTGGCATATTAGGCAAATACTCTTACGATTTAGCTACATGCCCAGTCCATCCTGACTACTTTGTATGTGTATACATATTTGTGGGTGCATGTGTGTGTACATGTAGTTGTTTGCAGAGAACAGGAAACAACCTTAGGTACCTTGGTCGAATCCACTTTTTTGTTGTTTTTTTTTAAAAAAAAACAAACAAAAACAAAAAACAAAAAACAAACAAACAAAAAACAAACAAACAAAAAACAAGGTCTCAAGGGGCAGTGGTGACCCACGCCTTTAATCCCAGCACTTGGGAGGCTGAGGCAGGTGGGTTTCTGAGTTTGAAGCCAGCCTGGTCTATAGAGTGAGTTCCTGGCCATCCAGGACTACACAGAGAAACCCTGTCTCGAACCCCCTCCTCCAAAAAAATAAAAAAAATAAAAACAAGGTCTCTCAAACGTCCTGGAGCAGGTGAATTTGGCCAGGGTGGTTGGCTAGCATGCAATAAGAATCCTCCTGTCAGGCTAGAAAAATGGCTCAGCAGTTAAGAGCACCGACTGCCCTTCCGAAGGTCATGAGGTCAAATCCCATAACTAATGATGGCTCACAACCTTCTGTAATGAGATCTGATGCTCTTCTGTGGTGTCTGAAGACAGCTATATACATATATAAGAGAGCACTTACATATAATAAATAAATAAATCTTTTGCTTTTTAAAGGGAGTCCTCCTGTCGTCACTCCCGTCGTCCTGTCGCCACCTCCCCAGCACCGGAATGGAAGCGCGCAGCACCACACCTGGTTTGTGAGGTCTGGGAATCAAGTCCCAGGCTCTCAGGTTTGTCAGACAAGAGAGCTATTTCACCGGCCTCACACTGATTACTTTTTATTAGTTTCATTTAATTCCTATGGCACACACTAGAAGAAGAAGAAGAAGAAGAAGAAGAAGAAGAAGAAGAAGAAGAAGAAGAAGAAGAAGAAGAAGAAGAAAGAGAGTGAGATATGGAAATAGATGTGTCTTTAAAAATAGATGGCTCCCTCTGGCAGGATAATTATAGCGAGAATGATCCTTAGGTGTCTGTGAGTTATTGACACGTAACAAAGCACCGAAACCTTAGTGGCTTCAAACAATGATAATTTATTTTGTTTATAATCCTGCACTAGGGCGGAGCTCAGGAAGGAAGTGTGGTCTCTGCTCCTGGCTATATGGGGTCGGGAGAGTTCACCTTCTGTCCAGAGAATCCAATTCTAAGATGTCTCACTTAGTTACCTGGCAGTTCGTGCTGGGAGCTCATCAGGGACTGATTGATGCCTGAAACCGTGGTTCTTCTCCCCGTGACCTGGATTTCCATGCAGTACGGTGAATGGGTTCTGTGGATGAAATCTCAGGAAGAACACAAATTGGGGAGTTGTGTTAACTTTTCTGACTTAGGCACAGAAACCACTTCTGAACACAGGTTCAGAAGGGGACATTAGAACCCACCTTTGAAGATGGAGGAGGACCCTGTTTTTGACAGAGCAAATGCAATGGAGTTGTGTGGCTGTCATCTCTGGTAAACACAACCTGGTGCATGTTACATGAAAGAGGTTGGACGGCGGGGGCATTCGAAGTACTAGTGAACTCCCACTGAGCGGAATCAAAATCATTTAGCTGTCTTCGTCTCATTGTCCTACCCTGGAGACATAATTGTCATCAGCTTCTGCCATAGTGTTGACACTTTCCCATGCATTCTAAAGTTGATGATGGAGTAATAACGCCATTCAAATAGCTTTTAGATGGCTTCTTACAATTAAAACAGGAATCCAAAAATTTTTGTTGCATGCATGTGTATACATATATGCTCATGGGTAATGGGGTGTGTGTGTGTGTGTGTGTGTGTGCAGGTCAGATGACAACTCACAGGAATTGGTTCTCTTTTATCATGTGGGTTACGGGGATTGAACTTAGGGCTTTAGGTTTTGCAACACATGTCTTTATCCACCGAGCTATCCTGCCTGCCCAGCAAAACAGCCTCTGGACACTGTATGCTATCACAGTGGCTTAAACACAGGTTATTTTTGTTGCTGCTTGTTACACTTTGGATATAAATAAAAGAATGTTAATTTCGGTGAAGAAAGCATCGTTTCTTAGATTGATTCTTCTAAATTATTGATTCAGTAATTTCCGTTCCGGGAGTAAACCTACTTTAGCAAGGGTGCATGACCTAGTCTAGTCCCCAAATGATTCTCACTTCTGGTTTTGGTAGTGCATTTCAGGATGGGACACAAGTAAATTTCAACTCACCATATCAAGTCCTCCATTGTCTGTGGAAGATTTTCTCTTAGAGTTTCAAGGCCCCAGAACCATAGAGTCAAAAATCACTGGGAACAAAGTCCAGTGCCCTTTTCTTACAAAAGGTCCCTAGGTGATTTGCTTTCCTTTTTTTTTTTTTGAGTGTCAAGTGTGGGAACTAACCAGATATGCCAGGTATCAAACAAGTGTGTTCAAAGAACCATATGAAAGGGATCTTGCATATTCATATGAGTGAGTGCATATGAGCATGGGCCCCCAAAGCTAAGTGCGCATAGCTCAGCTGTGAACGCACACAGCTATAGGTCCTGGCTAGGAACGGTCTTAGAGATGCTCTTTGTCCTAATTCATTTCTTGCCCTACAGAGTGAAGACATAAGTTGTGTGTACTGAGCCTACCAGCTGCCCACATCTTGTCTTTTCTGTTCTAAAGTCTCTGTGCTTTCTTTTCATTCCCTAATCATTGTGAGTGACCTTCACTGGACAGCCTTCACTTTCATTATGACATTGTTGAGGTTTGGTGGCCAGGACCGAGACGATCCATGATATTTCTGGAGCAGAGGAATTCTGGTGTTGGCGTGTGTGTGTGTGTGTGTGTGTGTGTGTGTGTGTGTGTGTTCATAAGTCTGTGCTTTCTATTTTGTTTTCTACATCCTTCCTGATGATGCTGGCCCTTTGTGACCGCCACAATACATCTGACGGACCTCTTCAGGGAATAGCCTGCAGTGATGCCATCTTCCTTTTCCTGGATCACGTCTCCACCCGGAGGCCTCGGTCCCTGGAGGATGAGGTGGGTCCTTTCCTACACAGGCTATGATAGTGCAGCCAACGCCACTGCAGGTGACTGTCAACACCCTCACACAAGCTCTGTGAGACCCCCGTCGCCTTGAATCTCACCAGATTGGTGTTTTAACGGCCAGGGACTCTGGATGTCCTGAGAAACATGAAATTTTACTTTATTGATATTTCAGTCGCTTCAGAAAATGGTAAGCAATACGAGTGCATTAATCCATCCACACGATACACATGGTTCATATACCTTCAAGCTCAAGCAGGATTACTATCCTTTTGATTTTCCATTAGGTCCATCTGTAACCTGCAATAGCACTAGGACTCGATGTAAAAATATGTGTACTTCCTATGAAACTACAGCTTTGTGTCCCAATAAGAAATTGTTATTTCCAAGCCCTTTCTATAAGGATATTTGAAACTGTTTCTGGTCTCTATTCATTTTTACCAATGAAATATAAGTCATTTGTTTATTTGAGATAGCGTCCTGCTAAGTAGCCCAGGCTGGCCATAGACTGGGGAATATGTGCTTAGCTATGAGATAGATTTTTTTCACCATGTGACCTTAGACAAGTAGCTTAGTCTCCCTTGGCTTTGGTGTTTTTCACTTAGATGGTGGGGATGGAAACAGTAACTGGAGTCTTGAAAGTCATCGAGACAGCTGGTGTCAGTCACTTAGCACAGTGGGAAGAAATGATGTTTGAGACGCTAGGGATCCCAATTGTAATATAGACTTTCATGTACTCAATGACATATAAACAGCCCATTATACATAGGCATACCATAGAGTCTGGAAACTATAAAAGGCCAAATTTATATGAACATTGTCCTTTTTCCTTGATATCAAAATAATTATTATAAAGAATTGGAAGATGAAAGATAACGAGTCGTACTGTGGTTGAGAGCACGGGCTCTGGGTTTAGAGTCTTGCAGATTCAAATCCTAGTGGCCTCGTTAGCTACCCTAGTAATCTTTATTAGCCTCCTTAAGTTTTCCTGTTCTCGAATGTTTAAAAGAATGGAGAGGCAGGAGGTGGTGGCACGTACCTTTAGTCATACCAGTACTTGGGAGGCAGAGGCAGGAGAATCTCTGTGAGTTTTAGGCCAGCCTGATCTACAGAGTGAGTTCCAGGACAGACAGAGCTACACTGAAGAAACTTCATCTCAGGGGAAAAGAAAAGAAAAAAAAAAGGATGGAGATACTAATACTATTGACTCTACAGTATTGTTGTGGGGTTAAGTGATAAAGTCCACATAAAGTGCGAAGCACTTTGACTACCCCATTGAGAACGATGTTAACTCTCTTCACAAAAAAGAGATCTGAAAAATATTGTAGAAATTCAGAGGAGCCCAAGATCTCTGTCTACTGTATGGAGAAATGCAAAATCACAGGAAAAGATGATAAATCACAAAGCCAGTCCCCGCCACCATAGCTTTTGTGATTTGGGACCTCATTACGACCCTGTGTTAGGCAAGTGTTCTGATGCTATGCTACATTCAATACCTTAGATTACTGAAGAACACACACTGTGCTGGTATTATTAAACTGGCTTAACTCTTCTCTGGGCTAGTGGTTTTGTTTTTTGTTATTGTTTGTTTGTTTATTTGTTTTTCTAGACAAGGATTTTCGGTGTAGCCCTGGCTGTTTTGAGACTCGCTTTGCAGACCAGGCTGGTCCCTCTCTGAACTGAGAAGTCCAACTGCCTCTGCCTCTCAAGTGCTGGATTAAAGAAAGGTGTGTGCTGCCGGGCGTGGTGGCGTACGCCTTTAATCCCAGCACTCGGGAGGCAGAGGCAGGTGGATTTCTGAGTTCGAGGCCAGACTGGTCTACAAAGTGAGTTCCAGGACAGCCAGGGCTAGACAGAAAAACCCTGTCTCGAAAAACCAAAAAAAAAAAAAAAAAAAAAAGAAAGGTGTGTGCTACCACCGTTGCTGCCGCCACTGCTGCCACCACCACCCAACTAAGGACTTTTTGCTTTGTTTCATTTTGCTTTGTTTAAAGAACTTGTTTTTATTTTTAAAATTATTTGTATGCGTGTGTAGGGGTGGGACATGCTGTCTGAGTGCACTGCCCTAAAAGTTCATACTAAGGTGACTGGGAACCAGCTGGCACATCATTATAAGCCTGTAACTGTGAGGTATCCCTCTCTCTAGTCTGATGAAGGTTTTACAGTGTTGTTACGCCTTCATCTTTCAGATAAGGAAACAGAAACCCAGTAACTTTAAGTGAAATAACTTGCCAAAGCTCACCCCTGCACCCTGCCCAGGGAAGTATTGAGAAGCTATGGGTCTACCCTACAGCCCAGATTCTCGACTGTTTCCTTATCCCAGCTCCAAGGAACTGGCTACTGCCCATCTTTCCAGGATGAGGATTGGTGGGGAGGGGGCGTCTACCTGGAAGGAAGGATGGATGATAAACAAAAACATGGAATATGAGCCACATACTTTGTGGCATATGTCATACAGTTTATATTAAGACATAAAATAATATTTTTATCACCAGGATGTTCACTGGGTGGTATGGGGTGATACCTACACATTCTAACCCTCTGATTCTCTTGTCCTTGTCTTTTTTTCTGTAATCCCAGTACCATCTACACGGACTCTTAAGCTCCAGTTCATTAAAATACAAATTGTTTTTTATTTTATTGTTATTCAATGGTTGGATTTCTTTTTTTTTTTACACCTTAGATGAGAGATGAAAAAATTATCAACAGTCACTGATGTACGATTTTCCAATAATAAATATAGAATTGTTGTTTATTGAGTTCCTCCCTTGTGGCCAAGCTAGACGCTGTCAGCAGATCATCCTGTCTAGTCCTTGGAGCTTATTTGGATTTATGTATTACTCTATTCTAGTGTTACATGCAAAGACTCTGCAGCTACACTGCTGGATTCAGCTCCTGGCTCTGTCACTGCCTGACTTCAAACAAGTGGGCTAACCTTCCCTCTGCCTTGTTTCCTTATCACTGGCATGGAGGTAATGGAAGGACATAGAATTATATGTTTTTTGTTTTTTTTTTAATGTTCTGGGTGTTTAGAGAAATGCTAGGTCTGTGTGCCAGGAAAACTGTCTAAGTTCCTTTACTTTCAGTTGGGGGTAACAGTTCCAAATGAAACTGACCAAAGGCACATTATCAAAGATTTTCTTTTTTCTTTTATTAAAGGCAGGATCTTGTTATGTAGCCCCCATGACCTTGAAACCCACTATGTAGACCAGGCTAGCCTTGAACTCACAGAGCTCCACCTGCCTCCTGAGAGCTGAGATTGAAGGTAGATTTTATTTACTTATGTGTGTTCACATGCGAACGTCACTCAGGGGAGAAGATACAGCTTGGGAACTGAGAGTTGAAGTGGGTGGAGTAAAAGAAAATCCAGTTTGGGGAAACAAATGACTTCTGGGAAAAATAAACCAGCCCTTAGAGAATAGATGCAAACTAGGATAGTTTGTGACTACTGTCTGTTGATTTCTTTTCCTTCTATTCTTGGTGATAAGAAACTATTTTTCCTGCTGGTGACACTCCTAGTGTATGACTCCTAGTTTATGACACTTGACTTCTGGGAAGGTCTACACTCAAGTGCACCAGAAGAATTCAGGAACAAACAAACAAATAAACAAAAACTGTTTCATTCTAGTGGAACATTCCAGACCACTACTTGTAGTGTCTCCATTTTACAGGAGGCACAGTAGAGGCTACGAAAGATAAATTCAGCTAGGATCACCTTTGGTCAATGTGGGAGCTGAGATTTAAACCCAGACATGTGTAACCTAACAGCCTGCTTAGCTTGTACTTCAAGGAGAAAGTCAAGGTCATCTTCATCTACCTAGGGAGACCAGACTGTGCTACATGAGATCTTGTCATAAAAATCAAAGTGAGGAAGGAGATGGAGAAGGAAAGAGAAAGTATTTGAAGAGTGAAATTTTGAATTTCTGATCCTCCTGCATCCATATCCTGGATACTAAGATCGCAGGCATGCTCTCTTTATGCGGACGACATCCAGAGTTTCTTGCGTGCAGTCTACCTCCTGAGCTACACCCACAACACTTGGGCAAATATACAGGTTTTGGCATAAATATATAGCAAGTTCTGGCATTTTTAGCATCATCTGGAATTTATAGCATTATCTGCAAAATGATAATGTTGAGCAATAAATGTGGCTTTTAAAGGACTTCCTACTTCTAAAATTGTGTACTTTGGTTGTTTTAAGCATAAGTTGCCATTGAAGAAATTGTGGTTATGTTTTAGGTCAAAACATTGTAGTCTCTCTCTGTCTCTGTCTCTGTCTCTCTCTGTCTCTCTCTCTCTCTCTCTCTCTCTCTCTCTCTTCATACTCATGCTCATGCATACATATCCCCGTGGGGTCTTCAACAGCTCTAGAACAGTGGTTCTCAACCTGTGGTTCACGACCCCTTTTGGCATTCAAGGAGCCTTTCACAGGGGTCACCCATCAGATATTTAATTATGATTCAGTGATAACAATATAACAATAGCAAAGCTGCAGTTATAAAGCAGCAAAGAAAATAATTTTATGGTTGGGGGGTCACCAAAACATGAAGAACTGTATTAAAGGGTCGCAGCATTGGGAAGGTTGAGAATCACTGCTCTAGAAGGAAGAGGATGATGTGAAGATGTATCAGATAACCGCTGTTTGTTTCTAAGCACAAGTGGCTGACCCAGACTTCTGCACGTCCTCAGGGAGTGTCTCTTGCAGGCCTTTTCTAAAAGGTGACTGGTAAGGGAAGCCATCCTTTTTACAAGAGATAAGTGCCTTCTTAAAGTAAACTCAGAATCAATGGAGGACAAGCTCTGTTTACTAAATACTTCCTGCTTGACAGCCCTCAACGTGCATGTCCGCATGGTCTGTTCTCTGAGACATGGAAGAGCTGAAGCCAGGTTCCGCTTCCCCATCAAGGAAAGGCATCCAAGAACTAACCCACACCCGCCCCCGACAGAAGATTGCGTCACTCCCGAACAGAATACACACCCATAGATATAGACGCTATCCCGTGGGAGATGTGTTTAATCTGGAGACCGCCGAGAGACCTTAGAGGGCTTTGAAAGCTCGACACAAACTTTTGTTTAATATTTTGGTTGTATTAAATCTGAAGACTTCTCCCAGAGATTTGCTTTACTTCCGTTCTGTTACCCGCCCTACAGGGCAAGTGCCTTACCTACAGAGCCATCTCTGTGGCCTGGAATAACCTTTGCATTTGGCGCTGTCCGATTTCAGAATTGTGAGTTTTTATTGCAGGTTATTCCTACCTGGGGCTGCTCTCTTGCTCTTCCGAGGGTCCATGGGGGAAATGGGTGCTTGAGCCTGCTGCTTCAGACAGTCGTCTTGGTTCCTCTACATTCATTCTTTAACTTTTTCTCTCTTTGAAACATTTCATCTGATGAGGTTGGATGCTGGTGATCTGGTATTGATTCTTAAATTTGCCTGCAGCCTAAGGACCTGGCCAGATGAAAGTGGATTGTCTGGTGTGGCAGGATCCATAGTTATACCAGAAACAGCACTCATGCAGGAAGCAAAGCTGAAGGATTCCTTAGGATGCCCAAATTAGAGAGAGAAAGCAGCCTGGCGTTTTATCCCACAGTGAATTAAAAAAACAAAACAAAACAAAACAACAAACAGACAAACAAACAAAAAAAACCCCGAAACCCACAAATAAATAAAAGCAAACAGAACAAGACACAAGAAACACTGTAAATCAATTAGTCACCATTGACCCCCAACAGCCTGACTGGCTGGAAGGGAGGAGGGTTTTTCAAGCCTCAGGCTAGATAAACAAATGGGTTGGGTAGAGAGGGTCTGTGGAACTCTGGAGCAAAAGGAAACTAAATTCCATTGGTGTGTAGATTTGAGGTCTCCAGATGCCCTAACCAAAGTGGGTGGGACTGAGTTTATCCAAAGGTCAGGAGCCTTTAAATCAGGTCTTCCCAGGGAAACTCGGTTTGGGCTAGTAATTTGAGAGAGTTCAGTAAATCCCACCCCCACCCCAGAGAGAGGGAGGAGATGGAGAGTAGCTAGACTTAAGGAGAAAGAATTTTCCTTTAAATTTTTTGGAGCCTCTTCCATGTTTTAAAGAAATAATCAAGTGGAACACCAGTAAATCTTAGCGCTCTGGACACCGAGGCAGGAGGAACTCTGTGAGTTCGAGGCCAGCCTGGTCTTCAAAGCAAGTTCCAGCCAGAGCTACATAGTGAGACCTTGTCTCAGAATAAACAAATACAAGCGAAACAACAAACAACAACAAGACAGAACAAAATAACCCCAGCTATTGGATGGGTTGAAAAATCTGCACTCGGCTGGTACTGTCTGATGCTAAACTCAATTTCTCTAAACCTCAGTATTTTCAGCTGTAAAATAGGACATGATAACAGATATATTATAAATATTGTAATTAATCCATCTTTAGAAGGGGTGCCTGGAGTACAGCAGACGCTTATTAAGTATTTATAGACCCTGAAAGCAAGTAGGGACATAGCGTGTGTTAATAAAATGCAGACGTAAAGCCGGGTCATGCACTTTGTACACTCAGTAGGTTTTGTAAAGTGAATTTTAGAAAAAGGATCTGACCCTCTGTAAGTTGTCAGGTAGGTGATGGGTGGGTGTTCAAGTTCTGGGGATACAGGTAAGCCTTAGGTAAGCGTTGGCCTGGGAGACCATGGAAATGAATGGATGCTTGGTTAATAGACTAAATTACCCAGGGACTCTGAGAAAGTCTTTGGGAATCTGACTTACTGCATGCACTTGGAATTGCAGACCATTTAGAGAAAAGAGAGCTTCAGTGTCTTTACCCAACCCTTCTATCAGGCTAATTTTCAATCTGTCTGTTTACTGTTTGTTTGATTTCTAATCTTCTTTAAAGCTTGCCTTTCTATTATTCTATCTATCTATCTATCTATCTATCTATCTATCTATCTATCTATCTATCTATCATCTATCTATCATCTATCTATTTATTTTAAAGACTTGGTTTCTCTGGCTGTTCTAGATCTCACTTTGTGACCACAGCTGGCCTTGAACTCTCAGAGATCCACATGCCTTCCTCGTGTTGGGGTTAAAGGCATGAGCCACCACCAGTCAACTTAGTTTTGTTGTTGTCTTGTTCTGTTTTGCTTCTTTCAGATGTAGGAATATTGAACCTTTAATTTTCAGTTTTTCTTTTTCTGCGTTCTGCATGGGAAGCTCTAGATGCCCCTTTCATCGTGTGAGATGCTGTTCTTCCGAGTGTGATAGACTCGGAGCTGGCTCATTTTTCTTTCAACTAGACACCAGGTAGGGTCACCTGGGAAGAAGGGATCCTCATAATAATTTTTAAAAGCCGCCATAGGATGGATCAGTATTTCTTGGCTTGATACTTGATGTGGGAGATCCCAACTCACAGTGGGCGGTCCCATCCCTGGGCAGATGGTCCTGCGGGTATTTAAGGAAGCAGGCTGAGCGAGCCAATAGGCATCACTCCTTTAGAGGTTCTGCTTTGATTCCTGTCTCAAGTCCCTGCCCTGCTTCCTTCTGTGATGGACTATGATGTGGAAGTGTAAGTAAAATAAACTCTTTTCTCCCCAAGTTGCTTTTGGTCGCGGTGTTTCAGCAGCAGCAATGAAAACACAGAGCAAAGCAGAGACTCCACTGGCATCATCATTCAGCTCAGTATATCTTCTTATCTCAGCTCAGTATATCTTCTTATTTCAGCTCAGTATATCTTCTTATTTCAGCTCAGTATATCTTCTTATTTCTCTGACAATTTTTTTCTAGGTCCTATGCAATATTGCCAATATTTGGAAGTAGATCCTAAATACATTTCATCATTGATTTCCAACTTACCTTTCTTATGGTTTATGCATATGCTCTCTGTAATTTTGACATTTTAAAAAAGAATTGTTTTATGGCTTAGCCATATCTTAATGGCCAGGTCTTGGGCTTTCAAAAAAAAAAAAGGTCTGTAATATATGGTACAGTAGTCTATAAATAAATATCCATACATTCCTGGTGGGTGTTAGAGTTCATGCCATTTATCTATTTATTGTTTGAGAATTTCATACTTGAATATGTTTTCCATATTCCATTTCCACACTCTATTCCCTCCCTTTCCTCCCACCTCCTCTCTACATCTCTTTTCCCTGCTAACTTTATGTGTGCTTTTACACCCACCCAGTCCATTTAGTACTGTCAGGATGAGCACCAGCATAGGACCACTGGAGACTAGGTGGTATGTGGAGAAAACTGTCTCTCCCCTGGCAGCCATCAGTTGCTAATGGCTCCTCAGTTAGGGGAAATCGTACTTCATGACCCTTCTACTGCTCATGTGGAATCTGGGGGCTGGCTTGCTTTTTTGGAGGTCTTTCTCACACCACTGTGAGTTCATGTATTATTCATGGACCCTATTGTGTCTGAGAAACGCTGTTTCACAACAGCCATTCCTTACCTCTGGCTCCTACAATCTTCAAGCATCTCTTCCACGATGATCCCCGAGCCTTGAGCTAAGGTGATGATGGGTGTGAGCAACTGTACCCAAATTCTATCCTCACTCTCAAAACTAACAAGGATATATTTATATTTCTACACAACTATGATTATGTTCACAAATCCCTCTGGTTACCTTCTTTTAGATGGAACCCCCAACCCCATGCACATACACTGGGCCTTCTTATTCCTTCTCAGCTGGGAGGGTAGCACATATTACAAATGCTGAGGTCCTCTCCATACACAAATGGTCATACGATGCTATATCAAGGATGCCAGATCAAACTCGCCAATACTGCCACTATATTAATTACAGGAAGGTATAGCAACACCAAGAACCACACCCCTCCCCCGCCATAACTCTCCCTTCTTACTCTCATGATAGAAGATGACAAAGATGTAATGAAGAAATCAAAATTGTATTTATGGATGCATGAGATCTGTGCATTTGTCTGACAGGACAGTGTTTTAATCCCAGAACTGTTTCCTTCAACCCTGTGCCACAAGGAAATAACACGGTAAACTGCTCACACCACTCTGGATCTAGTAGCCTAAATTAAGGAGCAACTTTATAGAAGCTAATGTCCTAGGTAAAGTGCCCAGGAGGGGGATGGTAGGAGACAGGATAATTGTCCCTGGAGGGTCTGCCTTCTGCATTTCAGGGGCTACACATGCTATCTCTTTTGCCTCCCCAGTGTCAGCCCTGAACTTAAGGCAATGGTGCTATGATCCTTCTGTCTTCTCAGGGGAAAGCGTAAGCTCTCAGGCGACAAGACCCTCAGATCCACTCTGAAGCAAGCTTTGCAGTCTAACTAGGCAGTGGGTGCAGGGCAGGAGGAGAAATCATTAGAAGAGGCAGTTCTCTATCCTCCACGGGACAAATGCCTTTGTGAGCCTTGGGGAACCTGTTGCTGTGTTGGCCAATCAAGACTCAAGACTGTCCTAAGCTGGCCTTGCTTTTGGCAACAGTAGGGCCTATGTTTGTTTCCAGAAATCACGGTGGCGATCACAAAGAGGCTGTGTTCACATGTAATCTGGCTTGACAGAAATTAATTTTTAATAAGAGACTCCATTCATTCGGTCACATCATTGCCCTTTGGGGCCTGTGTCAGGGTCAACCATCCAGAGCTGGCTGCTGTGCTCTTGGCTATAGCCTGGGGCGTGTGTGTGTGTGTGTGTGTGTGTGTGTGTGTGTGTGTGTGCGCGCGCGCGCGCGTGTGAGAATGTGCATGCCAGTAGAGGGGGTTGGGGGTGGGGGAGTGTAGACTGGTCATAGTCAGCTTATAAGTCAAGACTAGGTATTAGTCTAATCAGAAGCTGAAGGAGGCAGGAAGCCCATTTATTTCTTTGTTCCCCACCCTCCAAAAGATACTGTGTCTAGTGCCTTCTTTGGTGGCTTATATTAAGTACCGTTTCCACAGACTCAAGGTCTCATGGACCTCAGGACAAGCTTTTCACTATGGTGGTGTTAAGGGACTTGGCACTGTGACTTAATGGCACTGCTCAAAGGTACAGCATCATCAGCTCCATTGCAAACAGCTGGGAGGTAAGGGCCTCCCTCATCCCTGTATCAAATCAGCTTGCCTTCTTATTGGCTTGCTCCTCCTCACTGTTCAGCTCTCCTATCTGTTCCACCTCTCTCCATGGAGTTACTTGAAACAGTGAAACTTCCCCATGCCGTGAACCATGAGCAAATTCTCTCCCTGCTATTCACCTAATCCCCATGAGGTGCTTGCTATCAGTAAAGATATGTGTGTATGTGTGGGGGTGGGGTGGGGTGGGGTGGGGTGGGGGGTGGGGGGGTGCTTACCCCATTTTCAGATCTGGGGCCTTCTGTGTCTTTTTTCTTTTGGTAGTTGCTTTTATCTTCCTGTTCTCTCCCCCCACCCCCACCCCACCCCAGGAAATGCACATTTCTTTCTTTCTTTCTCTTTGGTTCTGCTAAAAGACAGAAGCTGGAGGCTCTGCCTTCTCAGTGTGGGCGGCGCTGCCTTTCTCAGAACCGCAAACTTATCCTCCAGCCACCTCCAAAGGCTTTATCAGGAGACATGGTGACTTCTCTCCTAAATTACACAGATAGGTTTAAAAATAAGATGCAGGGTTTCCCTTGTCAGGAGAGCTGTCAGCCGGCCCACTTTTGACACCCCTTTCTCCCTCCCTTTGTTGGTACCCGTCAAAGCATTTTTATTTTTATTTGAGAAGTGTTCTGCTTAAGTTTTCTGGAGCCTTTAAATGACCAGAAATGTTGGTGGGGGAGGGGGAGAGTGGGGGGGGGATTGGGAGGGACTGGGGGAGGATGGTGCTTAAAATGATTCTTCTTCCTGACTTAAAATCACGAGCAATCTGATTTTCTGTGCCTTCCTGTCTTTGCACGCACATCACCAGCATGAAAATGAATCGTCGAAAACTATTTTGGTGGAGGCAAGAGCCCTAATGTACAGAGCTCTGCTTTGTGTCAAGGCCGGGATCACGTTTTCGGGCATAAAGTGGATTTGGTATAACTAACTGTGCGTAGTGAAAATGGCAGAGGCCGTGAAAGATGAACTGAACAAGGGAGGAACACCACACAACAACATACCCTGTAGGTAGAAACAAATTAGCCATAGTAATAGCAACTAGACCCCACTACACATGCGCGTGGTGGCACAGAGAACGGCCTGCCTCCTGGTAGCAGTTCTTTTGTTAATTCTTTCCCCCCCAGAAAACAGAATTTGTGGCAACATCTTGTCCTTTGTGTGGAGGGAATGTGAAACCCTCCTCTTCCCCCTGTAACCTCTTGCTTTCTCCATTCCATTCCTCTTATCTGTGCTTTTCCGTTCGTCCCTTATATGGCCACGGCCCGCTGCCCTCGGAAGTCCAGGAATTTGAATGTTATGTGAAAGGGTAATGCTAATTGGGCTCAGTGACATTCAGGTCGCCTGGGAGATGTATGGGGGTCACCAAGTGAGAGACCAGCGAGTATCCACATCTGCTATGAGGTTTTTCATTGCTTTCTCTCCAAACACCAGTCTCAGCTAATGGCCCCAAGCCCTGCTGGCCCGTCCCCCTTCCTTAATGATCAGGGCAAAGATTTCTTTAACATTTCAGCACTGGAAAAAAAGAAAAAGAAGAAGAGGTGTGCATTTATAATCTCATGTATTGCACCCAGAAGAAGCCTGCGAGAGAGAAGGGCAGGTATTATTACATCATGTCCAGTTTGCAACCGAAGAACTGGAGGTTTTAGCCGTTCCTACTTATTGCTCCTGATGGCTCCCTCTTTAAAGGCAGAATCCGCTTCCCCTCTCCCAGCCACAGGCTCCTTGGCGCCCTGTTTGGGTGGATTTCCTTAAACAAAATACTTCCTGACTTTTGGACATCAGGCCCCATTTGTGGATCCCAGCGAGAGATAATTTTGTCGTCTGAAAGCCCATTCAGATTTATGTCTCATATTAAGTAGGCTTTCCTTATCTCAATCTAAATGACTTCATACTTTATAAAGTATATTGGCTTCATTAGTGGATATTTGTACTGACCTAGTTTTGAGTACGGAGAAGTGAGCGAAATAGAACAAAACTTTCAGAGCTCCATTCCCGCGGAGGAGATCTAGAAGAAGCGGGAAGTTAAAATATGCGTGAAGGGGTCTGGAAATGAAAAGCGAGAAGAGAGGGGTTACTCTAGATTAAGAGATGGGGAGGTCAGTGAGTGCCCTTTGAAGAGAGGCCCGAAGATCCAAAGTGAATAGGATAGGTGTTAGGAAGGGTGGGTGGGTGGGGTCAAAGCAGCTCTCAGGAAGGGTGCCCCGGGGTAGGGGATTGCGTGGCAGATTAGAAAGCGGGTGAGCAGGGGAGGTGTTGGAGAGGCAGACGCACAGTGAGAATTTTGGCTTTAATCCAGGGGGAGATAAGATTCGCTCGGAGGGCATTGAGTGTGGGATGCTGGTGTCAAAAGGAACAGCTAGACAAATGTCTGCATCCCGCTGAGCTACGGCCCAGTTCTGACCTCGTTCGTTCCTCACCAAGGGGCGGATACCTAACTTGCATGGCCCACTTTGAAAATAGAATCCAGCGCCTCTTGTTCAAACAGCAGGAAAGAAGACACGCTTAAAAGGCACGGGAAGCATACGGCTCTTCCTTTCTCTCCCCAGCCTCACCTTCAACCTGCCACGGTGGTTTCAATTTGCCATTTCCCGTAGATCTAAGTAAAGAAGGCCTTGACATGGATTTTACTGTTCATCTTTGCATAGACTCAAGGCCACTTTTCAATGCAAATGTAAGTGGGGACATTTTGGTAGACACGTTTCCTCTGTGCATTTTGTTTGTATGAGGAGAGTAGAAACGCTATTTAAAAAAAAAAAAGGCACAGCCCATTCCCCCACCCCCGGAAATGCAAATTCCTACCAACCTTGTATCTTTTATGTGACAATAAGTTAGGAGGACCTAAAAGGAAGAGGAATTATTGGTTGAATGCTCTTCATCTCTTTTTTTCCCCTAGGTCATTTTGTGTGTGTGTGTGTGTGTGTGTGTGTGTGTGTGTGTGTGTGTGTGTGATCTGTTGATAATAACAAGGCAGCATTTGGACTAACATAGGATATGATAGAGAAACAGCAAACCTGCCATTGTCTCTGATTTCCATCTGCTGAAAGAGTTCCGAGGAATGAAAGATGTAGTCTCTTGATGTAGTCAGTACTCCTGCCTAGCCACAGATGAAACGTGACTTAGGACTCTGGCCTCCAGACTATCCTAGATGTACAGGAATTCTGTGCTTCTAGGACAGACAAGGCCATGCCCACTGGAAGGCAGTGGCTACAAAAGGTGGGCGTGTAGAGGCTGAGGACTTCCTGTGCAAGTAGCTCCTTATCTCGGTGGACTTGGAAAGACAAAAGATGAGGTTACCAAGAATTCTAGATCGATGACATCAAACTGTGGGAGCCACGTTTGCCACGTCTGTGGTCAGCATAAGCTGCACACCCACACAGCTGACCCTGTTCAACCCCTGTTCTTGGGGAGAATTAGCATTGCCATTGTGGCAGAGGTTAAAGGGCTGAAGGAATAAAATAAATAAACCTACTGCCTTGGGCACATCCGGAAACCTTGGTTACAATGTGCACTGCCAGCAAAGAGGGGTTTTAGACTCTGGTTAAGAAACTGGTACTTGCTTTGAGTGGGGGTGGTTCCCCCCTTTTCTTTTTTACTTAATCGGAGATTCATGAGACTCACTGTGCGATAGCTAACAGGATCTGCCTCTGCTGGGCTGTTTCAGAACCAGAATCCTAGCAGATAAAGAAGAGCCAGCAAGCTTTAGAGGACTAGATCAGGTCGGGAGTGGATGAAGAAAGGAGCAGATGAGACAGTGGAGTTTCCATGTTGGGACCTATTTTGTGTAGAGGACTAACACCATTGGGCTCCAGAAAATGAATGTCAAAATCATATCATGGAAAATTTGACTGGAGCCCATTTCAATGTTAGCACTCTTGGCAAGGGTACCATTAAAGAAGGTATACTACTAACATCAGGGAATAATTAAGGCCCAGTAATAGAGTCATCATTGGGTATGAGCTTAAAAAATTTTTACTTAATTCTTACAGAAAGTGAGGGAAGATTGATGATGTAAAGATGATGTTCACATATGATGTGTGTGTACATGTGTGTATGTGTGTGTGTGTGTACCTGTGTGTACAAGTGTGTACATGTGTGTCCTTGGGAGAAAGAAGAAAGAGTAGGATTACTTTAGAGAAAGATAAAATGTCAAGAAAAGACAAGCTTTCTGAATTTGGAGAAAATGAGAAATTTGAGCTGCTTTTTTCAGACCAAAGAATAATGTCAGGAATGAGACATTCAAAAGCAGCTCATTGCCTGACATTTGTTTGTGATTTATGGCTAAGGTTATAGGAATAGAGGTGTCACCTAGAAGTAGTTAAAGTGCAGAGAATTTCCACGGGGGCTGAGTGTCTGTGGGAGAAGGACCTCTCTGTTGCCTGGAGCAAATCTGAGATGCCCAGAAAGAAGGCTGTATTTATGCAGCAGCCTGGGACTAGATGCATTTCTGCCTTGATCCCCATGCTTAAGAGGGACTTGTCCTGACTTCTCTCAAGATGGATGGATGGGCTGGGGGCCTGCAAGGCCAACCGCTCCCCTCATAGGAATTCTCTAATTTCTTTTGAGATCACAATCCGGATACCCAGAGCCTAATTTCTCCAGGCCTCATTCCCGCCCTCGCCCTCTTCCTCCATACAGAAGATTACAGCACCGGGCTGGTGGGATTGCCAAGGGCCAACTGGTTTTCCTTGGACCAGTGGGATGATTAGGCTGCCTGTTGTGTGGGATGGGCCTGAGGGAGGAAGTGGGGAGGAAGGAAGAAGGAAGGGTTATCCCCATGTCTTTAGGATTCAGTGCAAAACGCCAATGACCTTGTTACTAAGAAGGCATAGTTGTTAGAGTGGTCATTTCTTATATAACTTTCACTTACTTATTTATTTGCTATATGGGCCTGCGTTTATTTTCCTGCCACGGACCTGCCCCCAAGTGAATTCCTTCTCAAGGTGAAAGGCTTAGGCAATGGGTGATGAGATTCTCAGATAGAGGTTGTGTTACTACTGTTATTGTCTTTAGCAGCTATGTAGGAGACCCTTAAGGCCTAGGAGAGTAAGGAATCCTTTTGCTTAAATGCCATCTTAAGTGCTTCTCATTTTGTGAACGGGTGTAGTTGTTTTTAGCACAAGAATAAAAATACCTTAGTGTTTTCGGCATTATTCGTCCCTTTGTCCATCAGGATGGACAGACCAGAATTACTGGTTAAGCTGAGTGTCTTATTTCCTTCAGAGGTCTGGAAGGCATTCTTTTTCTGGGGACCTGGGACTCGAGTTCCACCGTGAATTGGGTAGGAAGACAATGCTGGTCTAAAAACCTGGGTTTTTTATTTTTTCCTACTTAGCTTTGAGCCTGAACCTTTTATTTTCCTTAAGACTTAAAATTAGGAATGTTAAAAATAGGGAAACGGGAACAACCTGGGCAGAGCTGAGAGAGCCGAGGACCCAGAATGTTGAATTTAGCAGTGTTTGAGTTCTTTTCTGTCCTCTCAGTGTGCCAACAGAGACAGGTTCTAAGAGACCATGACAGAGGCAACTTCAGATTTCCTTTGTAATAATGAGCAAGACACACAATGTATGGGCAGGATTAGCAGGCACAGCTGAAGTTCTAGCCAAACACACGGACATGTTTTTTGAAAAGCTTCTCAGGTGCAAGCAAGCATGCACTGTGTATCACTGAATCCTCAGTAAATTTTAACATAACTATCATTCTCATTGTATAGGCGTTAAGCATCCCAGCCTAAAAATAGTCCCCAGTGATGATAAAGCATATATATATATATATATATATATATATATATATATATGATTTATTTTTTTATGTATATAAGTATACTGTAGCTGTCTTCAGACACACCAAAAGAGGGCATCAGATCTCATCACAGATGGTTGTGAGCCACCATGTGGTTGCTGGGATTTGAACTCAGGACCTCCGGAAGGGCAGTCAGTGCTCTTAACGGCTGAGCCATCTCTCCAGCCCAAAGCTTATATTTCAGATCAGTGACCATATTTCCAATATTCCCTGATATGATATGGGGAAAGCTATTTACTTATTTGTTTCTTCATGAATTTTGGCACTGGGGTCTGAAGGTAGGGCCTTGAACTTGCTATACACATACCCTCACCGCCACGCTTCATCCTTACTTAATAAACTTGAGATAGCTAGTTTGATTAGTTCCTAGAAGACATTTAGGGAAGTTACTTGGTCTGACCACTTCAATTAACTGGTTCTGAACGAGAATAACAAGAAGACCCAAGTGATGCATCTCAAATCACACAGCCGAATAACGGCAAAACTCAAATCCAATCATGAGAGTATTGCGTGGGCACATCCACTGCTCTATTCAGAAGGACTAGTCTAGAAATGCGGTGTGAGTAATATTTAGCGGACAGGAGGAAATTTTTTCTTTCAGCTTCAAACTTGGAGAGGGGGTTGCCCTGCAACCTGTTTTGTGGATTCTGAGAGCATTCAGAAGAAAACACACTGCTTGTAGTCTGGCCTTGCCATGTCATACTATGAACGAATACAGGTGATGGTTTGCTTTGAAGTGTTTTCTCTCTCTCTCTCTCTGTGTGTGTGTGTGTGTGTGTGTGTTGTGCACACAAATGTGTTCTGCTTGGCCTTATACTAACTTTGGCAATATATTTTAATCTTTGGCTCATTCTCTGGTTCATTCTGTCTTTACCCGTGTTTAACTTGTTCTCTTTCTGCCTCTTGTCTTTGTAAAACTGTTCTGGTAAAACTGCCATATACGTGCACCCCACCCCACCACGACCCCTTTTCTTTCTCTGCTCTTAAGTAACCTTTCTGTGCTGTTCTCCTGTGAGTTGGGCATATCCTTTCTCTGACTCATTCTGTCAAATCTTTCTCTGATTCATCACTTTGTCTACCTCTCAGTTAGATGTCACTTTCAAACATGGCTGCTGCCTTCTATAAACTAACCTTACCTTCATGGTTAGGGATGGAAAGTGTGTAGTAAGGGTGTGTCCAGCCAGGTCATACTATAATTTAGGGCATGTCTGCATTCCATCAGGATCATATAGACCTAGAAGATCTTTCCCTTGCCAGAGCAGCCATGTTGCTAGATTAAAATTCCTCTACAGTGGGACATTAGCAAACAGGATACCGTAGCCATTTGGATTTGCACAATGGAACTTGATCTTTGCTGCTATGAAGGCAGAGGTCACCCATGGAAGATATTTCACTTGGCCTCAAAGAGAATGGGAACTATGTGTTCAGTTCCAGCTGAGACTGGAGATGTGAATGAGGCCATCTTAGCTCCACAGCTGTGTCAACTTGATTCAGATCCAAAGAACTAAGCAACATCGGTGCCACAAGCTACTTCATATTCATCGCTGCCAGCTTCTTTAAACTATTACATTTATGGCCTGCTTGTTAAGTCACACAGGACAACCATTTCAACATTTTTTTTTAATTTGCTTTAGGAATTTGAATAATCTGATTTTTTTTTCTCCCTTGTTCCGTCAACCCTGCTCGCTCCGCTCGCCCCCCCCCCCCCTCGCTCCGGCCAGCCCGACTTGCCACCCCCGTACAGCCCCCGCTTGTTCCAGCCAGCCCCGCTCGCTCCGGACAGCCTTGCTCGCTCCGGTTGGTCTCTCCGGTCCAAGGATTCATTTCTTATTATTCTTCATAAGTATGCTGTAGCTGACTTCAGACGCACCAGAGGAGGGCGTCTGATCTTGTTACGGGTGGTTGTAAGCCACCATGTGGATGCTGGGATTTGAACTCATCACCTTCGGAAGAGCAGTCGGGTGCTCTAACCTGCTGAGCCATCTCACCAGCCCCCTGATTTTTTTTTTTTTTTCAGACAGGGTTTCTCTGTATAGCTCTGTTCGCTGGCCTGAAAGTGGCTCAGTAGACCAAGTTGATCTCAAACTTATGAAGATTTATTTTCCTCTGCCTCTTGAGTGCTGGTAAGTTAAAGACACAAAATGGTCTGTCATTGTAGTTATTTTATGAAGCAGTGCGGTTCATGGTTTATGAAGCTGTTCTTGCCAATGGGGATGCTTCATTGACAAGGAAAGTTAATCAATGGGAGGGAAGGGAATGATCTGGTTCTATAGATCCATAGAAGTGTCCTCATGTCCCTCGTACAGCAAGACGACCTGCTAAAAGTCCTGTGGCACCTCTAAGGCTCCCAAATGGACCAAGGTCAAACTGATAAGTCAAAGTAATCCAGTTCAGAATGAGAGAATCAAAAGTCAAGATGAAAGCGTTTTGTATTTTCCTCTTGAGACATGTCTTTGTGAACTGAGACCAGAGAAATCACTTTAATTTCTTTCCTGGGATGGTGAGTGGTTTACAGTGTTGGGTTTAATTGAGTCAGTGTCTTCAAAATAGAAAAAGAAAAAGAAAAAAAAAACACCTCCATTGTACTTTCAACAGGCCATTCTTATGGGCTCAAGAAACATTGTCATTATATCATTGTCTGCAGATGGAGATCATAGTCTAGTCAGGAATTATTCATTTATCCTAGACTCCTAGCTAATGACGTCATGCCCATCGAACAGAGCAGCCTCTAGCTAATGACGTCATGCCCATCGAACAGCTCTTGATATGCGTTTTCAGAGTTTCAGAGACCTTGAACCAGGACTCCCTAAACCCTTCAAGAATTATTTCTACAACCACAGAGTCCTCTATTCCCCGTCATTTCATCGAAACAGAAAACTGTTAACAAATTATCACCTTCTACTTCATCTACACTACCACAACGCTGGAGGCGTTTTAAAAAGACTTAATGTATGCAAAATATAAGCAGGCACCATGTATTTGGGAACTGGAGATTTGAAGGATTGGCCAGTTTTCAGATGAGGTAATGAGTCAGTGAATTTGGTACCCCGTGGACAGTTGAAGCGGTGAGAGAGCAAACACTGTTGTTATAGGTGGGAGAGAGGGAGAAAAAAATACCTCAGAACTGAGTGAATGGAAGGAAAGAATGTGAGCTCCTGGGCTTGGGGGAAAACTTTAGAAGGGAGTGGAGACTATAAAGAGAAGAGGGAGGTTGGCAATCACAAGTCCTTTTCTCTTTCTTTCCCCATCCCCCCACCCTCCTTTGTGTAGTTCTGGAGAAGGGCCTGACAATGGCCCTTTGGGCTATTCTTGACTTAAGGAGTAGTAAAGACAAATTGTTACCACTGTTGTCATTGTTGCCCTCCTCTCCCTTTTCTCCTTCCTCTCCCTCCTTTTCCCCCTTAGCCCCCTCCTCTTCCTCAACAACCTCCTCCTTTCTGTCGTCTGTTTCTCAAATCTCACCAAGTTGAAGTTCTCAGAATAGTTTCTGGGTGTTTTGACATACCTAAGTACTTGCTCATATATGTTCCCACGTTGGTTTCTTAAACTGCTCAATATGAAAGAGATAACTCATCAAATCAGTTTGAGAAACATTTTTACATTAAACCTCACTTTTTATTACAGTGGACATTAGTATAATAGCTTTAAGAGCTGTCACAGTGGACAAACAATTCTCTCTGTTAAGAATATAATGGCTGTCAATCCTATTTAGATATAGCAACCACCATGAAATAATTTAACAGCATGTATAGGAGACTTCGCTGGAAAATTACTGAGTTGGCTATCTCAATTCAACCAATATGCTATGTATGTAGCATATGTATATGTATATGTATGCTAGGTATCTTGGGAAGATTCAACATATTAGATATGATAGAATAGAAAATATAAAACTTATCATAAATGTATCCTATAAAATAGAAAATATAAAGGCAATCGATAAGATGCTTTCATTGAAGATTAAAACAAAACAAAACAAAACAAAAAACGCAGCTCAAATTGGCTTAAATGCTGAGGAGAGGGCTGACTTATGCAATTAGGATGTTCAAGGTTAGGTAAGGCTTAGTGAACGTGTTCTGTCTGGGCTCTGATTCCATTTCTATATCAGTCTTTTGGATATGTTCTTCTCTGGATGTCAACATTATCCTCAAGTTGGCTTCCATCCCAAGAACAAAATATATCCCGTGGCAACATGAGCCACGTGGTTGCTAGTTTTCAAATGCATCAAGAGAATGCACGTTTGTACAATCACAGTTCTAAGGTTTGGGATGACTAGAACTTGCTTGAGTCAGCCCATGGGGACAAGAAAATGTCAAGTGTGTGTTGATCAGTCCTGGTGTATGTGGACTCAGTCAAAACTGATGTAATTATCCTTACGGTGTAGATCCTGCTCCAGGCTTGTTGGAATCTTTGGTTTTAACCACGCGTTAGAGAAGGTAAAACAATGTTTTAGGGCACTATCTAGAAAAGCCTGTTACAGAAGGCTCAGGCAGAATATGTTGAGGCTCAATAGATCCAGCTAATAGGCTCCGTTTGATCGAAATCTTAGGGAAGCTGGGCAGTGGTGGCGCACATATTCAATCCCAGCACTTGGGAAGCAGAGGCAGGCAGATTTCTGAGTTCAAGGCCAGCCTGGTCTACAGAGTGAGTTCCAGGACAGCCAGGGCTACACAGAGAAACCCTGCCTCGAAAAACAGGAAACAACAACAACAACAACAACAACAACAAAACAAACGAACAAAACAAAACAAAACACCCCCACACAAAAATCTTAGGGGAATAGGGGAATAGCCTTCAAGCTAGCCCTAAAGAACATGCGTTAGCCTTGGCTATGAGGGAGGGAAGGGAAAAAGGCATTGGGGAGGGGGGGAGGGAACAGCATGAGTCAGGAAGCAAAACTTCACCAAGAGTGGAGAGCTATTAAGCAAACAGACCCATTTGGACTGAGTAGTCATAACAAGGTTTCTATGGCAAAATGCATTCCTCATTGCAAATACTTAAAAAATGAGGTTTTGAAATACAACCCATCCAGTAAATTAGGAACTCCCTGTTCTCTGAGTGATAGTGGGAGCCCTGTTACCATTTATAATGTCTGTCTTCTGAGAAAAGTACAATTGGTATGTTTATGGAAAAAAAAATCATCAGAGAAAAATGACAAGACTGAGTTAATGAGTTGACCAGTGACATGTTTTAGAGCAAAATATTTGTTGACAGGAATTAAAACAGGGGGTGGGTGTTTCTTTCCTTTCTCCCAAGATTTATTGCAGATTATATATTATTAATCTACAAAGTAATTTAGATTAGAGATAAAAACACAATTTTACACAGTTGAGTCTTCCTTTATGGCTCGTCACTTTATTGAGTAACTAAGAAAGATTATCACGTTCTTCATTTAATACAAACCTCCTGGATAAAAGTTTCATCACCGCAAATAGTAAAGTCCATTAAGAGTGTGTATTAAAAATGGAAGAAGGGAGGGGGAGAAAGAGGAGGGAGGGAGGGAGGAGAGGAAGGGCAGGGGAGGAGAGGGGGGAACAGTTGCATATAGAAGCACATGGGTGGTGACCAATTGACAGCCCCTACCACACCAACAAAGCATAGCTCTCCCGAGTTTTGAGTCTTTTAAAATATGTCCTTTGGTGTAGTGGTGTGTGCCTTTAGAGCAAGCCTCTTAGTCCCAGCAGTTGGGAGGTGGAAGCAAGAGGATCTGTGAGTTAAAGGTCAGCCTGGTCTGCAAAGGGAGTTCAAGGACAGCCAAGGTTACACAAAGGGGGGGTGGGGAAGGCATCTTCAGGGTGTGTTTTATCTTTAATTTGCATATTCCTTCTTTCTTATTAGACTCTGGGCCACTTTTCACATAAAGGCCCTGTGTTGGTCCAGGTCCCTTCCCTTGGAGTTTTCTCCCAAAAGCTCGCAGCTTTGGTGTTGTTCCCTCCGCCCTCCCGCTTCTGCCTCTGGCCGGTTCTGAATATGTAATTACTTGTCGATCGAAAGAAGAGGATTAACAGACCTTGCCCTAATTGCTTGTTTTTGTCAAGTTGTTAAGAAGGACTTAGGCTCCAGAAACAGAGGGTGTAGCCAGACAGAAGGCAGCCGGAAGAGTTCAAAAGTCTTGTAATCCTTGGCTCCACAGGCCTGTAAAAATGGAGTGTTGACTGAGTGCAAACAGCCCGCAGCCTGAGAGGCTCAGGTCCCAGGAAAGATTGAGGCCGCTTGCTCATTTGCAAAGGCAGGGGGTTTCATAACGACCCTGACTAACCTGTTAATGGATGGTCCAATTTGATTTTCCCCTTCTTCACGAAGGCCAGATCTGAAGCTGCCCGCCACACAACAAAGCCTTTCTAGGTTCCCGGGTTCCCGGAACTCAAGACTAAATGAGGCTTCTTGCAAAGCCTCTGCGTGAACGAAGCGAATTAGGAATTTGAAGGGATGATGATGCTGTTATAATACACTCTCGTTTCCTGGTGTCCCTCTTGAGGTAACCGTTAGAGGCTCATAATTTGTGAGCAAGACTGAGCTCAATATTAAATCATTATTACAGGCAAGTCAGAGCAGGGGGCTCTTCTGGGAAAGTGCCGGCGAGCATTCACCTTCTCACCTGGAAGGCTGAGGGGTTACTGGAGGTTAGAAGGCTTAATGAGTGTGGAATGTTTTGCTGGGTGAGAGGGCATTTTAAAAATGCAGCCCGAAGTGCTTTCAAGGGACTGACTTCACAACAAATCCCATTTCCCAGCACTCTGAGGGGTTCTTATGTCTTTACTGGCTATCTTTAAAGAAGTAGATAAGAAGTGTGAACTATATGCACCCCATGATTGATCATTGGAATAAAATACAGATATTTCACATGAATCCTTTCAGGATAGGATGCTGTTGGAAGAATAACAGACATAGACTTAAAAGTGTTTTGTAGCTAGGCAGAAACCAGTAGGGATACATGCAATTACCCGGATTTCCTTCTCAGGTGCGTGTGTGTGTGTGTGTGTGTGTGTGTGTGTGTGTGTGTGTGTGTGTGTTAGCAATCACATTTTCAATTATTTTAGGAGAGACTTAATTCAACCATCTTTGAAGGAATTGTAGGTAGAAATATTTTAAAGTTGTTTTCAGGAATCGATTTCCTTCTCTTCTGAGAATCTTTAATTTTAGAAAAAAAATCATTCATATATATATATATATATATATATATATATATATATATATATATATATATTTACTTTAGTATTTGGGCTATGAAATCAAGAAGTTTCTGGAACTCTCATTTATGTTACTAACTCCTGTTCCTGATTGGATTTAAATTTCTTCCTCAAACCAGGGTTTTGTTTTGTTTTGTTTTTTCTAGATAGGGTCTCTTTACATAGCTCTGGCTATCCTGAAACTTGATCTGTAGACCAGGCTGGCCTTGAACTCAGAGATCCACCTGAGATTGCCTTTGCGATCAGACTGCTGATCAGATAAAAAACAAAAAGATAGCTGGGCGTGGTGTCGCACACCTTTAATCCCAGCACTCGGGAGGCAGAGGCAGGCGGATTTCTGAGTTCGAGGCCAGCCTGTTCTACAAAGTGAGTTCCAGGACAGCCAGGGCTATACAGAGAAACCCTGTCTCCAAAAACCAACCAACCAACCAACCAACCAACCAACCAACCAACCAATCAACCAACCAACCAAACCACCCCAAAAAGATGTGTGCCACCATAGCCTGGCTATTTATTTATTTATTTTACTTGATTTCATTTTATTTTTAACATTCCTTATACTTAAACGTATTTGTGATCATTTAAAACTAAATAACTAGGGCTGTGCATGGTGGCACATGCCTTTAATCCTAGCATTTATGTGGCAGAGGCAGACAGATCTCTGAGTTAGAGGTCAACTTAGTCTATATAGCAGGGTCCAGGCAAGCCAGGGCTGCCAGTAAGACCCTGTCAAAAACAAACAAAACCACAACAATAAAACCAAGAAACTAAAATAAGTTTAGGTATAAATGTATAGAAACATATACTTATTGTGGTTGTTTTAGTTATTTCTATTTTTTTTCCCTCAGAAACACACATTTCTGAGTACATTGTCTTATATTGCAGAAAGTGATTATCTGTTCAATTATACAACTTATAGTAACGATCTTTTGACTTATTTTTTAATCTCTGGGCGCAGAAATTTAATACCCATCAAACAATTTGGTCCTTAAGAAGAGTGGTGGCGCACGCCTTTAATCCCAGCACTCGGGAGGCAGAGGCAGGCAGATTTCTGAGTTCGAGGCCAGCCTGGTCTACAGAGTGAGTTCCAGGACAGCCAGGGGAACACAGAGAAACCCTGTCTCGAAAAACCAAACCAAAAAAAAAAAAAAAAAAAAAAAAGAAGAGTTGTCACTAGCGTATTTTTTATCTGGCAGTGAATTCCTAATTTAGTTCCTACTAGAACGACTGACTACCCTGCAAAGAATTATGTAGGCTTTGCATAGTTTGGACTCCGGTTTGGGAGCTGTTTTTCCTCCAATCCCAGAGCATTAGCCTTTCAGACTATGAGGTTGTGGATTACAAAGGATTATTATTAGTACAAGGAAATAATCACGTTTAGCCTGTCACCCGTCTCTTCCAGAGCCTTCTGCTTGTTAGGTTTGTTTTTTTCTTTTTTGGAAAATGTAAAAACAAGTCTAGTAGGTCTTAAAATCATTCCAGTTTGACAAACCACACACAGACTTTTAGGTTATAGTCAGCTTCTCATCAATAGAGATATCTAAAGTCTCAGGTAGTTTCTTTTGTCTCTCTGTCTCCAGCCTTAATACTGACTTAGTGACTTCAGACTTTATTGTTGCCAACCCCTTGTATATGACTGCGACAGAGGGGACAAATTGAGAGTTTTCAGATGTGATGTCTTCTAGGCTCCAAGGTTATGGCTACCAGGCTTCTTGTCTCTGTCTTAGTCCTGACTTTCAAAAAATACAAAACCGCACATGTTCTTTGGTTCAGGCAGTGGTGCTTGAGTGGTTGTTTTGTTATCTTTGACAGGTCCTTATCGGCTACTGAATTCTGGTATTCCCCTCAGCTTTGCCTGTAGAATCCTCAAGCTTTGTCCTGGTGGTTGGCTCCTGAGTAGATATAGTGCATTTTTTCTCTGAGTTCAGACAACAGAAAAATTGCAGGTGGCTTAGAAACTTTAAACCTCGAGACTTCTTTGCCAATCCCCACGGAACGGAGTCGCTTAGAATAGCCGAGCTTCAGATCGTATTCTTTGAACAGGACTCTCTTTCAGATATTCTAACCTGGGATATTTGATCTTCTGGAGATTTCATCTTTGAACCCACTTCCTTCTTTACGTGGTTGAAACCAAGGTAGAAAAATTTGGAGTGACCTTTCCTCTCCCCTCCCTCTCCCCCCCCCTCCCCTCCCCCCTCCCCTCTGACGCTATTTTGTGTCCAGGAAAAAATACAGGTGTTCATTCACTTCCTTTATGGCCCATCTTTGTCTACAACCGGGATGCCACAGTTGTGATGGAACAGGTTCCTGTCTCACATCATCATAGAACCTTATGACCTGAATCTTTCAGCCTTGACTCCCCAGGAAAGAAGAAAGTGGTCAGGAACTATTTTAACTATTTTAACGTTGCAGTGAGATGTGCAAAGCTATTGTCTGGTGCAGGAGCCTATTTTCTTTTTCAGATGCTAGTTATTTCTTCCAACACCCTGAATTTGGTCTGCAAAGCATTTCCTGGAGAGTGTCACCGTCAGCTGTGACAAATCTCTGGGATCTGAGGAAGTTCTGGGTAGATGAGTTGAAGTGTCTTTGATTTGTGCTTTCTTTTTCTGACCTCTATGCTGAAGCAATATATCTTTGGATGATCAATTTTTTTTTTTTTTTTACTTTTAATTTCAAAACAACTCAAGCATTATAAAACGCTCCAAGAGTGACTCAAAGAAGTCAACCCTTCCCATGGCAGCCGATTATTTCATTTCCTTCCTTGTCCTGTGTATATCTATATGTATTCTTTTCTGCCTCTTTCTATTGAAATATCCTAATTACACTTACCTGTTCTTCTCCTCCTTCTAACTTCTCCCCACCTCCCCTCCTACTGGATCCATCTCCTTTCTGTCTATCATTAGAAAACAAACAGGCTTTTACGGGATGATAATATAATTAATATAATGTGATAAAACAAAAACTAACACATTGGTACTAGACAAAACGAACAAAGAAATGTAAGGGGGAAAAACCCAAGAGAAGGGACAAGAACGAGAAACAGATCAGCTTGTTCAACACCCAGAAGTCCAACAGAAACACTAAAGGGGAAAACCATAATATATACATAAAGGTACAAAAGGTTAAAAAAAAAAAAGAAAAGAAAAGGAAAAAATATATAAATAAAATAAAAAATAAGATAAAATTAAAAAAAAAACATTCAGCAACAAAAACAAAAAAACAAAAACAGGAAGAGCCCTGACGGAACAGGATGAGACAAGGAATCTCCAAAGATGAAGTTACGGTCATGCTCTGCTGGCCATCTTCTGCTGGGCATGCAGCCTCCCACTGTTTCATTGACAAGTGGCTATCAATTGGAGATAGCTTCTGGGTTAGCCATGGGGGCACATGTCTATTTCTTTCAGTTCCAGGACCTCAACTGGTTTGAACCTGTGCAGGCCCTAGTATGCTGCTTCTGTCTCTGTAAGTTCATGTGTTCATCCATCTTACTGATTCAGAGAGCCGAGGTTCTTGTGGTGTCCTCCATCACCTCTGGTTCTTGTACTCTGTCCATCCCCTCTTCTGCAGGGTTCTTAAAACCCTGAGGGGAGAGATTTGATGGAGACATTCCTTTTAGGGCTGAACGTGCCTAGTTCTCTCACCCTCCGCATGTCGTCAGGCTGTGGGTCTCTGCGTTTGTTCTTGAATCCTGTAAACAAAACACCACTGTAGATCAAAGGTTTTGTGGCTGGGTTGGTGTTTGCATTTCTCCTTTGGTACCATGCAGAGTGACTTTTTGTACCAAGGTGCTCGCCCGTAGGCATGAAGGATCTAGGCAGGCACCAGTCCACTTCTCCATGTTCAGTGAGTTGTGTAAGGTATCTTCAGCAGTGGGGCCTTGCAGTCAGTTTGTGGAGAACAACCTGTAGCCTTGGCAACAGCCTGGGTTATTTGGGGAGTGGGGCTCCCATGGGACTCCTTTGTCCCTAAACTCAATTAGATATAACCCAATCCTAGTATTAGAGGCTTTATTTGATTACAAGAGATGGTATATATTGGGTTATATAACCAATGGTATAATAATCTCCCCCATTATTTGTGTGTGTGTGTGTGTATATATATATATATATATATATATATTTGAACATATACATATGTGTATATGTTAGAAAGCTTCTATTGTATTTAACTTACTCCTTTACTCTCCCTTAATTTTAGTTGTTTTTCCTATACTCTTTCCCTCATCGCCTTCTTTCCTATTCCTTTCCACTTGATCCTCCCATAGCAGTCTCCATCCTACATCTACTTCCCTGTCTTAGAGAGATGTATTTGTGCCCCCACCCCCAGTCCCTTGTGCTGTGTTTAATCTTTAGCTCTATAGATGGTAGCTTATTTACCACTGACTTGCTCACAGCTCGTAGCTAAAATCTACATGTAAGTGAGTACATACCATATTTGCCTTCTGAAGCTAAGGAGATGATCATGTATTCTTGTGTTTCAGTTTGCTTATATGATAGATTACATTTATCCATTTATGTATTAAACCATCCCTGGATCTGTGGGATGAAGCCAACTTTATCATGGAGGACAATCTTTTTGATGTGTTCTTGGATTTGGCTTGCAAGTATTTTACTGAGAATTTTTGCATCTATAATCATAAGGGAAAGTGGTCTGTAATTCTCTTTTTTGGGGTCTTTATTTGGTTTAGATATCAGACTAACTATGGCAAGGTAAAAAAAGAACTGAACAATATTCTTTCTGTTTCTATCTTGTGGAATAATTTGGAGAGTATTTCATTATTCTTCTTTGAAAGTCAGGTCAAGGGGCTAGAGAGATGGCTCAGCAGTTAAGAGCACTGGCTGCCCTTCCAAAGGTCCCGAGTTCAAACCCCAGCAACCATGTGATGGCTTACAATATCTGTAATGGGATCTGATGCTCTCTTCTGGAGATCACTCATACATTAAATAAATAAAAAAGTTAAAAAAAAAGAAAGTCTGGTCAAATTCTGCACTAAAACCACCTGGCCCTGGGCTTTTTTGTTTGTTTGTTTGTTTGTTTGTTTTTTGGGAGATTTTTAATTACTGCTTCTATTTCACTGAGGGTTATAGGCTTAATTATTGCTTATCTGATCGTGATTTAACTTTGGTAAGTGGTATGTATTGGAGGAAATTAGCCATTTCTTTTATTCAGTTTTTCCCAGTTTGATGGAAGCATGCTCTTATGATTCTCTGGATTTCCCTGGTGTCTTTTGATATAGATCCTCTTTTCATCCAATTTGGTTCATTTGGATCTTCTTTCTCAGCTTGTTAGTTAATTTGGGTGAAGCTTTCTCAATCTTACTGATTTTTCTCAAAGACACCAACTCTTCATTTCATTAATTCTTTGCACATTTTTATTTGTTCATTTGTTTCTATTTGATTGGTTTCTGCTCCTGAGTTTGATTATTTCTTGCCACCTACTCCTTTTGGGTGTGATTTGTCCTTTTTGTTTTAGAGCTTTCAGGTGTGTCGTTAGGTTACTAGCATGAGATCTTGCCTTTATTATTTATTTATTTATTTATTTATTTATTTATTTATCTATCTATTTATTTTTATTTTTCTGATGCTCAGTGGATATTTAATCAAATTTTTTTCTTTTCTTTGAAGTATATAATGATGACAAGTTCAGTGACAACTGAGTATTTATATGCAGAACAATGAAATGAGTTCTAATGTCACCCCATATACAAAAATAAATTCCAAGCTGATAGGAGTTGAAGATAAGACCCAAGGCTGTTAAAATTTAAGAGGAAAACAAGGGTTGAATCTCTATTGCTTGGTTCAGGTACTCTGTTTTCTGATGATTATATTCTGCAGAAGAAATCACATGGGCTTAGGGAATAATACTGGCTTCAAACCTGGTACATCACTAGGTGATTTAGACTTGTAAAGGGCCCAGAAAATAGATTTAATTCTAATGAATTACATTAGAAATACAGAAATGCAACTAAACATCTTCGGTACTAATCAAAATAATAAATGAAAGGTAATATTACATTCATTCCAAGGAAATAGTCATAGAACTAAAAATGATTAATCCACGAAAGATGTATCAATATGAGTAAATCCACCTCTTATTGTAGTAACTGAAAACCATTAGCTTCCAAAAATGCATAAGATTATAATTTTATAGCAGTGTATATATTTCAGAAATGTGCCATTTGTTTTTAAAGTGTAAGCACTTGGTGCCATGAACTTGCCTTTTAGGACAGCTTTCATTATGTCCCATAAGTTTGGATATGTTGTATATTAATTTTCATTCAATTCTAGAAAGTCTTTAATTTCTTTCTTAATTTCTGTCTTGACTTTTTTTTTTTTTTTTTTAATCCAGCACTGGTTCTTTCTATTTCCCTGAGTTTGTAATCTTTCTATTGTTTCTGTTGTTGATAACCAGTTTTAATTTGTGGTCAGATAGGATGCAGAGTATTATTTCAATTTTCATTTATTTGTTGAAAATTGCTTTGTGCCCTACTGTGTGTTCAGCTTTGGAGAAAGTTGTGTGAAGTGCTGAGAAGAAGGTATTATATCTTTTGTGTTTGTGTAAAATGTTCTATAAATATCTGATAGGTCCATTTGGTTTATAGTATTAGTTCTAGTATTTCCCTGTCTTTTTGTTTTTTGAAGATTTATTTATTTGTTTTATGTAAGTACATTGCCACTGTCTTCAGATACACTAGAAGAGGGCATTGGATCCCATTACAGATGGTTGTGAGCTACCATGTGGTTGCTGGAATTTGAACTCAGGACCTCTAGAAGAGCAGTCGGTGCTCTTAACCTCTGAGCCATCACTCCAGCCCCGTATTTCTCTGTTTAGTTTTTAAAATCTGGATCAGCTGTCTATTGGCATATATGAGGTACTGGAGTCTCCCACTCTCAGAGTATGAGACTCAATATGTGATTTAAGCTGTTGTAGTGTTTCTTTTATGAACATGGGTGCCCGTTTGTTTGGTGCACACATGTTAAGGATTTACAATGTCCTCTTGGTAGATTTTTTTTCTTTGATGAATATGTAGCGTCTTTCTCTGTTTCTTCTGACTAGGTTAGGTTTGCAGTTTATTGTGTCAGAGATTAAAATGGTAATACTAGATTGCTTCTAGGGTCCATTTGCTTTGGATATCTTTTTCTATCCTTTTACCCTGAGGTGATGTCCTTGATGCTAAGGTGTGTTTCTTGGATGCAGCAGAAGAATGGATCCTGTTTTCATACTCATTGTCTTTATATTAGGGAATTGAGATCATTGGTTATCTTTTAATAAAGAAAACAATAAGCAGCGTTTGTTGATTCCTGTTGTTTTGTTGTTGTTGATGGTGGTGTGTGCTTTCTCTCATTTGATTTGCTCATCTGGGATTAAGTTTTAGTACTTTGTTAATTAAAACGGAAATTAAATATAACCTTAGAGTGTCTATGTGGTTCCTGTCTCTGATGAAATATAGCTGACCTAACATGCTTACTATCTATTTTGCCTCCCATTTCATCAATTAATTTGTTTCTCTGACCTTATGTTTATCTGCCTTCATAGTGTTTAATGCCACCAAAAGTATAATTTTTCATTTGCTTGCTAGTTTGTATTCTGTTTCCGTCCATAAAACGTGAGGATCAAGACAGGAAAACTCATTTATTTTATCCATCAGTATCCCAATGCCCAAAACAGGGATTTGATCTTCTGACTAAATAAACTCATAAATAAAAGAATGCATCTACACCCACAGCCTATAGTCAATTGATGCTTTCCTGTTAGTCTGCAGTACAACTTAGCTTTCCATGTTAGTCCAGGTTTTTGCAGAATTAGACCTTTAGAGCACACTTATCAACACTAGCCTATTGCTAACAACATTATTGTAGATGCCTACATGTTTGTTTGTGTGTGTGTGTGTGTGTGTGTGTGTGTGTGTGTATGTGTGTGCACATGCTAGTGTGGTCACACACATTGATGAGTGATAGACAACCTCAAGTTTTGGTTCTCATCTACCTTGTTTGAGACAGAGTTTCTTGATTGATTACTAGTATAAATGCCATAACCTTCCAGTGACTCTTCTGTCCCTTCCTCTCGTCTCCCCAGAGCAGTTCTGGGGTTAAAGATGCCACTTCATCTAACTTGACATGGGTTGGAGATCTGAATGAAGATTTTCATGCTTACACCATAAGTTCTTTGTGTTCTGAGCCCACTCCACACTCCCTAAATACTTCTAATAACACTCTATGCATTTGTTCTCCATTATAGTGTAGTGCTCAGCTTCATCTTTGACAAATAATGAATATCACCAGTGTTTCCTTTTCTGAATTAGTTTACTATAGGGGAAGTTTGAAACTTAGTTTTCCTGATAGACTTTATAGAAATGGTCCTGGGACCAGTGAATTCCATGTGAAAGCATACAAGGCATGCTCTGTTTATTTTAAATGAACAAACAAAGAGTGTCAACCCAAGACTGCTTTGTCCTGTCTTAATTTCTGTGCTGGTTTTGAGCGTCTTCATAGCCAGTTTGGAAAAGCCATGGCTTTTAGGCTCTTGGAAGTCTCTGCCAGCAACTGAGAACGTGTAAAATATCAAGTTTGTGATATTAAAACTATGTCTCTCCAGCCTCCAACGTTCTTTTTTTGGCCTTAAGACTGCAAAGCAGAACTATGCACAATTTAATCATGGAGTTCTTGTTTTGTCCAGGCAGATGAGGACGCACACAGCTAGCGTTGCCTGTGTGGGTTGGCGAGTTACTTAGATTTTCTATGCCTGGAGAGACTGACCACAAGAATTGTTGAGGCATCCATGAATAAGTTGTTCCAGGTTTGTGTCTACAGTGAGTACACAATTCCTCTTCTTCCCGATGATGATTGTGGCTGTGAATCACCTCAACTTTGTGCCTAAACTATTTGGATCTCTTGGAACAGGCTTACCTTTGTTTAGGAGCTCAGCTCAGGGAATGAGCCGTGGGTACATCACTGAGGGATTCTCAGGCAGTACTCCAGCTGTCTGGGGAAAGTAACTGAACCGAGTTATTCTTTTCATCGATGCTGCCAACAGTGTAGTTTAGGAACATTTCAGGGCCAGATTTAGATTCAGTTAGGCTCCGTGTTGCTATTATCTACTGATGTTTACCTGGTGCAAAATTTATACAAACTTTCTATTGAAATGGTGTATACTTTATTGCTGGGAGGTCATTTATAGCAAGAACGACTGACGGAGAACTCATTGCATTTAGTTATAAAATGATTATTAAATACCGACTGGGTGCTAGGTTCTACATGCTAGGCTGCTCTGAGAGACACAAGGGAAAGCAAGAAATGAGAGTTATCTTCAAAGAACTTAACATTGATGTTAGTCATAAACTTATACTTTGATATAAGTAGTATACAAAAAAAGTATTTTTTCCCCTCCAGAGTTTTGCTATGTACCTACCCTGGGATGGCCTCAAATATATAATCCTTCTGACTCAGCTTTTGAGTGTGAGGATTATAGGCATGTGTTACCATGTCTAATTTAAATACTGTATATTTTAACATAAGACATTTTTTCCCTACTTCTTCCCACTTATAGCATGTGGGTGGAGAGATATACTGTGCATTAGACAGCAACATCAAGAAACTTAGGCATTGATGGACTTTTATCTTTTGGACGTCATAACATGGCTTGTATTTACTTGCATGCCTGTGAAGCATTAAAAACAGGACTGTGGATCACATAATAGAAATGAGTTCATCTTAGTGAAACTTGAAGAGAAGCTAAAGAAAATGACCCGTGCAACTGGAAACGTGAGCAACCAGACCGGAAATTTGTGTCTTTTAAGTATCCTTCAGTATTTACTTTCTTGGCATCTTTTTTCCCTCCTCCTCTGATGTTGAAACACTGTATGTGCTGAGATTGCTCTCGTCTTTTCTAAAGGCGAGAGGTTTTCAGATTTGCTTTCCTTACTGATTTCATAAGCATGGTATTTTACATTTCTGCCTCTTCGAGGTTACTTTTCTCTCTCAGGAAAATCCTTTCCCCCCTCGCCCTTCGGCTGCATTCCTCAGCAGAGAGAACACTGCACCTTATAAGTCTCTCTTCCTCCCACGGCCTGCTGCTTCGTGGCAGCCTTCCTCGCTTCAGCTCGGCTCCCAAATTTAATTCATTTGTTAGGCCTATTTTTACCTTGAGACATGAAATCTGAATGTGTTGCTAAACTATCAGAGAGAGTGCTTTTCTTTGTGCCTTCCATCTAAGGCAATGTGTGCTCCCCTAATGGTATTATTTATAGCCGTGGGCTGTGAAACCCGAGCACAGGCGGGATGCCTACATCTCTGTCACGATTTCTCCTTCTTTCTCCCTCTGGCTTCCCCCCCTCTTCTTTTCCTTTTGGACGGAGCAGTTAGTCATTAGTACCAATTTGTTGGCCATGAGCAAGGAGTGAACGTCTGAAACTCAGTATGCTTAGCTCCCACAGCCCTCGTGTGAAATCTCTGAGGGAGCCACTTGAGCGAGGTAAGCTGTGACTGACAGACGATTGCAGGTGGATGAGATGCCCTCTGCCATCTCTGACATCATCTTCCCTGCCCTAGGAGTCTCGGTGTGTGAACGTGTCACTCAGGACCAGATAGGTACATCTTTGCTGCGGCAACAAAAGGCCCCCACATCTCATTGATGTACAGAGTGATGTATCTTCCATAGGATGTGCTTTCCAGCTTGGCTGCCTCTCTGCTCCCTGCTGTCTAATGGCACAGCTCTGTCTGGAACACAGCGACTGACGCAGAAGTAAAAGAGGAGACATTGCTAACTCCTTCTGACTCCAACGGCTTCTGTGTGGAAGGGTCATGTGTAACTTCTGTCCACATTTCATTGGCTATAGCACGTTATCTGGCCACCTAAGAGTGCAGTACTACATCGTATACCCACAGAGACAAAGGAGGGAAGGGGACAGAATACTTGGTAACCGGGCCACTCCAGTTTGGGTCATTGACTCCATTTGGGGGTACACAGAGAGTAAGTTTTTCCCAGGGCAGAAATGAATCCCATGACTGAGCATGAGGAGAGTCTTCTTTCTCCAGGAGCCTGGCGAGCAGACATTAGAAAGTCCCACTGCTTAGAACACAAAGCTCTTGAGGCTCGTTTTCGGTGTGTGTACATTCCCATTTTGTGGGGTCTCTGTATTAACTGTTTCATCCACTTGGCTGAAAGATTTTTCAGGCATTTGTATAGCTTGCCTATGTATATATAGGTTCATCTCATCCTTGACTGCTCTCTCAGACTCTAATCTCTGGCTGCAATTAATTATTTATTATTCTAGATATTTCTTCTCATCCTTAAATGCTCAAAGTCAGGGTTACTGTGCCTGGCCTTGATCAGTTGCCTCTGTGTTCCCGTGACAACCGTCTTTATATTCATCCCGAGGAAGAGTATTTGTTTATCAGTTTCTTACTGCATCAAATTCATCATTGCTCAGTTGGCCGTGGCTCCGGCTTCATTTCTCATCCTTCTGCTTACTTGACCAGGATGTAACAGTCGCACTGGGCCTCCTGCTGTTTGGTGATTAAGCCCGGTTGGATCATGCCCTAGGGCCTCTTCACTCTCCATTCCTGCTGCCTGGAACGTTCTTCTGTCATCTCTGAAATAGAGCAAACCTTTTTTTGTATCACCCATGTCCAGGTTTAACTATCATCTCTTGCTGGTCAAGGCTATTCTTGTAGCTACTCTGGAGGTACAGGTAGGAGTTGTAGTTCAAGGCTTGCTTGAACTGCCAGGTAAGTTCAAGGCTAGCCTGAGAAACTTAATGGAACCCTTGCTTGACATGAAGAATAAGAAGAGGTTTGGGGGTATAGGATAGCCTTGCCTCATATTCAACACCCATTACTGTTTAAAAACAAAGCAAAGCAAAACGAAACACCACTCTCTCAGAGATCCCTTCTGACTACTGACGTCATCATCTCTGCAAACCCTCATCACTATCCTGTTCTTTCCCTTCTTACTGTCTCCTCTCTTCCCAAGAACGTAAGCTTTCTGAGCAGAACGAGTCTGTTTATCTCTCATTTATCAACATTGAGGATAAGGGTGGTTAATATTAGTGTTAGCCACTCCAAATAAATAGCTTTTATATTTTGAATAAATTCACAAAACTAGAGTAGTTCTTCAACATTCAGGGGAAAGCCTCAATTGCTGGTAAAATATACAGGAAGTATTTGCTAATGTCAATTAATAAAAATCTGGAAATTTTTTCCAATATGTGTAAAACTTTATCTTCCATAGCAACTCTTAGTATTTTATAATCTTCTGACAAGTTTTTTTTTTTTTTTTAATATTTTTGATACATAGCAAAACTCTGATAACTGTGTTTTTGGGGTAGGCCCATTTCTATAGTCAATGGTGCTATGATCTGGATCTTAAGTGTTTCCCAAATGCTCAGGTGTGAAAGAGTTGGTCCCTAGCCCAAGGCCCTACCAGGAAACGATATAATACAAAAGATGTGGGCCTAGTGGGAGGAAGTTAGATCATTGGAAACACTTCTTGAAGAAACTCTTGAGATTCCAGGCCTTTCCTTTCCTTTTCTCTTTTGTGTCTAGCCACGAGGTCACCATTGAACTCCTTCCATAATGTACTGTTTAGGTACAGACCCAGAAACAACGGGGCCAAAACCATGATGTAAAATAAGCCTCTCCTAGTTTTAAGCTGACCTCAGATATTACAAGTACGTTTTATTAAAAGGCTTTACTAGGCAAATACTGTGGCCATAGATAATTAAGATCTAAGCAAATCCTACCACTTAATCAAAATTCTGCAACCTTCCATAACTTTCCTGTGGAGAATTCATTCCAAGATGCTGTGGAAATTTCTTGGGATAAACTTTTTAGAAGATTCCATATGGTTTGGGATACCCATGGAAACTTTCCTGTAACCTTATTGAAGTATATTTTTTTTCTTGCAAATAGAATGTGAATCAGATTATTATTCTGATGTCTTACTTTATTTACAAGGTATATGACCTTCGAAAATTTATTTGAGCTTTCTATGTCTCCATTTCTTCATCTCTAGATACCTGATAATACTATTGACTTTAGTTAAAGAGTTGTTGAAAAGGTCATTAATTAAAAATTAATTGAAGAATAAAAGTCCTGCCCAGAGATATTGAACTCTGTGGAAACAATGGACGTGAAAGAAAATTCACAGAGACAAAAAAATGAATTAATGAAAATTAATACAATAAAAACCTATTGGCAAAAGATTTTAGTATTGTTTTATGTTCTTATAGTTTAGTATTATAATTAAAATTTTATTGTTATTTTTAGTATTATAATTTCAATGAAAAATAGCTATTATAGCAAAAACAGTTTCAATGAAAGAAGAAACTTGCAGACAAAAAGAGTTTATGTTATAAATATCCTTAGGGTTAAAGCTTCCTCAGGAGCAAAAATGGCAGAGTCAAAATATATGCTTGAAATGTCCTGTAGATTTTACTTTGTAAGTTGATTTTGTTGTTGTTGTTGTTGAAAATTTATCTTCAGCAACCTTGTATATCATCCAGTAGTCATCTACACTACTTTCAGTGCCTTCATGATATCCTACTGTGCGCAAATACAATTTTATTTGCAAAGAGTCTTTTATTATGCAGTTAGATTACACTAAGATATTTTGTTATTACAACTCAATAAAGAGCACTTTGTAGGAGGAAGATAATTTTTATAAAAGGTAATTTTGTTTTTCTCTTTCTTTCTTTCTTTCTTTCTTTCTTTCTTTCTTCCTTTCTTTCTTTCTTTCTTTTTTTTTTTTGAGATAGGGTTTCTCTGTGTAGCCCTGGCTATCCTGGTACTTTCCCTGTAGACCAGACTGGCCTTGTACTCAGACAGACCCACCTGCTTCTGCCTCCCAAGCACTGGGACCAAAGGTGTGTGCCACCACCACCCAAAAGGTACATTTCTTGACATTTCTTAATAAAAGGATTTCAGAAAAAAGTACCATTTGGAAAACTACTGTGAAAAAATGAGATTATGCTTTTTTTAAAAAATTTCATCTAGTTTCTGATAATCTGGCATTAAACTGGTTAATAAAGGAAACCCCTTAGAAATGAAGCTTTTTTTAACCTTCCGATAGCATCTGATATTGCAACAAAATGAGAGACAGTGTCTGAGCAGGGCTTTTAAAATAAACGAAGCCCAAACACCGTCACTCAAATAGCTCAGAAAGAGCCCAGAACGATTGAAATGTCACAGGGAAGCGGCTTGCATTTGATCAGCGGGGATTTATTTGACCTGGGCTTATTCCAGAGCCATTTATAGTCAAAGGCAAATATAATTTTAGGTCTCCTTCTGAAACCACAAGCAAAACCAAATGTCGTTTCTGTGCAAGGCTGGAAGGAATGGATTGGGGACGAACTCATTTCATACTCATTGCTCTGCAAACAGTGACCACATTTCATGAAGAGTTGTTCAATGAGTGAATAAATTGATGGATGGAGAGGGAATATTAATCTCATCGTCGTGACAAGCGAGTGTAAACTAGGAAACCAACGGGAATTTTTGCTTATAACAATACGCTTCTACCACCTTGAGCATCACGGGGCGCGGAAGTGTATCTGAGATCAAGGTTATGTGTTATGAGGTTTTTCCTGAGCATCCAGTGATGAGTGTTGGCGCTTGCAGTGAGTTACGTGTGGGGAGCTGGCAGTTGATGAGTATGAGGGAATTCGGCTACCTTTCCAAAGCAACTGTGCTGTACCAGCCACTGACAACTTGCCAAATGCTTTTCCCCTTTAGAGAGAGAGAGAGAGAGAGAGAGAGAGAGAGAGAGAGAGAGAGAGATGTTTTTATAAAAGAAAGACTGACTCCCACACTTAAGTATCACCCCAAAGCCAGGGACCACCATGGTACTCACTGCCTGACTTTTGAATTTAGATTCCAGTATTATCTATTAAAATAACTCATGATCCAGCCATGGAAATAGTTGCTGATACTCTCCCAAAACATTAGAAGTCGTACCTTGAGGAATATCTTCCGGTCGATATGTTCTGTTTTGTACCATAGCTTTCTTCTTTTCCCTCCTAGCAATATCCTTGAATTTTCTTCATCCAGTTATTACGTGTCATCAAGTACCAGAGCAGTGATTCCTCCCATCCCTGTACCCTAAGTAAAGGATGAGGTCTGTCAGGGAAGAAACTTGAAAAACATTTGTATGACTGTTTATTGTTAACATTATACATTAGTATTTATTATTATTGGTGTAGTTTAATAGTATTTGTATAGCAATGTATAACGTTATGTAGTATATATAGTATTATATAGCATTTTATCTTATCAATGTCAGGTATTATACCAATCACGTCAAGAAGAATTCATTTTGCTTTCAGCAATGTGCCATGAAGTAATTCTGCTACTATCTCACTTTTGTGGTTAATAAATGGTGGAGGCAGGCTGAAACATAGGTGGCCTGCTCCCCTCCAGTCTACTCAGAACCTGACACACACTGACACATGCGTGTCAACTCGGGCTTGCGTGCAGGAAAGGCAAGTATCGAGCACACTTCCCCGAGCACTTTTCTAGGGCAAGAATGTGTGCTTTATCTTCAGTGTTAATCAATGGATATGGAAGAGACAGTGTCGATAGCATTTGCAATGTACAGTCAGAGCCAGTTACAGCTAGGTAGCCTAACTGAGCCGGATGACGCTAAGGAGTCTCCAGTCATGGCATGACTTGACAAACTCATGTCGAGTCAGCAAACTGGCTTTTCTCTACCTCCCTCTTTCATTGAGTCTAGCAAGGCCCGCCTTTCTTTGTGTTCCTGAACACGGCAAGACTGCGTCTTCAAAGTTTGTTTTTGCCTTTGTTGATTGTTCCTTTTGCCTGGAACACTTTGCTCTTAGGTTTTCATTGGCTGACTTCATTTCACCATTTGGTTCTGAGGACTAATCTCATAGTCTCAGCTAAACTGCAGTCACCTCTCCTGGTTTTAGGTTGATGCTGTCAGATCCAGCTTGTTTGAGGTTCTTCATAGTCAGTCAGTCTCTTGTACATTTACTTGCTTATACCCTCCTTCATTTAGAATATGGGGTTCCATCCATTTTTCAGAGTTCACAGAGTGTTTTTCATAGAGGAGTTTCCCCAAAATAATGTCCCACAAACTGTACACATGATGTTTAAGATGCTGTGTGGCAAAATTAATTGAATATTTTAATAGAGAATTAGAAAAACTTAATCAGCCTTTTCTTTCTTAAGAGATCTAAAAGTATCTCAGGCTGGCTTCAAACTGCCTATGTGGCCAAGGAAGACCTTGAATGTATGCTTCTCTTGTGTTCACCTTTTGAGTGCTAAAGGTTATAGTTATACATTATCATACTGGGATTATATGGTGCTTGGAATAGAACCCAGGGCTTTGTGAATGCTGGACAAGTGTTGGACAAGCAAGCTACATCCCATCCTAGCAGATTTTATAATGGAAATTTTGTCCAAGCGAGAATCCTTGTGGAGAGGTAATTGTGCCTTACAGGTCAACCATGCAACTTAAACAATGATCAGCCCTCAGTTTGATTCAATAATAACATCTACCTTGCCTATAGAGAAATTTAAACACACATGTGGAAAATGAGATCACTCATAGCCTCTAAATAAAAGCAGTTAGAGTGGATCTTATACAATAATATCTGAACAGTTTTTTGGTCTTTATTAAACTCTTGATGAACATTTTGTTGTTGTTGTTAATTTTAACTAGCATCCTTTCTATTTAAATATGCGAAAATGTATCCCTAACACCTCACAAATTTACAAGCACAATTTCTCAAGACCGGGATGATCCTTAGAGGAGAAAATCACTGTAATAAAATTTCAGGTTACCATGGCTACCTTTAATTAAAGTCTATATGTTTGGGAGCTATTAAGTCTAGCTAAAATGTGTAATGATGCTTTTGTGGCAGAGTATTTGGATTGTTAATTAAATACAGTTGTGTCTTCAACATTGCAATAAGAATCTACTGGCATCTGTCTGTCAAGAGAAGGTGCAGTTTTTACCTAAGATTAGGAGACAAGGACCCAACTTCTTGGTGTACATAGCCACATAATCTCCAACTGTTGCCTGGGGTAGGGTGTAAAACTTAGGAATTTCACTCCTTTGATAAGGTTATATTATATAATGAGGGTCAAGGGATTTTGTAAACTCACTATAGATCTTGTATTAGTCAACTTTGCACTATTAAAAGGACACTCTTAATCTGCCTGCACACTCATGTTTAGCATGGCACAGGTCAGAGTAGCCCAGACCTGAAATCAGTATAGGTGACCATTAATGGATGAAAGGATAAGGAAAATAGGATGAGTATAAATAATAAAATAGTATTTTTTCCCCCATAAAGAATGGAATGATTTTTTTTTTCAGGAAAAGGAGAATATCATGGTAAGTGAAATAAATCAGGTTTGGAAAGACAAGTGTTCCATGGCTTGTCTCACATACTGAGTCAGGAATGGGTATGGTTGTGGCAGTAGGAGGGGACAATGGAGGTGGTGGGAGGACCTAAAATAGGAGAAGAGGCGAATTTGAGGGCAATGGGGGGGATATGAATTAAGCATGTAAAAATGTCTGTTTGAAAATGCCATAGTGAATTGTATACAATTGTATACAATTAAAAAGCTCAAATCAAGCATAATCAGGCAGGCCTTGCCTTATGCAGAAGTTAATGCATGGCTGATCCCACAGCAAGCATTTCAATGATAACAATTAACAAGACTTATTAATCATTTTAATTTCACTAGAGGCACATAGCATCAGTGAAGTAGAGCCTTCAGAATTCCTTACCATTCAATAGTTCCCTTTAACTTTGACTTTACATATTATGTATAATTTTGAATATACTATTTGAGACCAGTCCCCTTGAGTTTTTGTTTTCTTACTAGTCATAATCTGACAGTGCCCTTCACACACAGCATTGTCTCAATAAATCTTAATAAACAGGACGACATGGTTTACCCAGGACCAGAGAAACAGTACAGTAGAGAAAAGTCAATCATGTCCAAGATGATTATGAATATTCATGGGCCAGTAAATACTTTGAAGGTAAAGTATGTGGAACTATCATTATGCTAGCAAAGTCAAGGCATTTTTATTTGCTAGTCAGTAGGAGCCATGTAAAGTGTCAGCTATGACAAAATTATCTTTAAAGGAACATCAGTTATATTGTGTCTGATTTTAAAAGGAGACTATATCCATACTGTGCACTGAGGAGTTAATCAATGCCCCAAAACAGTCAAATTCAGCAAGTGCTTTGGGGCCTTCCATTCACCCTATCTCTAGCCACTGGTTAGCTCCACACACAGATGCGCTCCATAGCTACTTCCCAGTTGTCCTCATCTTCAAAAAGGGGCTCCTTCCCTACCCTTCATTCTGTCTTCACTGATTCCTAATTATTTTATGGCGTTAGTCTGAGCTGTTGGCGAAGTATCTCCAAGAACAGACTTAATGAGAACGACAGATTTTTGACTTTCGTATAAAATTATAAACCTGTGCCCATGGAAACAGAAGGCAAAGCAATCTCTGAGATTCCCTTCCTTTTTTTTCCCCTCTCCGATTGACAGGAAAGAAAATAGCCATGGTTGTAATAGCACAATTACAGGCTGCAGCAAATCCAGTATTCTAGGGGTCACCAGGGTCTAGCCCTAGAACCTATGGATATTTGCCTGATATATTGGATTATAGGAAGCTTGCCTTGGTCATTGTTAATCTCAGTATAAGATCCTAATCTATTATAACTTGAGAACATTAGGATGATGTTGGGTTTTAATAAATATTTGCTTGAGTGAATCACCCTGACAGCTCTAAGACAATGAAAGTGCAGTTATCTGTGAATACTTTTATACTGGAATCTGCTGTGTTAATAGTGTTAGGCTCTGAATCGGCTTTATAAACAGAAACTTGTTTTCTTACCTTGCCTGTGGCTGGGAATCTAAGATCTCTACTTAAAGCTTTAAGTTTATTGCCACTTATAATTGTTTAAATTCTGTTCTTAAACTATCTATCTATCTATCATCTATCTATCATCTATCTATCTATCTATCTATCTATCTATCTATCTATCTATCATCTACCTATCTTTATTGTGTGTATGTGTATGTGTGTGTGTGTATGTGTATGTGTGTGTGTGTGTATGTGTGTGTATGTATGTGTGTATGTGTGTGTGTATGTGTATGTATGTGTGTGTGTGTGTGTGTGTGTGTGTGTGTGTGTGTGTAGGCAGATGTCAACCTCAATGTTTTTCCTGAGGCACCATCTACTTCCTTTTCAGAAACAAGGTCTTCTATTGACTTGGAACTAGCAGGTTAGACTATCCTGGCTGGCTAGTGAGCCCCCAGGGATCCACCTTTTCAGAGCTGCGATGTATAAGGTTAAATAACCACATTTAGCAGTGAGTTTTGCTGGACTGAACTCAGGTCCTCACGCCTTTGCAGCAAGAAGTTGACAGACGAGCTATCACGCCCAGCTCTCACAGGCAATCTTTGCTTTTTAAAGCATTGAACATGGCTAGAAAGTTTGCGTTGTGAATACTGATATTACGGAACAATTTGTACTATACTGAATGCTAGTTTGATCCTCCTGATGATAAGTTAAATTCTAAAAAGTACAGTCTATGGGAATTTGGGAGTAATTCCCAGGAGAAGCAAAATTTATTAAGGCGGTTTTATAAAATCATGTAATTTACATACCGTGATGGTTCCTTTATGTGACAACTTGAATGGACCCAAATAATTGGTAAAACAGTATTATGAGGTATATCTCTAAGGGAGTTTCTGGGAGAAACTCTAATTTGAATCATTGGGCTAACTGACACAAATATTTTTCATCAATGCAGGTAGATACTGTCCAATCTACTAGGGTCCTAAATAGAACAAAAAGTAAGAGAGGGGCAAGTTTACTGCTCCCAACCCGTAGAGTTCATTTTCTTCTGCTATGGTCCTTGGAGAATCTGGGTTTTAGGCCATTGGACTCTGTACCTCACACCACCACCCTGTCCCCCTCCCCCAATCCTTCTGTGACTCTCTTGATTCTTTACTCTTCAGAGCCAGTTTGTGGCCTTTGGGGTTTCCTTAGTCTCGTGTGGATGTTACTACGTACTTATTTTAAATTCTGTGAATTGTGGAACTTGCAGACAGTCCCACAATTAGGAATAATCAGTTTCTAGTATAAGAATTCACCTCATCGCCAGGTGCCCAGCACTCGGGAGGCAGAGCAGGCAGATCTCTGAGTTCAAGGCCAGCCTGGTCTATAGAGCAAGTTCCAGGACAGCCAGGGCTAGAGAAATTCCATCTTGAAACACAGAAACAAAACAAAACAAAACAAAACAAAACAAAACAAAACAGAACAAAACAAAACAAAACAACCCTGTATTCTCCAGTATCAATACCCTAGAGCCTTCATTCATGTTTTGGTCTAGATATTAATTTCTGTAAGTGACCACTAAATTACTCTTTCTTTTTTTAAAGCACATATTCAGTGCTTGAAGCATCTCTCTTTATTATACTCTTTTTTTAGTGATTGCTTCCTTTGTTCAACATTACAGTTATGAGAGTCATTCACATTACGGGCAGTAGTAATTTTCTTTATTTCAAATTTTCAATAGCGTTTCATTATATGCGTACTTTGACGGTTCCACTGCTTGTAGATATTTGGATTGTTTCCAAGTTTTGTCTATTATGAATTATACCGCTATGAGCACTCTCCAATTGGCCTTCTTCTGAATGTATGTCTATATGCAGCATTCTGGGTCATAGAGTATGTGTCTGCTCAGCCTTACTCTTTCAGTGAGACAAATTTTCCAAGCAGTTGCACTGACTTGCAAACAACCAGATGTGTGTGGATTCTCGAACTGCAACACACACCTGTGAATGTGTGATGACCTTTCTCACCCCGGGGCAAGTCAGTTTCAGCACACACCTATGTATTATCTACATTATTCATTCTGCACAGAGTTTTGCGAGAAACGGATAAGATGGAAAGAAAGAAAAGCTGGATCCTGGGGTACACGCCTGTAAGTTCAGCACTGTGGAGGCTGAAGCAGGAGAAACTTTGAGTTTGGAGCCAGCCATGGATGAAGCAAAAGAAAGCGGGCAAAAGCTGCTGGAGCTGGGGAGGGGATCTGAGTGCATTTTATTCATCTCTGATGTAACAAGTTGTACTCCTTTGGAGGACAGTTTCCAATGCTTTGATACCCTGATTTGTTGGTTTATAAGGATACCATGTTTGGGTAAATGTAACAAGATGAAAACATGAGGTTAGCTATAGGAAAAAAGAGCATTCTCTGAAGATTTGTAGAAAACTGGAATTACACCCGCATTAAAACATCTTGATGCCTACATGTTTATGCATCTCCATTGCTTGCATCGTCTGCTTCATCTCTAGGACACATCTACCAAAATACTCATGAAAAAGTATCTAAAATGGTTTAGATACTGGCTTGTTTATGTATACGTGTTTGCCTGCCTACCTGCGTGTGTACCAATGTGTGAGCGGATGCCTGCTGAGGCTGGAAGAGGGTGGTAGAGGCTCTGGAGCTGGAGTTACAGGCAGTCATGATCCTGCTCAGCGAGTATGCTGAGAACTGAACCCACTTCTCTGCAAGAGAGGCACCAAGCCATCTCTAAAATAGCTCAATAGATATATGCTTATATATATTAGTCTTTGATATTATTACATCATCCCCCCTTCCCTTTTCTCCCTCCCACCCTTCCCATGTTCCTCCCTCCCATACTTTCTCAAATTTATGACTTGCATTTTTAAAATGTTGTTACACACACACACACACACACACACACACACACACATACACACACACTCATATTGTTGAACACATAACTACAGTTTGCTTCATCTGTATAATGTTATGTATATGTGCAATCTGGGACCTTTCCCCTGTGCCCTACTTCCCAAATAACAACTGGGAGGCATATTTATTCATGAATAAATGCCTAGGTCTTAAGCTTTGTCCTCCATTCCCACAACTAGCTTGTAACTTATATAGACCATTTACACTATTTGATGTCTGCCACAAGGCTAGGTATATCTCAGTTTTATGCGTCAGACTTCCTCTAAGTCCAGGGCAAATCCCCCTGCCTTTATCTCCCAGGGTTCCAGTCTTTCTACCAGCTGTCTCATCTTCCTCGGTTCTGCCTCAGTTTCCTGGCCATCAGCTTTTTATTGACATATGATGCTTCCACCCAGTACACAAGGGATTCTCTCTCCCTATATGATTTCAGAGCTGGCTCCTTGGTATCAGACAGGCACATCTGAGTGCTCTTCCCTGGGGAAGACTATTTCTCCCAGTGCCAGAGTTTGTTAGTTGCCTGTCGTTCTCTGTCCAGGGTTGAGACCACATGAGATTTCCTCATTTTATGCTAGCCTGTCTATTGGAACCATCCTTCTTTAGGACTTGTGTAGGAGCGACAATGCTGATGAGAGGTCGTGGGCATTGCTGCTCTGACGTTTCTAGGAGGGAAAATAATATCTCACAGCAAACTTCTGATTCTGGCTCAGGAATCATAGTGGGAGAGAGTGGAAAGACTGAAAAAGATTTTTAAAATTTTTTTATTTTTTACTTTTTTATTTAAAAGTGTTTGGAGATTTGAAGAGGAAGAAGTCAAGGTCTTATCCTCTGAGTTCCTTCTTTCCTTTTAGACCTATTGATCTGATTTAACATACTTTCCCCCTAGAGATGCTGAGGGAGAAGGCAAGTGATTTGTCATCTGTAAAGGCCCAAAGACGTGAGTTAATGCTTTCATGAGAAATGACACCAAGGTCCTGACTGACTATGGTGACAGGGATCCATCTTAGAGCCTCAGAGTTGCCATGAAATGCTGGACCATGGGGCTACCTCTTGTCTCTGTCTCAGAGAAATGGGGGAGAGGAAAGAGTGACTAGATACTTCCTGAGCAGTGACTTCAGTTTTCTTTTATCTGCATACCTCATGCTTTTGTTTGGGGAGGGGGGGCAAAATCTAGTTTAATAACTTTATGAGGGGAGAATTCCCCAGGGTTTAAGGCACATACTTAAAACAATGCTCACCTGTGCCATCCTGGTGGCTAACAGTAGCTTCGATAAAAGTTGGCTGTGAGGGAGGCTGCATTGGACGCAGGGAGCTGTGTCTCTCTGGGTTTGCTTGCTAATTCTGTCCGCTACTCCCACTACATGAGCCATCTGGAAGGAGGGAGCAGGCTTCAAGTTAAATTTGGACATCTATGAGGCATGAGATGCGTAGTTGCTCTCCTCATTTGAATTGAAAATTTGATCCAATTCTGGAGACTTCTCAGTTAGCAGCGACCTTCTGGATTGAGCTATAAATCTGGAAGCGACAGAGACACTGTTTGCTTTGGTCTAACAGGGCAAAGTGCTGTCTCACACCTAGGAGGAAAGCAGTAGAGGGACACTTGTGTCACCACCATACCTGTCACGTTCCTTTAAGTGAAGCATCCTGCAGAACTTTAGAAATGGCCCTAAGCCCGAGTTATCATAAGTACACCAGCCTGGTAACCTGGACTCTATACAAAGACTTTCTAATGCTGTTCTCATGGTGTTAGCCAAAGCTTCTGTTAGAGCATTAGTCAGCTAAGGTCATAGTTTATAGGATGAAAATAAGAGGAAAGCCACGTGTGTTGGCACATGCCTTTTATCCCAATACTTGGGAAGCAGGGGCAGGGCAGGATCTCTGAGTTCAAGGCCAACCTCGTCAATTCCAGAACAAGCAGAAATAGAGAGTGAGACCCAGTCTTAAAAAACCAAAGAATCAAAACCCCCCAAACCAAACCAACCAAACAAACAAAAAACCAAAATAAATAAATAAAGAAAGAAAGAAAGAAAGAAAGAAAGAAAGAAAGAAAGAAAAGAGAAGCCACTGCCATGAAGCGATCAACCCATCACTGCCAGAGAAGGCCAAAGCATGCAATTCCTGCTGCCACTGCGACTGACTTAATGCCCTGTTAACTGCAGTTTATACCTACACAGTAGCTAAAGTGGAAAAGCATTAATGAGGGCATCAGCAAGAGCTGAGGTTTGCATCAAAAGTATATTTACTTTCCATAAGTTGCAGCATTAGGTGCTGAAGGAATTTCTACTCCCCTTTGGTCTCTGTGGAGAGTTCTGGGGGGGCGGGGAATGTGCTATTATTTGGCCGTTACTTTCCTGGTAAAACATACCCAAGTCATTACAAAGATGCATGCAATGTATAGAAGATGGAATCAAGAGAAATTTCATATTCCTCCTTCTCCCTTTCCTGGTGGAAGTAGGGATTGAACCGAGGGCATTGTGCATGCAAATCAAATGTTCTGTCCTGATCTCCTTCCTTCTTTTCTAGTAGGACAGAGACAACCTGGAATAGATGACACACATGAACTCTACAGAAAAGTCATCATTACAAGCTCTCAGAATCTAACAGCTGAAAGGATAAGTGGAGAATTTCAGCCCATAATCTTTTCTTTGTGCAGATGAGGCAAAGCGTGCTTATAGGAATTGAACCGCATGTCCGCTATAGCTTCTCGTAACCCCCTGCAATCAACTTGTATAAGGTTATATGGGATAAATTTAACTATCCAACAAGAACACACTGAGAAATATAAGAGGAAACTGTGTGCTGACAGTGTTGATGCATGCATCTTTTAGAAAACACTTTTTATTATAATCAATGTTGGCTTTTTTTCTGAGTTCAAAACAGTGCGGCTATGTCACTGAGAACCATACCTTTTCACATAAGATGTAGTTTAATCACAAAATACATGTCTAACAGGCCATCTAGTTATTTATGGATTTAATCAAAACATCCAGTGGGACAGAGACTGTCCTGCAGGCATGGTTTTACCCTCCTGTGTGACATTCCTCTCCTATGGAAGAGCGTAGACTCATTACATAATGTTCCACTGATTCTAAGGTCTACAGTTCTCTCTCTAGTTTGATATCCTTATACTAAGAGACATGCTAAAATTGCAAGAATGTCATAGATCCGCATTCTCCTTTTATTTATTTCGTTATTTTTTAAAAGAATTTCATCCATGAGTATTGTGTTTGCATCTCTTAGCACCTCTCCGGATCTCCTGCAACGCTTTCCATGTCTCCACAACTCCCCCTCAGATCTCTAACGTCTTCCTTAATTATTGTTTTACACATATAAACATGAAAAGATACAATCTGATGACATTTAGTGTTTAGGGATGACCACTGGGATTGGTTAACCTAAGAGGGAGCTTGTCCGGAGAGAACACCGATTCTCCCTTTCTCTGCATTTTACTATTTGTCTCTCATCTAGGGGTTGGACATTTTGATATTTCCATCCGTGTTGGCGTGTCAAATGATGTTGTCACTGTGCAGGTCTTGTTTAGGTGACCACATTGTGAGACTTCATGGCCATATGTAGAAGACATTATCTCACAGCAGATGCACTCACTGGTCCTCCAGCTCTTACAGTCCTTCCGCCTCAGTTTCTCTGCAGTTCCTTGAGGCTCAGGCATAGGGCTTGTATGGAAGATGTATCAGTGTGTCGGATGCAGGGTCAGTGGCTCTCTACATTTTGACTTGTGGGTTTCTGGAATGTTCTCTTTCTGCTACAAAAAGAAGCTTCTTTGTTAGGATGTGAGAGCTATGCTTACACGTAGGTACAAAGCTGAGTATCTAGAATGAAGTTAGAAATGATTCTGGCTTAGGAAAGTGCTGTAGTAGCTTCTCCTTTAAGGTCCATGAGCTTACCGGCTATGGATAGTTGGCTAGATATACATCATCAGGCAGGAATTGCCTTCCATTGAGCAGGCCTTAAGCCCAATTAGACAGCCATTGTTTAAGTTTTGATTTGACTTCATTTTATTAGAATAGTTTTAAATATAAGGGCTAGGATGGTGGTACTTTGGATAAGCTATTTGTCATTTCTTTCTTTCTTTCTTTCTTTCTTTCTTTCTTTCTTTCTTTCTTTCTTTCTTCCTTTCTTCCTTTCTTCCTTTCTTCCTTTCTTCCTTTCTTCCTTTCTTCCTTTCTTCCTTTCTTTCTTTCTTTCTTTCTTTCTTTCTTTCTTTCTTTCTTTCTTTCTTTCTTTCTCTCTGACAGGGTCTCTTTATGCGGCTCTGGCTGTCCTAAGCTATTTGGCTTTTATCTATCTATCTATCTATCTATCTATCTATCTATCTATCTATCTATCTATCTATCATCTATCTATTTAAGACAGGGTCTCTTTATGTGGCTCTGGCTGTCCTAAAACTTATTATGTAGACTAGGATGATCTCAAACTCAAAGAGATCTGCGTGTCTCTGCCTCTCCAGTACTGGGATTAAAGGTATCCACCCTATACCCTGACCCTACAACCCCCACACCCTTTTGAATTGTATAATAAGATAATGTTGTCTTTTATTTGAACTTAATTCTTCCTTAGTATCTTGTCATTTAAACCAAGTACAATTGACCTCCTTAAAACTCTTTAGGGTGAAGGTTTTTCGAGATTTTGTGATTCTAATAGAAACATAAATTTGTAGGAAACTACATTCCTCTGGGAAGCATTGGCAAGACACACGTGGGTTGTGTTCTAGCAGTTTGCTGTGGCTGCAATGCTTCTTACAAAGATTAAAAAAAAAAACAATAAATAAGTTAGGCAAATTGGTGCATGCTTACAATACCACATTTGGTCAGAATTACTTCCTCAAAGTTTAAGCTCAGTTTGAAGTGTATAATGAGCTATTTCACAAAACCCAACCAAATAAACAAAGAAACAAACAAAAATCCCGACCAAACAAAACATAGAAAGAAGTTTAATGTATATAAACACAAATATACACATGCACAAGACTCAAAGGATAAAACATACAGTTCAGCAGGGCATGGTGGCGCACGCCTTTAATCCCAGCACTTGGGAGGCAGAGGCAGGTGAATTTCTGAGTTCAAGGCCAGCCTGGTCTACAGAGTGAGTTCTGGGACAGCCAGGACTATACAGAGAAACCCTGTCTCGAAAAACCACCACCACCACCACCACCACCACCAACAACAACAAAACATACAGTTCATATTTGTATGTGTGTGTGCATGTGTGGTTTGTGCACATGTATGCACATATATGTGGAAGCCAGAGTTTGACATTGGAGGTCTTCTTCCATCACAGTCCACCTTCGTGGACAAAACTCTCATTGAGCATGGTTAGGCAGCAAGAGCTCATTAGACCCTGCTATTTCCACGTTGTTCCAGAGATGGGTTTACAGGTATAGAGTGTGCATCTGGCTTTTTTATTTTTATTTTTTGTGGGTGCTAAGTCCTCATGCTTGTATGGTAGAGACTTTACTGACTGAACCATCCCCACAGCACTCGTAGTTTGTATTTTTAATTTAGGCAACAATATCCCCTGTAATATAATTTATATTTCATCAACATTTGCCATATATTAATACTTTTCGTAATGAATGGACACATAGTTGAAGTATTTTATCCCTCTCTAACTCAAGAGTAAACTTACATCAGGCACATTTAAATACAACCCATAAAAACACAAAATCAGAAATCCTTATATATAAGCAAAAGACCAGTAAGCAAAAACATAAACAAAAACAAACAAACCCAAATAAAGCAATATAAGGCAGAAAAAAAAATCTCTAAAATGACCATTGAGTTTGTCTTGTGTTGGCCCTTATACCCAGCGAGACTCCATTAGAGAGAACTAAGTTGTCTGCTGTAAGTAGTAGTCACTTGGAATTGGTCTCTTCTTGGCTAGAGATGGGTGCTCCTGGGCTTCAATTTTCCCTCTCAACAGGGTCTTACCCTCAGTCTGTGGAGAGCAACCAATAGCCTTGGTGTTATTTTGCTTCCTGTTCTCATGACCTTAAGTTCTGCTGGCCTAGAAGTTCTGGATCCAGAACAGGGAGAGCTCATGCCAAGAGATCCAGCAAACATCCCATTGAACTGGAAGCTCAGATTTCCCCTTGGCCGCTTTGGGTTTCTGATGCCCTTAAGTCAACAGGCTAAGCAAAGAATAACAGTATTAGGAGGGATGGACTTATGATGGCTATTCTTGGTTGTCAACATGACTACATCTAGAATCAACTAAAATCCAAGTGTCTAGGTACACCTTTGAGGGATTGTTCTTAATTAAAATTACTTGAAATGGAATGACGTGCCTTTAATCTGGATCTTTTGAGATGGGAACAGGCACCTCAATCTGGGCCACACCTTCTCATGGCGACCCTGTGTAAAGGATGTGGATGAAGGAGACTCTGCTGTTTGCTTGCCTCACCCTTACTGGCAAATCCATCCCTTCACTGGCACTAGAGTGTGCTTCTTCTTCTTTTTTTATAATGATTTTTTTATTAGATATTTTCTTTTTTTTTCTTCCCATTTTTATTAGATCTTTTCTTCATTTACATTTCAAATGTTATCCCAAAAGTCCCCTATACCCTCCCCCATCCCCCACCCTGCTCCCCTACCCACCCACTCCTACATCTTGGCCCTGGCGTTCCCCTCTACTGGGGCATATAAAGTCTGCATGACCAAGGCGCCTCTCTTCCCAATGATGGCCAACTAGGCCATCTTCTTCTATATATGCAGCTAGAGACATGAGCTCTGGGGGTACTAGTTAGTTCCTGTTATTCTTCCACGTATAGGATTGAAGACCCCTTCAGTTCCTTGGGTACTTTCTCTAGCTCCTTCCTTGTGAGTCCTGAGTTCTATCTAATAGCTGATTGTGAGCGTCCACTTCCATGTTTGCCAGGCATTGGTATAGCCTCCCACAGCTATATCAAGGCATTTCAGCACTATAGAATTCCAGTATGTACTGAAGACCAACCAAGACATTCAGCCTTATCGATTGAACAGATTTTTCCATTGGTAGACAGCCATTGTTGGACTCACCAGCCCACAGTCTGTAAGCTACTCTAATAAATCCCTTTTGGAGATGCATACATACACACACGTGCACGCATGCACATTCATTCCATCAGTTCTGTTCCTCTAGAGAACCCCGAATACTACACTTGGCAACAGCCTGAGTTGTTTGGTGGTTTCCTTGGGGTCCATTTGGCCAACAGCTAGCTTAGATGTAACTCATTCCTGGTTCTGCAGGTTTCACTTGGTGGGTAAGCTTTATCTTCCCTGTTGTTTGGTGATGCCATTTAGATTTCTTTCATATTTGCATATATTTTAAGGAGCTGCTTCTGTAGTAGGTTTCCATAGAACCTCTCAAATGGCCTTTAGTGCTAGCTGTCCCTCCCCATAGCCTCTCTTGTACTCCCCTCTGTCACCTCTCTCTCCACTCATCCTCATGTTCCAGTCCCCCTGTCCTTGTCACTCCATAACTCATACTTTTTTCTTATTTTTATTTCCTATAACTATTCTATACCTATTCTCTGTGGTTATGTAGATTTAGCATGACTATTAAGAGCTTAAAAGATAACATCTGTATATATGAGACTATACATTCTATCTTTGTCTTTTTGGGTGTGGGCTACATCACTCAGGATGAATTTCTTTCTAGCTCCACCTGATAGCCTGTGATTTTCTTTATATTTCATTGTATAAATGTATCGTGCTTTCCTTATGTATTCATCTGTTGATGGATATCTAGGCTGCTTTTTTTTTTTTTTCTATTTTGAATAGGTCAACAATGAACACAGACAAGTGTCTCTGTAGTAGGGCATAGAGTCTTTTGGGTATGTGGCCCAGAGTGATAAAACTGGATCTTGAGGTAAATTATTTTCATCTTTCTGAGGAACAGCCACCCTGATTTTCATAGTGGGTCTCCAAGTTCTTACTCCCACCAGCAATGGATGAGTCTCCCTTATGGACCCCACATCCTTGCCAGCATGAACTGTAATTTGTTTTATTGATCTTAGCCTTTCTGACAGGTGTAAAAACGCTATCTCAAAGCAGTTTTGATTTGCATTTCCCTGATGACTAAGGAGGTTGAACATTTTAAACATTTCTCAGCCACTTCTGTTTCCTCTTTTGAGAATTCTCTGTTTAGTACTGGTTCCCATTTTTTAATTGGGCTGTTTTCTCGATGTCTAGTTTTTTCATTTTTGTTTTTTTGTCCTTTATATATAATCTTAGAAATTAGCTCCCTATCAGATAACATAATTGGCAAAAATTGTTTTCCATTCTGTAGCCTGCTACTTTGTCCTAATGATGGTGTCTTTTGCCATGTAGGAGCTTTTTAGTTTTATGAGGTCCCATTTATTAATTGTTGACCTTAGTGCCTATACTAGTGGTGTTCTGTTCAAAGAGATTTTTCCTGTCCCAATGACTTCAAGACAATTCCTCACTTTCTCTTCTATCAGATGTGGGGTATCTGGCCTTTTTGTTTGTTTGTTTGTTTGTTTGTTTTTGTTTTTTCGAGACAGGGTTTCTCTGTATAGCCTTGGCTGTCCTGGAACTCACTTTATAGACCAGGCTGGCCTTGAACTCAGAAATCCATCTGCTTCTGCCTCCCGAGTGCTGGGATTAAAGGCGTGCGCCACCATGCCCAGTGGGGTATCTGGCCTTATGTTGACATTTTTGATCTGTTTGGAGTTGTGTTTTGCATAGGATGATAAATATGGATCTATTTGTGTTCTTCACATGCAGTCATCCAGTTTGACCAGCACCATTTGTTGAAGATGCTGTCTCTGCCCCACCGAAGTGGGTATTTCTGGCCTCTTTGTCAAAACTCAGGTGATGAGGAACATTTTCTAAGAACAACCACAAAGTATAAGATTATCTTATTTTATATATAAGAATTGCTTAAGGGTTAAAAAAAAATCACTATTAGCAACAATATCAATTCCCATTAGAATAAGAACAGAAAAGCTTTTCATCATTTGACTCTCTGTTTTCTCTTCTCTTCTCATGATTATCTCCAGAGCCTGCTTTGTGTTTCAGTGTTATTTTGCTAGAGACCCTTTTTTTTACATAGGCTTTCCTGGATGTTGCGTTCATTTTAAAACCCAGGTGCACATTTGCATGAATCCTTCTGCAGAAGATAAAGACAATCGGCGATGAGTAGGAGTAGCTGGGATTTTTAATGAAAACTGTGGGGCTGCTTAAAAGGGGGGTTCACCACCAAAAGAAGTAGAGGTGGGGTGCTGTCTACCTCTGGCATGTTTCATGTTGATTCTACTGAAAAGAACCTGTACTAGCAAACTACAGTGATGTTTAGAAACCCGATCTAAGCCCCACCAGTTTCCCAGGAAGTGGAGTGGTTTCAATGGAAACTCCTCTATACTGCTGGGATTTAATTGACCACACATGGTGGAGAATGTGAGCGGAAGAGCTCAGAGGATTACATTCAGTTCCTGCAAGGAAAAGCCATCCAACTTAAACAGGAAGGAACATCATTTGAATGCTAGAGATGGAACAAAATTGCTGTAATTTCTCAGGTGGAAATACTCAGGCAGCTTGATATTTTCTTTATGTTTTCCTGCAGAAATAGGAGGGGCATGCGGGGGGGGGGGGAGGGGGAGGACAAAAAAAAAGCCCAACCAAAAAGACTGTATTTGAAGCAAAGTAGGAAAAAAAAAACCTTTAAAAATAGAGCAATCAGAACTGGAAGGGGAAAAAGGTTACTGTGAATTTCTACTTCATAATTCGTGTAGAATTCAATTAGCGGTGATGGATCTGTTTTGCCTAGTGTTCATTAACCATAAAAACCACCCATGGAACCATCATATTAATCAGCTATGACTGTACTTTTCAGGTTTAGAATCAATTTGTTTATCTAATTAATGTGAGTACCTCTCACTGGATGCCATTAGGGTTTCAAAGAGTGTTAATCGAACTGAAGAGAGAAACGAAAATATTGTTTTTAAAAGCTTCTAATAGGATAGCAAAAACAAAACACCAACAAAAACCTCCCACACAGAATTAATATACTAGCTGGAGGTTGGATAGATAGATAGATGTAAGGGAACATATTTAAATAGGCAGCATTCTTTCCTTTAATATGCAGAGGATAAAGTAGACTATTGGCACAGGAGTGATGTAATTCATTTGTTTTTAGTTTTCTATTTGCTAATAGCCTATGACTGTGGACAACATGCCTTCATATTTTTATGAACTTCCACTGTTTTGGTTTTATTTTTCATATATATATATATATATATATATATATATATATATATATATATATTAAAGAAGAAATGACCAAATTCTCCGACAACTTCCTATGGGAGTTAAATAAGATGAACCATCAAAGTATACAGCAAGAAGTTAGATAAGGGGCTAGAGGGATAGATAGCTCAGGGAGTTAGAACATTCACTCCTCTTGCAGAGGACCTAGGTTTGAGTCCCAGCACCTCATGGTGGCTCATGAACATCTGTCACTCTGAGAAGGAATGGACATGATACCTATACATATAAGCCTGAAAAATGTTCATATACATAAAGTAAAATAAAAAGTAAATAATACAACCAAGATAAATCAATAAAAAATTTTTTCAAGATAGAGTTTCTCTGTATAGCCCTGGCTGTCCTGGAACTCACTCTGTAGACCAGGCTGGCTTTGAACTCAGAAATTCTCCTGCCTCTGCCTCCCAAGTGCTGTGATTAAAGGCATGCACCACCACTGCCGGCTAAAATAAATTTTTAGAAAAGAAATTAATAATAATCACATCAAATAAGAAATATGCCAGTAATGTTGTTAGTGTTATGCTGCGAATACCCAGTCATAGGCCAGCATGTGTTGGTTTAGAATACTAGCTGTTCCTGCTTAAGGAATGAATTTTTTGTTTCTCTCCAAGTCTTGATGAATTACTGAAAAGTCTTGTTATTCTTCTTGGCTGTTACAAAAAAAAAAAAAGTAATCGGAAAAATCATTTGAGTTCGTCGGCCAAGCCCTGGTGCTGAGAGTTAATTTTGGCTCATTGTGTTCAACATGTTTAAAACTGTCGACAGTTTTTGTTCTCTCTAATACTTAATACGGTCAGAAGTTTAAAAGCAGAGAGATTTTCTTGGTACAGTGTTTGCTTCTTTCCCGTTGGGAAACATCACTGTGCATGACGGCTTTAATGCTGGAGTTGGCAGGGTGCTGTGGTTGGGAGCAAGCAATGAGAAGTTTCTCTCTGGTTCAGCCATATGGGACCAGTCCCGCTGTTCTCCTCCCGTCCAGGAGCAGAATACCCATCTTCCACTCTTAAAGGCTAAATGGCTCTGGACAAATCCTGCCTATCCCCAGAGGATAGGCAGTCTGGGGAATAGCAACAGGGATCTGAGGTTCTAGGAAATTCCCTCTCTGAAACCTGTCCAGGCTCCCAGCACAGAGCTAAAGTGGTTAGAATTATGGTCAACATGGCGGACTTTGGCTGTGTCTGTACAAACAGATGCATCGGGTTTCCTGAAGAGCTGAACCTCAAGCCTGCAGACCCATTGAATCAGAATAAGAGAAATGTAGTGTTTAGAATGCTTCTCATGAGCTTCAGTGCATCTTAGATTCTCAATAAAGGACTTTTTCAACAAGTTTACTCCATTAGGGAATTATCACAATACAAAACTGCACACGACAACACATGCAGAAGAATTTGTGCTTGTTCTAAGGGGAAGGACCAGGCTGGGGAGAATGTAGCCCAAACTCCTGCTTCCTGACGATTGAAGTTGACAGTTACGGAATAGAGAATGCAGTAGGCTTACACACGGTTATAAAACAATATGTCTACTGAAAGAACTTATGGCATCTTAGCCTTCTCCTTTCCCCCTCCTTTCCTTCCTCCTCCTCCTCCTCTTCCCCCTCTACCTCCTCCTCTACCTCCTCCCCCCTCTTCCTTGTCTCCCTTTTCTTTTCTCCATCTTTTCTGGTTCAAGACATTAGATTAGGGTGGCACATATCAGTCTTGGTGAGGAGTTGTAGACCACGCTGCTCTTGAATTCACTAAGATCCTCCTGCCTCTGCCTCCAGAATGGGGGATTGAAGGTGTGCATTCCTCCAACCCCCACCCCCAGCTTATGCTCCATATTTTAAAGATGGTGAACTAAAAGCTAATGAAACCTCATTTTGCTAATTGAGTGTATGCTTAATTGAAAAAAAATGTTAAAAACTAGGTGGCCCTTCCACATTTTGGTCAGAGGACTATCCAAAGAACCACAAACGGGTCAGAACTAAGTATTTACAGATGATTTTAACAATTAAACACCTCTAAGGCAAGGGGAATCTTGTCATAAGATTAAAACAGAATAAACATGGTCGCCTCCAGGTTGCAAGCTGGGAACCACAACATGATGAACAAGCAAGACCATTAGGAGTTCAAAGCCACTCCCTCTCACAGCTTTCTTATGCCCTAACAAAGACAAGAATATAAATCTTTGAGGATCGTTCATTCAGAAACACTAAGAACTGGCTCCCCAAACCCTTAACAAAGACCTTAGCTTTAATAGGCTACAGGCAATAGCAACTACCTTGCTTCTAAATTATATATAGTTATATAATGTTTTGGGTTGAAACCAGAAAGTTAAATAACAAGTAATGGGTTTCCTGGTGGGATATTGATAGACGTTGGTTCTGCTAGAGAGGGGCAGGCATCGGAGCTATTCAGGGTGGCACAACCCTAGGACAGAGAACATCCATGAATAAGGAATCTGAGGGCTGGCATTTAATGTTCAAAAAAGTACTTCAGAGTGACTGGTCACCTGTGGCCTGGATAATTCTACACATAATAGAACCGAGGGCAGAGATGGCTTTTGTCTCCAGAGTAATTCAAGAAACAGCTGTTCTCTTTGTTTGTTGAAGGAGAATGGGTTCCAAGGCAGGAGCACGTGCGCCCAAAGGTTGGTTAGAGACAATCGACTGGGGTCCGGAGAGAAAACATTGCAGCTATGATTTATTTTTGCTCAGTGATGAAAGAAGGAAGTGAAGTTTATTGGATGTGTGGAACATTTAGCACCCCACCTTGACCTGTGTGTCAGGCTGTTTTCTGTCCTGAAGAGTGGTGGAAGATTTCCAGAGATGGGGACAGAAGGCAGCAGGAACAGGGCCACTGTTTCCACCCTTTGGTTTGCTTTCAGATTTCTGCAATGAGACACAGAGCCCAGGCAGGAGATTTACAGCTTATACTTACTTCGATTGAATGAATGCCTACTAAATAGATAAGTACCTTGAGAAAAGACCCAGACAGAGAACAATAAGATAGCAAGGGTGACTATCTGCCTGCTTAGCTTTATAACAGAGACAGGCAGTGATCGAGTCAACTCTTTTACCAGCTAAGTAATAAAAATTATTGTTTAAAATACAGACTTACATTCACCATTGATAAATGGTGTCTGTGCCCGCTAGTGTGACACAGACTACTAGAGTCACCTGAGAGCTGGGAACCTCAATGAGAAAAATGCCTCCAAATGGCTGTAGGCAAGTCAGCAGGACACTTTCTTCATTTGTGACTGATGGGGGAGGACCCAGACCATTGCGGATGGGGCCATGCCTGGGCTGGCCATCCTGAATTCTTTAAGGAAGCAGGTTGCGCAAGCTATAGTGAGCAAGCCAGTAAGCAGCACCCCTTTATGGTCTCTGAATTAGCTCCTACCTCCAAGTCCCAGCCCTGTTTGAGTCTCTGGTCCCAACGTCCTTCAGTACTGAACCGTGATGTGGAAGTATAAGCCAACAAACGAACAAACAAAAACCCCTTTCCTCCCTATGTTGGTATGCTGTTTTGACATAGCAACAATAACCCCAAGAAAGACAGTGTCCTAGTTATTTAAATGGTATACTGCGCTTTTGCTGCGTACCCTTCTCAGGTATTACAGCTATGTCATTTTCTAGGAGTCCTAGAGCAAGTAAGCCACACTGGAGGAAACCAAAGCCCTTTATTCTCCCATAGCTCTGAGGCTGAAAGCCTGAGATCAAGATATCAGCACTCTTGGTTGTGCCTTTCAAAGAGTCTTTCTGGCTTACAGATGGCCACCTTCACTGTCTTACCTCCAATAATTACACTCGGAGTTGCTGATAACTTCAACATGAATAGAGGGTTGGGACTGTATTAGTCAGGGCTCTCTGGAGTTACAGATCTTATGGCGTGTCTCTCTATATTAAGGGAATTTATTGGAATGACTTACAGTCTGCAGTCTAACTAACCCAACAATGGGCAGCTGTGAATGGGAAGTTCAAGAATCTAGTAGTTGCTCAATCTTACGAGGCTGGGTATTTCAGCTAGCCTTCTGTACAAGCTGGAATCCTGTAGAAGTAGGTTCCAACAGATGTACTGGCAAGTAAGTGCAAGCAGATGAAGAAGCAAGCCTTCCTCTGTCATTGTCTTTATGTAGACCCCCAGTAGAAGGTATGGCCCAGATTAAAGGTGTGTACCACTATGCCTGGAACTAAGCTGTTCTTGGAACTTGCTCTGTCCCAGGCTGGCCTTGAACTCAGAGATCTGCTTGCCTCTGTCTCCTGGGATTAAGAGCGTGTACTGCCTTGCTTGGACTTAAGCTTCTTATAAGCACTATGTCTCAGGATCCAGATCAAAAGCCTCAGGATCCAGATCACAGGTGTGCCTTCCATTTCCAGATATAGTCAAGTTGACAACTGGGAATGGCCATCACAGGGACAGGTACAATTCAGCCCATAATAATCATCATTGAAATTATACTTGGGGTCAGAATTAAGTCACTGTTGACCAAATTTTATAGAAACATATTTATAAAAGTTCTGCACCCATTCCGTTTCAAATTATTTAAAAATATCTTGTATTGTAACTTGACTCATCCATTAGAAACTTTTGGTTTGGGGGTATGTTCTGTGGCTTAATTAGGTATTACCATTAATTCATTAAATTAACAAACATTAAATGCTTTCCAGGAGAAGGGAGTTTTTGTTTTTTGTTTTTTAAAAGTGCCTAGAAAAAAGCAAGACATATGCCCTTGCAGAGTTGACATTGAAGCAGGGAAAGAGTCTGATAATAAATCATGTGTGTGAGAGTTGAGGTTGAAGGACTTGCACCTAGCTCTGGGAGTGTCGCCAGACACAGCTTTTCTCTGACAGCCCACTTGGCAATTGCCCTTGCCTGAATAGAGCTACCTCCATCAAGGTCATGCACCCACCCTTGCCAGTAAACCTGCGTGTGAGGTCTGGTCAGTGTGTGTGTGTGTGTGTGTGTGTGTGTGTGTGTGTGTGTGTGTGTGTAGGCATCACTATCACTAATGGCTTCATTCAGACTGAACCTCAGTCCAAACATCCTCCATGGTAGTTTCTTAAGGAACATAATATTAAATAATGATGTCATAAATAGTATTTATGTTGCCTAAAGTCACTTTACATCATAACATCACAATTTACTACAATTCCATATCCTTCCATTTCGACAGGTTCTGCATATACAGATTCAACTCATCATACTGGGAAACACTTCTTAAAAGTTTGCAACTGTATTCAACATATAGCCATTACCCCCTTTGCCACAATTTCCTACATAAGATAACTATGTACTTAGAATATCATTGTATTAGGCACTATAAATACTCTAAGGATGACATAAAGTATCTGAGAAGATATATGTAGGCTACATGTAAACCAAAGTCTTGAGCACCCAAGGATTTGGTTATCCTATTGTGTCCTGGAACCAGTCCTTATAGATGCCACGTAATTATTGTTTGTCTCCCTTATTAGAACTCACCCTCTGTGAAATCAGGGACTTGTCTCTTTTTCGTTTACAAATCTGTCCACAGCTTCTAGAATAGCACCTGGGAGGTCCAATGCCCATGTGACTATTTGTTAAAGTGGTGAACAAATATGCAATGTGGGATAAAGAGACGCTCCCAAGACTAAATTGTCATTATCACGTACAGTGCTAACTGCAAACACTTTACATAGCACACATGCTTGGGGGAGTAGGCATTTATTATTTCCAGTGACCAGATGATTTATTATTCTCTGTTTCCTAGAAGCCATTACTTTGATTCTATTGTTTATGTGTTAATTCATCAAATGTTTACGTCTAAGCACTGCACTAAGCAAGAGGTCTAAGAAGGATTAAGAAATACTCTACTGTAAGAAATACTGCTACTGTAGAGGCTCCAGTTCACTGGCAGGGTGCTGGTGATACTTTCTTAGGTACGTATTGAGTTGTTTTTCCATGTGTAAGCTAGTCAATTTGTATATTCTTTCCTCTTTGAAACACTCTGCGAGGGATTCACACCTGTTTTCCAATAATTCTTTTTTGCTTCTTCAATTACATGGGCAAAATTTCTCAGCCAAAACATATTCATGTTAGTCGTTGGGTTAACAGGTAGCTATGCACTGCAGAAAATGTTGACTTTAAATGCTCTGAGGATTTTTTTTTCATTTACTAACTGATTATTATTATCTTATAGGTTAGGATTTTCAAAAAGGATTTTTCTTCTAAGGAACAAAAATTAACTAAAAGACATAAAGCATACTGTAATAACCTTACCATCTACTAACTATCCTTGAAGATTTAGCTTAGATAGTGCTTCTTCCAGGAAGGCTTCTCAGGCTTAGCCAGCAATCTTCCTTCTCTAGTCCTAGTACTTCCAGCCACAGGGCTTACCATCTTGGCAATTAATACATTTTACTGGAATTCCGCCTTCTGTTTTCTTTCCTTTGAGACAGAGGCTCAGCATATTGCCTTGGCTGGCCTGGAACCAGATTGCTCTCAAACTCATAGAGAGCCCTCCTGCTTCTGCTTCAGAAACACTGGGATAAATGGCTAGTGTCACCATGCCTGTCTGGACACCATGTCTGCCTGGTTTTGATTCAGTCTGCTTTAGTAACTCAGGAGTTCCTAAGGAACCAGGACTCCTCATTGTTTAATTATTATTGTATCTCCTCTGCTGACTGCGGGTGATACCGGGTGGTTAGTTAGACTTGTGATGAGCAACACGTGCCACAGAGCAGGCAATGTTGGGTTTTCTGAACTCTTACATTGGCCTACTGAAGTATGTGTTGTGATCCTTTCCTATTCTGCAGTGATTGAACTGAGATCCAGAGATACCAAGTAGGCAACATAGTCTAGCGTTAGTGATCCAGTTGGAGTTTGAATATGCACAATATAATGTGGAATCCAGGATCTATTTATTTATGCTTGTTTTCTTTTTGGTAGAGAGTTATACAGTGATTTCTTACGGCTCTTTTGGACATCCTAACTGTTCTTTTGGAGTTCTGTATTTATTTCTCTTCTGTATTTACCTCCCTCTCCACCTTAACTAGAGCCCTGACTTTTTGCCCACTTCCCCGTCAGATAATTTGTACCTGGCTAATCCCCTCTCTATTGCTCTAACTACCCCTCTTCCATCCCGGAAACACTCATATTAAGCTTTCCTCTTTTCAGTGGTTAATACAGGCTCTGTACTAACTACATAGTCACTCACATGTGAAGATTTGGAGCTAGGAGCTTCCAATAAGAAAGAATGTGTGACATTTGCCTTTCTAATGACTTCTCTCAATATGATCTTTTCAAGTTCCATATGCTTCCTAGTGGAGAGAATGATTTAATTTCTTCTTAGAGCTGAATATACATATATATGCACATATGTATGCATATATATGCATATATGTATGCATATACATATATGTATGACTCTTTCCTACTCTGTGGGCTTCCTTTCCATTCAATGTATTGTTTCCTTTGTTGCACAAAAGACGTTTAGTTTTATGAGGTCTTACTTGTCAAACATTGGCCTTATTTCCTGAGTGAATGGTGTCCTGATAAGAATGTCCTTTTGTAACCTACAACTTAGTGGGCACTACCTGTGTCATCTTTCTAGAAGTTTCAGCATCTTGGGATTTCACATTACAGTCTTTGGTGCGTTTTGAGTTGAGTTTTGTGCAGGGCAATGGATTAGAGTCTAACTCTATTCAACTACATGCTCTCATCCAGTTTCCAGCACAAATTTCTTGAAGAGACTCTTTCCTCCAGGGTGGACTTTTGGCATCTTTGTCAAATATCAGATTGCTGTCATTATGTGTACTCATGTTTGGCTTTTGTATTCTGTTCCATTATCTCCATGTCTGTTCTTGTCGAAGTACTGTGTTAGTTTTATTCCTATGACTTTATAATATACCTTGAAAACTCTATAGTAATCCTGCTCTTGTTGTTTTTTCTACTCAGGATTGCTTTGCTTAGCCAGGGTGTATTGTGGTTCCTTATGAATTCTCCCCCCCCCCCCATTTCTGGGAAGAATGGCATAAGGCTTTTGACTGTCAGTGAATAAAGTCTGTGAATTGGTGTTGGTAGAATGGCAGTTTTCATGATATTACTTCTACCAATCAGTGAGCATAGGAGATCTTCCTGTCTTCTAGTGTCTTCCACAATAATCACTTTCTTCAGAGATTTAAAGTTTTAATTGTAGGTGTTATTCACTTCCTTCATTGGGTTTATTCCAAGTTATTTCATTTTCTATCATATATATTGTTGTTGTTTTGTTTTTGTTTTTTGTTTTTTCGAGACAGGGTTTCTCTGTGTAGCCCTGGCTGTCCTGGAACTCACTCTGTAGACCAGGCTGGCCTTGAACTCAGAAATCCCTCTGCCTCTGCCTCCCGAGTGCTGAGATTAAAGGCGTGCACCACCACGCCTGGCTCAAATAGGGATAATTTGATTTCTTTTTTCCTATTTATATTAATTTCCTTCTCTTACATTACCTATCTAGTTAGAGCTTCAATATAGAGTACTATATTGAAAATGGGTGAGGACAGTGGACAGCTTTATCTTCGTCTTGATTGTAATGGGTTTTCTTTGAGATTTTCCCCATTTGGAATGATGCTGACTATGGGTTTGTCCGATATAGTCTTTATTATGTGTAGATATGATCCTTCTGGTCATTCTGTCCTCAGAATTTTTTTTTTCACGAAGACGTTTTGTATTTTGTGAACAGCCTTTTCTTCATCTATTGAAATGCTCGTGGAATTTCTGTCTTAGGTCCATTTCATATGATTTATTACACTTAGTAATTTAATATATATTGAATCTTCCTGCATTTCTAGGATGAAGCCAACTTGATCATAGCAGATGATCTTTTTGATATATGCCTGAATTCAGTTTGAAAGTTTTTATTGAGAATATTTGCATCTATGTTCATCAGAAAAATTGGCACTTAGGTTTTGGGGGGTGTGTGTGTGTGTGTGTGTGTGCATGTTTACCTTTACCTGGTTTCAGTACTAGAGTTATGGTGGCACCATAGAAGGAGTTTGGAAGTGCTTCTTCTGTTTCTATTTTTTGAATAAAATTAAGAAGTATTGGCTGTAGATCTTTTTTGAAAGTCTGGTAGAATTCTGCTTTAAATACATCTGTACTTGAGTTTTTTTTAGTCAGAGGTGTTTTTTATTACTGTTTCTGTCTTATTTGTTATGGGTCTGTTTAAGTTGTTTATTTCTAGACTAAAATGTAAGGCGTTTGGATGAATCTAGAAGTTTATCAATTACTTAGAACTTTATAACTTAAATTCTACCTTACAAGATTATGATGTGTGTGTGTGTGTGTGTGTGTGTGTGTGTGTTGTAATATATTTCTGCTCACCTTTGATTTTGTTAATTTAGATATCCTCTTTCTTCCTTTGGGTTAATAGGGCCAAGGTTCAGTTAATCTTGTTTGTCATCTCAAAAAACTAGCTCTTAGACTTCTTCATTCTTTGTATTATTCTCTTTACTCCTATTTCATTAATTTTGGCTCTGATTTTTATTGATAGTTGAGTCTCAAGGAGAAATTATGTAGATCAATTTGGCCTGTAACTTGATTTTTTAATTAATGGAAGAGGACCCAGCCCACTGTGGGTGGCACCATTCCCTAGGCAGGGGGGTCCTTAACAGTTTATAACAGGAGAAAGAGAGCAAGCAGGCAAGGGTGTGCTTATTATCTCTGTGCTGTTGACTGTGGGTCTCACTGCTAGAGATAATGCCTTGACTTCCCCCAAAGCATGGACTGTAACTTGGAATTTTAAGCCAAATGAAAGTTTTTCCTCTTCTGTTACATCCTTTTTATTCTGTTGTGTTTTATCACAGCCACAGAAATAAAACCAGAACAAGCAATCAATCACTAGATGCTGTCACATTCTCAGGGACTAAGAGTTAATGTTAATTCTGTAAATATGTAGACTGTGTGTGTGTGTGTGTGTGTGTGTGTGTGTTGAGTCTTGAATCCAGTATCTCGTGCATACTAAGCATGATTTTTTTACGGAGTTATAATCCAACTCCTCAATATATGAATTTTGAGGGAACATAATGCTGCCCATAATACAAGGGTATCGTATTTATATCATCAATCATCTCTTTTTGTTAGATGTAGCTTAATGAAAGTGTTTTTGAATCTTCATTTTGTTCCCCAGTGTTCTTACCATTCCTCCCTAATTTGTGCCATCTGCAAACTCAGAATGACTTCTGTCTGGATTCCCACTGACTGATGAACCTGCACAAGGTAGCAAGTGATCTAACAGCTCAGCAGTAAGGCTCTGGATAACGGGACCTAATTTGTCTTCTTACTGCCTTTGAACCTCTGTGATAGCCTCTGTGCTCTGTGGCTGGCTCCCTGTAGCCATTGCTTTATATACTGCTTTTGATGTAATAGGTGGAGGATATTAATGGACCCTTTAGTGCTATTGTACTAAGAGATTCACTTGCTTCGGTAGCTTGGGTAATAGAAAAGTCCCTGGTTGAAGAGAAGCTTCTTGGACTGTTGTCCTGGTTTCACAATCATCTGTATTATGTAATCGCTTGGACTTTCACATTTTTCACTTGGTAAAAAAAAATGAGATAGGATACTCGTCATATTTTCAGGCCTTACAGGGTTTGTGTCAGATTCCAGTGGAATGTGTTAGGCAAAGTCCTATAGATAAAGCTCTGAAGATACCTGCTTAGGTAAAGGCATTGAGGCTTTCAGGTTCACCTTTCCAGCTTATTCTTAGGCTAATCAGTCATTACCAGGAGGAAAGTGGTGAAAACACCCACGTGTCTGAGGTTATTATTTAATCATTTCAGAGCTCTTTTGAGGACCAACTTGATGTAAATATATTTGCAAATGAAAGTAGTAAATTAAAATAATATCGCCTCCAAGATTCTGATCTGTCCTAAGTTTCTAAATCATATGATGAGGGCATGTATATTAAATTTAATATCTTGGATCCAACAGAATTATGAAAGTAAGTCTGTTTCAAGATCTTCCTGTAATGATCTTTTAAATAGTATAGAAGAAAGCATAGAATATACATTTGCATTAGCTAAATAATCAATAATGGAAACAATTACAGTTGATGCTTCCTGTAAAATAAATATCTGAATATCTAATCTTGTTTTCACACCCTTGTGCATTGGAATATATAAGCAACTGTCCTATAGTAACTTTATATCATCATTACATTATAAATATTGCCAAGTCACCTATCCTTCTGGAACAGAATCCACAAGGATTGGGACTTGCTATACATGTACCTCAAGGAGACTTAGAAGACATTGGGTTATAGAAGAAAGGATGGAGAGGGTTTGAATTCATTGTATAGCTACATGTCAGATTATATGCTATTTAAATTTTCATTTAATCCTGAAAATTCTGAGGTAGCACAAATATAGCAGCCGGGACTAGAGTGTATATAACAGTTAAAATGCCAACGTATTCAAAACCGGCTTCCTAAATTATGAGCCACGTCTGTTGATTCTATTTGTAGAAAATAACATTGAAATAAAAAAAAAAAACCCAAAAAACCTTTGCTTTTCAAATCAAGATGAAACGGAACAGAGGGGAACCCTGCTCAGTGTTGAGGAGGGCCATTGTCACACCTGAGTGCTGTCAGGTCATGAGTGCTACTTTCTGCAAGGTTGCCATGACCACCCTAGTCTTTTTTTAGACAATGGAACTGAAGGCTGAAATACGTGTTCCACATGCTAAGTGATACAGATCAGAGTTGGGCTGACACTCTCTTTGATTTCTAAGTGCGCATTTCTTCTGTACCCTAAAGTGCTAAGCCTGGAGACTGGGAGACTTCTTGCTGCCTTTGGGACTAATTTATGACCTCTCAGCCACTTAACTCCTAGATTTCACCTTCTTCCCTCAAACTAGAGGGACAATTTTAGCTTAAAGGTAAAGAACATTTTTGAATCTCTGGAAAAATCATGGAGGCTGTACAAATGTAAAGTACTAATTTGCAAAATATCATGAAGTAAGGGTTTTTTTTTTTTTTTTTTGGTTGTTGTTGTTATTGTTGTTTAACTCTTTTCCTAACTTAGGTTGTTGAGAAACAGCAGCAGTACCCAACAGAGTTACCTGAAAAGATGGAGAACTCAGTATCTTGACTGTCCAACACTGTAGTCACTGTAGATTTGGCCATGGACTGCTGAATGCGTAGCCACTGTGACTGAAGAAGTGAATTTTTAATTTTATTGAAGTTTTTAGAACGTTAAATGTCAACTACTTGCTATATGTTGGTGTGGTTGTAACAGACAGGGCAGGAGGTTGGATGATTTTATGCAAAAATATAACTGGTTTTGAATGATCAATAATCGCTGATGGTCTAGCTAGGGAGCTGGATGAGTCTGTGGTACTCTTTTGTTCTCATGACATAGGGCACATTAGAATTGTTGGTTTGGTTTTAAATGAGCAAGATATTTTAAACCCTCCTAACTTTGGGTAGCCTTAAACAACTAACCCATGTTTACATCTTGGTTGATACAAATCATGATACATGTTGGTTTTCCTTTTCCTCTCTGGGAGAATTTTCCAGGTATGGTAAGACATGCCTTTAATCCCACCACTTGGGAGGCACAGGCAAGCCTGGTCTACATAGAGAAACCCTGTCTTGAAAACTCAACCAACCAACCAACCAACCAACCAACCAACCAACCAACCAAAACCAAAACCCAAAATCAAAACAAAACAAAACACAAATGTATATAAAAAAAAAAAAACCAGGCAGGTTTGTGCTGAGATTTGAAAGTGCTTCTAGTTGGGAAAGTCTCTATCATGACATGTACTAATGTCTAACTAAAAGTCAGTTTTCTCTTCTTTTGGGAGAATTTATAATGCTGAAGGAAGAAGAGAGTAACTAACTGTTCAACTGTTCAACCTCTCTATCTTTGCCAGCTGTCATACTTTTTTTTTGTTTGTTTGTCTTAGTTTGGTTTGTTTGATTGTTTTTGTTTGTTTGTTTGTTTGTTTGGAGATAGGGTCTCACTATGTAGCTTTGGCTGGCCTGGAACTGACAGAAATACCCCTGCCTCTGCTTCCCAAGTGCTGGGATTAAAGGCCTGTCCCACTGTGCCTGCCTAATCAGATATTTCATGGTAAGTTCAGGTTAGCAGTCTGGATAATCTTTCATTGTCTAGTTTAATTTGCATTTTTTGGTGATTTTTAAAAATATAAAACCAAAGGAAACATATCTTTTCACAAAGCTGTCTTCCTTCCCCTGCCCAATAAATGACTCAATAATATGTTTAATTGGGACCATCTTAAATTCTATAAATACCTAAAGCCCTCCTGTTCTTACATTTTTAAATTGATCATATGGTTCACCCCCTTTTGGTTTCATACATGTTGTAGTTATCTGAAAGAGAACACTTTTTTTTCATCTTCATCTTTTAGGGTCAGAAAGGTTATTAATCAGCACATAGTCAATCTAAAAATAAAAACGAAATTAAAAATAAAGTAAAAAATTCTTCTACCAGGAGAGTGACTGTCGATATTCTTAGCCTGTGATTTGGTAGACATTCGTCTTAACACTGTTTATCATCATGCGTTCTTTAAATGAAAAGGTGAAACTTTACTTACACAAGTTCTAAGGACCTTTTAAAAAGGATTCCTTTGACCCCGTGTTTGAACAGAGCGTCCCTATCCATCCATGATGCTCTCTCTGAATCGTTTTGACCGCATCAAGCTACATAAAGAACTGTACAATGGATTTGTTCTACCTGATGTTGGGGAAGAGAACAAATTTTTCAGGGACCCTGAAACTCTCATGACTGATTTCGCCATTGATCTTATCTTGTTGCTTTCCCTTTTTACCTCAGGGGTCATCTTAAACTCAAACCATCCTTTTTTCCTTAGACAGATCCCCCCATAATCGTTCTCAAGAAGAAAAAAATTCAAAAGGTAATCACCATGGGGGCAACTTTAATGCATTATAGCAAGAAATGAAACGGGTATCTTTTGCAAGCCCAGCCTAAAAAAGATTTTTATTTCTGATCAGGCATTAATTTACATAACAGAGGACAGCAGGATTTTGCTGCTCTGCTCTATGACAATTTTTTGTTTGTTTTAGTGGAGAGAAAAAGATGTTATGCCGGTATGTTAAGCGAGGATGCTCAAGAATGGAGTGAAATACAGCTAGGAATTTAGTGTCTCCATCATAAAAGATCTTTGGAAGACCCGTTTCAGGTCTCTGATGACGTACAGTGTCATGAAAGGAATGTTCATTTAGGAATCTGGATTAGTGGATGCTCCGTTGATGTCTGATAATTGTCCACGTGATTGCCCGCCTGCCTTTCTCTTCCCAGGAAAGTAACACATTTGGCTTCTACAACATTATGATGCAAATAATCCTATTTTATAGCTTTTTGTTTAAGTGCACAGGCAGACTTTGACAAGTGGCTGTGAAAGCGAGAGGTCCCTTGTGTTCGGGGACAATGCAGTCATACTGGTAATGCTCTCTCAGCCCCTCCCCCCATCTACCAGGATACCCTCCTTCAGGGCCCCTCCTCATTGTTGGGTTTTTTTTTTTTTTTCTGCGTGGGATGAGGCATACGGAGAAAGCAGTTGTTGACTTTTGTCTCCTTGGCATTTTTTCTTGAACCAATTAAATGAATGATGTAGCAAGTGCAATTGCCCGAGAGTTTAAACCCAATAATGGCCCCAGTGGGTTACACACGGCTGATCCTTGACCCTGTAAAAAGGCCACCATAAAAATCCGCCAGGCAATCCGGAAGCCGCCGAAGTTTCATTGCTCAATGAGTCATCTGCTGTTGTCAACGAGCATGAGTTAAAGACATGCGGAAACAGGTTATTTTTGTGGTAACTAAAGTTCAGCAGATGAACAAAAAGTTGCCGTTCAGCTCTCGAGAGGAACAATTATGCCGTTTCAAAGCCAACCCGTGCATCCTTTGGGAATGTCTATCATTCAGATGTCTTCCCAGTCCTTCCAAGAACACAAGGATGGGCAGCCTTTGCCATTTCTGTGCAGCTAGAAATAGAGGGTGTAGGAAGAGACTCCGGGGAAAGACTTGTTTCAAATTTTCTTTCCTTTATCTGGGCATCCATTTCTTCATTTGTAAAACAAAGCAGGGTGGTTTTTTTTGTTTGTTTGTTTTGTTTTTGTTTTTGTTTTTGTTTTTTAATGATCCTTCAAGGTCAGATCACTTCTGTTCTTTATGTTTGTGACCTGTGAACCTAGAGGCCCCAATGTAGTAAAATCTCACTCAGTGTTTTGCTAAGGATTGGGTGAAAGGGCAGCTGTTTGTAATATGCTTTAATCAACAGGTACAATAAAAATACAAAAGCACTAAGCCACCTAACAATGAGATGCCTGAAGCAGGCTTTTTTGATATATCTTTCTTTTCATGTGCATATAAGCTTTTCAAAACCAGCAATTTGGTGACCTTCTATTAGATCATTGCTAACATTTTCAATGCCTTACATAGGGAAAAGTATTGACTTATTATTATTATTATTTTGGAAATAAACCTTACATAAAAGCTTTCTGTAACCTTGTAACACAAAGTCTACAGACATAAAAGTAGTCTAACAAAATTCCCTTTCTTTTCAAAATGTCACTGTTATTATACGAATAAAGTATTTTCTGGGTGAAGGAATGACCATCTATAATTAAGGAACATCATCATCACTACAATTAACAACATCATCATCAACCTCCTCACCATCAACAAAATAAAACAAAAAAGTCTTCTGAACTTTTCTGATTCTGGAAATCTCTTTACGATTTCCTTGAAGGCATTGGAAATTCCGAGGAGTCATTAAATATATACTATAGTAGTGTGAGAGTTTTTTTTGTAACATAGCTCCTTGGCAAATGGATAAGAACTAATTCCTTTATGTTAAAAATGTGGTTTATTTGATAGTTTTTGTGAGTTTGCAGAGTTATGAAGAAGTTTCAGGATTAAGACAATGAGGCCAGGGGGCTGGTGAGATGGCTCAGCGGGTAAGAGCACCCGACTGCTCTTCGGAAGGTCCGGAGTTCAAATCCCAGCAACCACATGGTGGCTTACAACCATCCGTAATGAAATCTGATGCCCTCTTCTGGAGTGTCTGAAGACAGCTACAGTGTACTTATATATAATAAATAAATAAATCTTTAAAAAAAAAAGACAATGAGGCCAACATTAAAATGATAATAGACAGCTTTCTCATAGCTCTAATTGTCCATAAGTCAGATCCCTTGAGATGGCAAAACAGCCAAATAGTAGCATAGAGGCTGAGCAAATGTTTAGTGACTTGGAACCTGGAAAAGTTAGCTAGCTGTAGGCTGAGAGTTTATCAGGTTAACAAATACAGAATTTGGATACAGGCCCTGCAATGAAAGATTGAGAGCCAGGGTTTAAACAGCAACTTGACACGGAAACCACACACAGGTCTCTCAGAGAAGCCATTCTTGTGCAATGCTTATGGTCATAGCTTGACATAAACAAGGCCTGCTCATGGAAGGGCAACACTATGTCAACCAGCACTTCCTTTTATTTTTACCTTTTTTACTTTGAAAAATCGTACTGTATCTGGACAATTATAGACTATATGTGGCCATTCTGGATCATTCCTTTCGATGTTAAATAAAATTATGAATTCCATAAGTACCCCTTTTTGAGCCTGCCAGGACCTAAGTCTTTCTAAATCGACAGTTTTATACAGTACCTAGTTCCCATATAAGATATGCTTCCTAAATAGTTAGAATCTCCCCCCAGTATCTAGCTGCTATTTGTTCTGTTTTAGTAGAAAATCTTCTTTCCATTTTCCTTTTTATTAATATAAGACCTATAAATATACATGATAAAGTATGGTGTTTTGACACATGTATATATAAGTAAATTTGAACTCAGGCTATTAATACAACTACCACCTTAAATGTGTATCATTTATTTATGGTAAACACATCTAAATCCTACCTCTCAGTTATTTTAAAATAAGTAATGTATTATTTTAAAATTATCCTTTCCTGCTATGTATTCGTGTATTCTCTCATATGTACATTAAAATCTATAATACCACAACAGAGATATCTCTACCCACTTCTTTTTAAAAATTTTCATGGTCATAATATTTGAAATGTTGTCCATGTCTCTATTCAAGAAGACACCCCCATCCATCCATTTGTCCCCACCTTTGAAATTTAGGAGAGGATTTTCATTATACTAAATTAGAACTAGTAACTTGTATGTTTCTGATTGCCCTTCTAAAGTGGCACATCGTGGTGACACATGGTCTTTGTTAAACAAACTAACATTCAACCTTTGCAACTGCAATCATGAAGACAATTTGTGACTTTACGCAACCCTGTTTTCTTTTACCATGACGCCTATTTGTGTGTATTTAATTTAGAAGCCAAAGATCATAACAGCCTCTACTTTACACAATAACTCTCTGGTTAATTTTTTTCCCCTGAGACAGGGTTTCTCTGTGTAATAGCTTTGGTTGTCCTGGAACTTGGTTTGTAGACCAGGCTAGCCTTGAACTCATAGAGATCTGTCTGCCTCTGCCTCCTGAGTACTAGGATTAAAGGAGTGTACCACCATATCCAGCTGATAATTTCTGGTTAATTTTCAAAAAGATCTAATTTAATTTGATTTAGAAAATCTGTTAAATTCTAGAATTCAAAGGATCTAACCTTTCCAAAAAGTAAGCTGTAAGTAATAATTTTGGACATTAAGCTATTTCCGAATAGAGTTGACTTTAACTGATTAACCAAAACAGTTTGGGCATCTGCTTTGTTGTGGGGTCTTGAGGCGAGCCATAGTCTTGACTGACAAAAATATCAGATGAAATGCCTTTTTTTCCCCCCAGTCTCCTTTGCAATTAGGTTGAAACCATTCCCACGTTTCATTCAGCCAATGAAAGCCATGCAGAAGTACCTCGCTTCACTTTTTTGCAAGGACATGTAAGAAGAGAGGGTGAGCCACCCCCATTTGCTGTTCAAGAGCCTAGAAGCTGTAGGTATAAAATAGAACAGGATGAGTCATGTGAAACAGAAACACAGTTCTAACTGAGTTGAGCCACTGGAATTTGGGGTTGGGTACTTCAGCAGCTAGCTAATGATTCTGACTTAGGCAGCAGGTGCTATATCTAGATGTTATGAAATTATCGGAGGAATTGGGTTCATTATCTAGAAGAAGAAATCACAAATGTTTGAATTAAAATCCATTGGGGGGTAGGGAGACTTAGAAGAAAATCAATCACATTTCTGGAAATTACGATGGAGTAAACTAAGCTTCAGGGTAAAGGGCATGCAGATCAATGTTTTTATCAAGTTGGTCAAATGCTTCTAGATCATTTCATTCAATCCTAAACTTGTGCCACTTACCATCAAAGTGTTTTCTGAGATGGTGAAATAGAAGATCAAAAGGAATCAGAGGTCTGAGAGTGATTGGGGGCGGGGGTGGGGGCAAACTCTGACCCCTTAGGCTAAATCTGGACTCCTGGTTTGTTTTCTTGAAACACAGCCAGTCTTATTTGCTTACTTATTGCCTAAGGCTGTTTTCCCCACACGGGCAGAGCTGCCACCAGTGACCTCAAGTGTCACAGAGCCTACTAATATATTTTAGGTCTGACTCTTAGTCTTCTCGGCCCCCTCCGCCTTTCAGGAGATGGGCACCAGTACGAGTTTAACTCTGCTCCTTAGCGGTAGACTCAATGTCAACAGTGCCGTTGGGCTGGATGAGTTGTAGAAGTCATTGAATTTCCTAGGTCAGCTACCTAGGAGAGCATTTCCATGTTCTGTGAACAAAGTCCAACAGGTTCTCGGCTTTTCTTTCAGGCTGTCAAAGCCAGCCCACACTCGTGGCCTACACAGCATTGCTGTCCTAGTGGTACCTAGAAAGAGCTGGAGACATTCGCAAGAATTGAGATTATGATTTCCAGATACATGTGCATTTCTGAAGTTCTTTTGCTTCAAAAGGAAATCATCAAATATGCTAATAATTAGTGTCACCGAGACATATTCAAGATGGTACTCTCTTTAGAAGTCCGCATTGGATTCTGATCAATTTATAGCAGAAGCTTGGTGCCACATAAAAATTTAAAAATAGCCTATATTTAAATATATGCACATCTTCATGTGTATATTTAAACACGCATCTAAATATAAAATTTAAAGCTGTCAGATGCAGGAAATTCAAGTGTTAAGGGGGATTCTGGGGGATGGATAATAAGACATGAGTGGCGGATCCTTCAGCCTAAAGCTGTGCTTCTCCATCTTCCTAATGCTGATGCCCTTTAAAACAGTTCCTCCTTTTGTGGTGACCCCCCTCAGCCAGAAAATTACATATGCTAATTCATAACTATATTTTTGCCACTTTAGGGATTATAGTGTAAGTATATGACATGTAGATGGTCTTCGGTGACCCCTGTGAGCTTGGGGACTCCTGCTGAAGAGAGGAAGAAAGAGTTGTAAAAGCCAGAGGGGTCTAGGACACCAGAGGAACACAGTCATAGAACCAACTATGCAGGGCTCAGAGGGGCTCGCAGAGACTGAAGTGACAGTCATGGAGTCTGCACAGGTCTGTGCTAGGTCCTCTGTATATATGTTGTGGTTGTGTAGCTTGGTATTTTTGTTGGACTACTTATAGTGGGAGTACAGGGTGTCTCTGACTCTTTTGCCTGCACTTGGGAACCCTTTCCTGCTACTGGGTTGCCTAGCCCAGCATTGATATAAGGGCTTATGCCTAGTTTTATTGCATCTTGCTAGGCAGTTTTTGATCCATATCTCTGGGAGGCCTGCTCTTTTCTGAGGGGAACCTGAAGAGTGGATCCAACCGAGAGAGAGATGTGGGGGAGACCTGAGAAGAGTCGGGGGAGGGGAAACTGGGATAGGGATCTAGTGTGTAAGAGAAGAGTAAATTGAAGAAAGGAAGAAAAAGAAAGAAAGAAAGAGAGAGAGAGAGGGAGGGAGGGAGGGAGGGAGGGAAAAGGAAGGGAGGAAGGAAGGAAGGAAGGAAGGAAGGAAGGAAGGAAGGAAGGAAGGAAGGAAGGAAGGAAGGAAGGAAGACATCTTTTTACCACTTCCCCATGGGGGGTCTTGACCCACAGGTTGAGAACCTCTGGCTGTGACAGTTCTCTTCTTTCTCCTTTCATTGTCCCAGCGATGTAGTCTTTAAAGACCACCAGCCAGAAACTTAGCAAATGACAGCAAAGACACCAAGTGTGCTTGTTTCCAAGCGAACAACAGGGGTAAATGTCCAGGGCCAAAAATTCTAGTATTACTCAGTGAAGAAAAGAGGAGTGAGCCCAGGCTACCTCACAAAGGCCCGCCTGGATCTCTGAGAAGCTTAGTGGCAATTGGATCAGGTCCACTGCTGAGGCTAGGAGTGGAAGCCATTGCCGCAGCAGCAGGAGGTTGGAGGCAAGAAGTTCTTTCACCCTTTGGAGAGAGAGACTTAGCATCCCCCACACCCCACTCATTTAATTTATGTAAGCTCTTGGAGTCAGAGAAGAAAGAAAAACCAAGGCAGAACACAATTTCATTACAATCTTAATGGGAATAATTGGTAACATGTGTACCTCATTTGGCATATGCAGTCTTCATTCCCTTCTTGTTGGTTAATTGAGACTGGCAGTCCCAATTGAACAGCCCCTGGTAGCATGTAATGGCTAATTGTGAGCAGGTTAGAAGCAGTCTTTGTCTTTGAAAGGGCCTCTTAACTTTCCAGGGCATGTCTGCTTTGGATTGAAGTTGTAACCCGGTATTGAATGATTAAAATTCAAGAAAATCCTTTAATATTACGGTTCAAATAAGTGAACTCATACTTCATGCTGTATGTTTAGCAGGTGACTGAAACCATGTGCTCTTTAGTCGAGTTACTAGAGAATTACGTGTAAGGGATTTAAATATGGATATAAGCAGCTTTATAGCTAGGGGCAAAGAGTATTGTGGTTAATACAGAAGGCTAGAATAAGAATTATATTCATTTGGGCCACTGGAGTGACTTCTAGTTGAATTCAGTTAGTTTCCTTAAACAATATGTATGCTTCTTTCCTTTATGTTTATAACTCCGTAAATTCACGGCCAAACATCCATTGACTTGCTCAGTTACTATTAACAAATGACTAGTGTCTGAAAAGGCTTTGCCTACTGGTGTGTGTGTGTGTGTGTGTGTGTGTGTGTGTGTGTATGTATATGAGTGTATAGTCCAATTTACATGAGGACACGTATTCTTTCATGGTACCATCAGTACTGTGACCCTAAGACACATTTCTAAGCATTGTGCAAGGAAGCACACTCAATAATATATGGTTTATGGCTCAGCTGGTAAGATGCTCACCATGGAAGCAAACACACAATCACATATACACATTTGTACATGTGTGTACCTAACATGTGAACATGCACACACACAGACACACACACACATACACATGCACATACAAACAGACACAGGCTGTGCAACATGGTGGCTGGATATTTATCACTTCGTATCAGCAGGAAAGAGAATGTCATTGTCGAGACTCTTGCCCTCTTGGTGAGTGTTTCTGTACCAAACACACTGAGATAAGACTCAGTTCTCCTTTCCTTTATCCCCAGCCAAGGTGAGAATTTATGCAATTGATCATGGCACTCTGAGAACATGCATAGATAAAGACGGGCCTGGATGAACTAGAAGATGACACAGCTCACATCAGGCTACAGATCTAACTTTCTTGGTCATCTTTTCTCTTCACTCACTGCCAGCGCAGCACCCGAGAGGGGCGAGCCAGCCTTGGCGGTTTCTCAGCGTTCATCGACCAGCCTTTGAACATCACTTCCATTCCTGCCTTCAACGTCCTGCTCGCCTCTCTGTATCTTTACTTTTGGAGACTCTTTTGTGACACAGGAAGGGTAGGATTTAAAGGGGACACATTTCCTAATGAGGACAGGGGAATAGAATTAAGAATCAGATAATAGTGTCCTACCCTGTTTTATTTACTTATTTACTTTTATGACAGGGTTTCTCTATGTAGTCCTGGCTCTTCTAGAACTCACTCTGTATAGATCAGGCTAATCTCGAACTCAGTGCTACCTGCCTCTGCCTTTCCAGAGTGCTGGGATTATAGGCCACCACTGCTCAGCTCTTCTGCCTTTATTCTTAATCTTTTCTTTCACATTTGCAGATACAAGGAAACATAGAGCAGTCTTCCCTGGGAAGACAAATCCTGCCGTGAATAACAGGGATCTAGAACTCTCTCTTTTTACTCAGGATGTATATTTGCTTCTCTTTCATATAACATGTGATTATATGGTGGCTTTCCAGCCATTTAGAACATGATTGCCTTGAACTATTTTTTTATAAGTATTATTATTATTATTATTATTATTATTATTATTATTATTATTATTATTATTATTAAGATAGTGGTCTCATGTAGCTCACGTTAGCTTGGAACTCACTCTGTATTGAGGCTGGTCTTGAACTCCCAGTTCTCCTGCTTCTATTCCCAAGGGTATTACAAGGGTGTACCATGATGCCCAGTTCTAAGTTCCCATCTTTTTGGTGAACCTTTGTACTGATAGGCAGTGCTCTAGCCCCAAGGAAAAATGAGATGAATATGCAGGTGGGGTATATAACCCCCCTTCAAGAAGTCTACCTCTTGTCTGCTCATATGATGCTGACCACTCTGGGTTTCAGGAGAGGCTGAGGAAGGACTCTAATTTGGGTATCTGAGTAGTCGGCTACATTTTTGAGTTCTAAGGAAGGAGAACGGGGAAAGACAGTTAGAATCACTCAACAGTCTGTATGAGATTCCATTCGGGTGTAAACATATCCGGCCCTTCTTCCCATACCTAAAAGGGAGAACGTGATCCCCATCTGGATGCAGGGCACATTCTCTGTCTCTTACATCCAGGCCCCGTGTTACCCAGCATGCTTCAGTGCAGTGGCAACATAATAACTGCCAGGGAAATTCTCCTTTGGAGAAAGAGGCAAGGCCAAGACTGTCCAGTCACTAGGCTCTGGCGGTCACCAAATCCTGCTGGAGCAGAATTGAGGAAGACATCTGGTCCCAGGAGAGGAGAGACTCTCTTGCTCAGCATCTGGAAGCTGTTGGTGTTACCTTCAAGGAGGAGTTGTCTTCTTGCATTAGCCTTTCTGGTTACATCTAAAGCAGGTCCTGGGTCAGTGCCCCCTTCCCCACCCTCTTTTGGGCAGGTGGATGATTTGGGTTCCAGGGGATGCCTTAGGACTTGACTGGTCACAGGCTTGGCTTGTGGTTTTAGTTCTTGCCCCAAATTATTGAATGAGGTATTATTTGTTTCTGGTTAGTGCCTCTGAGTATACAAGGTAATGGCAGTCTCTGTCTGTCTGTCTGTCTGTCTGTCTGTCTGTCTGTCTGTCTGTCTGTCTGTCTCTCTCTCTCTCTCTCTCTCTGTGTGTGTGTGTGTGTGTGTGTGTGTGTGTGTGTGTTTTAAGGCCTTGATTTTCTCTTCCTGATCTGTGATCCTGGAGCTGGGTTTGCCGTTCTCCCTCACTGTGTTAGCTTTCTTATTGAACATCAGCCCACTGGGCCACTTAGACAGTAGAGATTCCTTTCCATTCAGCCCTATTTTTTTTTTTTAAAAGACACTTAAGATTAAGGTGCCTGCAGGTTTTCCCCTGAGCCCTTGCTTCTTGGCTTGTAGAAACCAATCTCTCCCTGTGGGTTCAAATTGTCTTCACTCTGTTTGCCTGTGACTTGGTTCCTTCTCCTTTAACATCAGTCATATTGGATGAAGGTCTACCCTGCGGCTCCATTTGAACTTAATTGCACCTTTAAAAAAAAAACAATCCCAAATCCAGTCCCTTCCCGAGGTACAGAGGATGTAGCAACGTGTTAGCTACTCTTCTCAGTGCCGCGATAAAACACCTAACAAAAGCAACGTAAAGAAGGAAGAGTTTATTTTAGGAAGGAGGGGTTTGTAGTTCGAGTGCATGATGTATGACTGTAGATGTCATGATGGCAGGAGGGCAAGAGTGTGGGTCCCACTGCGACTGCATTTGGAAAGCAGAGGGAGAAGAACGGGATGTCTCACACACTTTCTCTTATGACACAGCCCAGGACCCGAGTCGCGGGACAACATCACTTCATGCCAGGTGGGGTTTCCTAACTCAGCTGACATAGTCTAGAAACTGCATCACTCACAGTCCCTGAGGTGTGACTCCTAGAGCTCTCCATCCTATCACGTTGACAACTAATGGTATTTATCACAGGTGTGGTCATGAATGAGGACGGACACAGTTCAACCCATGAAACTACCCTTCTGATACCCAGAGAACAGGCTTGGATAGGACCATCTCGCAGAAATGATTTTATCCAAGCCTATTCTCTGTATAAATCGTTAAGACAGAAGCTAGAAGTGGGATTTTTTTCCCTTGCTAAGTCTACGGATTCTCTCTATAAAGAGCTCAGCATGAGAACAGAGGGAAATGAGCAGTTTTTTTTTTTCATCCTTAAAAGTCTCCAGATGTAATACACTGCTCCAAGGACGTGGGCTGTAAACCCTGGGCAGATTGTGCCCACTGCCATTTCTGCAAGTGCTTCCCTATACCTGTAGCTTCTCTTTCACAAGTCTTTACTAAGAAGGGCAAGACCCAACCTTCTCGACTCTTATAACATGTGACCTAGGTACAAAGGCTGGCTTGGTGTGGGGAAGTATAGCAGGAGATCGTTTGATCACGTGTTCTAGTATAAAAACATAGGGCTCCAGATGGCTGGCCTGCTGGATGTGTCTGCTTGCCGCTTGCCACCTCACTTAGATGCTAGTGCTGCGCTGTAAAGGGGATAGGACTAACAGTTTCTTATATTAGGAGTGTTCTCTCTGCCTCCATGGAAAGCCCAGCTGCCAGCAAGCCAGAGCTGATATGATGGGCCTCTGCTCCTTGTGTTTGGGACGCAGATGCTTCCAACCTTCTCCTGTACCATTTTGTGGATGTGCCTTTTATTGCTGTGTCCCTCTGTTAGAGTTGCAGCCGTCACATTCCTACTCCAAGGATCTGGGTGAATAAAAGTGTCTTAGTTAGGATTTCCATTGCTCTGAAGAGACACTGTGACCAAGGCAACTCTTGTAAAGGACATTTAATTGGGGCTGGCTTATAGGTTCAGAGGTTTAGTCCAATGTAATCGTAGAAAGAAGGATGGCAGTGTCCAGGCAGGCAGACATGGCACTGGAGGAGCTGAGAGTTCTCCGTCTTCTTGTTCTGAAGGCAGACAGGAGAAGACTGACTCCCATGTGGTTCAGAGGGTCTCTTGCCCACCCCCACACTTCCTTTTGAGGGGCCAAACCTACTCCATCTTGGAACTGGGCTCCATCTTTAAAAAACAAAAAGGCTTAAGAACTTGATCCACAGCTAAACCCAAGCTACACCCAAGTACCAGGAAGAACCCCAAGGCTCATCCTTGGCCAGAGTTCCTCCATAGCTACTTCCTAGCAACAGTAAATTAGAGATTAGTCTGGTTGTTTCGGATGTACTTTCAGGCCACGTGTGACTGTATATGGTCTTGCTTCACCTACCTGTCGGCTTACAGTAGTTATTCTATTAGATAACTGCCAGACTGGCCACCCCCTCACTTACATCTGTTCCCTCCAAAACCTTGTCCTGCTGAGGGTTCCAGGTTGCTCTGCCTTCCTACTGTGTCAGGGTTGGCGGGGAGCCAAAGCTGGAGCTTAAATAAAGAGACGCTAATGTGATTACATCGGAATCAGCTCTTTGGTGGTCTTTTTGGGGTTCAAGAATGTTTCCTGGCACAACCCTTTAATAAGGCCACACCTATTCCAAAAAGGCCACACCTCCTAATAGTGCCATTTCCTGAGTCAAGCATAATCAATCCACCACAAAAAGGAATAAGGAAGGGACCATTTTCCTTTAAAAAGATATTTAATTATACTCATAGTCTATAAATGCTTTTAATTGGGAAGGATTCAGGGTTATAGGAGTATATTTGGGCTGGGTAATTCTATTATTATTATTATTATTATTATTATTATTATTATTATTATTTTGAGACAGGGTTTCTCTGTGTAGCCCTGGCTGTCCTGGAACTCACTCTGTAGGCCAGGCTGGCCTCAAACTCAGAAATCCACCTGCCTCTGCCTCCCAAGTGCTGGGATTAAAGGCACGTGCCACCACTGCCCAGCTTGGGTAATTCTTGAGACATCACTTTAGATAATAATGATAAAATAAGGGAGACTAAATTCAAGAAGACAGTGGAACTCTCTCCTACACATAGGACAATCTGTTCCTACATCCTGTCTGAAACCTTTCCCACTTGCCTCAGCTACAGAAAAGTAGCTATTGGCGTTCCTAGAAACAGCGAGATGGCCAATCATAGGCCAGCTTGACTACAGCAAACGATGCTCAGGGAACTGGCAAAGTACAATTCTGGGTGTGTCTGTGAGAGTGTTTCCAGAGATTTGGGCTTGTGGAGGAATGTGGAAAGTGATGTCCAATAATCCAAACAAACAAACTTGATTCCTCTTGAACAGATGTGTTTTCTGTTTCTGCTTCCACCTATAACCCACAGACCCCACACGCCATCATCCCCAGGCATTGAATAAAGACTCACACCAGCAACTCTCTGGAGATCTCGGCCTTCATCCTCAGATGGGTTTGTATTATTTGGTCCCTTTGTTCTGAGGATGCCAACTTCTTGGGCTGAATGGCTACTGTTTCCTCTAGCTTCCTGTAGATGTCCATTAGCGTATATGCATGGTTCTTTAGAGCCTAGCTTCTTAAACTATGGGATGGCATTCCATATGGGCTCGTGCAACAGTGAGTGTGCCAGGAATGGGGGAAAGGGGGAGTCATAAAAATTGGCAATGGTAAAAGTTTTCTGAATGAACAACAAGCAAAAATTCATTCAAAATTAAACAGGTAATGAGTCTTTAACTTGCCCGTGTTACATGGCTTATTGCAGTCTTAGTTCTGAATGTACAATTTGTGTACTCTACATTACATGTATATATCATTATCCTATACAGTGCGATAAACCTCGCCTGGGATACAATGGCTCCGAGTCCAATCTATTGTGTTATGAATTTCTGGGTTTTTATTGTGCATACAAAGTTCTCTGCTATTATAGAAATGTAATCACTTATTTACATAAAACAAAGACTTAGCTTTTCTCTGCCACAGCTCCTTAGCATGTAAGTACCAAATTATACATCTTTGTATTGCATTAGAATCCTAAATTTAAAAATTTGCTGTCTGAGTTGCTGACTTGAGCCCAATAAAAAAAAATCACTAAGTAAGCTATGGTTTAGGATTAGAACAGAAATTTCAACAGCTTCTCAAATGGCTCTAAAGATATTTCTTCCCTCTTGTACTCTGTGTGTGTGTGTGTGTGTGTGTGTGTGTGTGTGTGTGCCTGTAGCAGCTTTCTTAGCAGTCCTGATTATAAACTTAACATTTCAATCAGCAAATATGCATCCAAGATTTAGTTCTTTATGCAAAAGTAAGTTTATCCACCTCACTGACATGAGGATTTGCTTTGATCTTTAATGCATGGCAAACGTATATGTATACCAAATAAATGCTTTAAAGCAAATTTCTTATCAGTACATATTTGATTTATATACCTTTTTCATATACTTATATACCTGAAGTTGTGTAAAACATTTTTAGGCAAGATGGGATACATGTGGAAAAAAGTTTAAGAAGCTATATTCTGGAAGAAGAGAACTGTTAAAATGTGTGTGTTTATGTATTTATGCATATATGTATATGTGTGTGATATTTATATATGTGTATATATGTGATATATGTATATATGTCTAGATATGTATGTGAAATATATGAGTGTGTTTGTAAGAAGCTGTATTCTGGAAGAACAGAACAGTTAGAATATGCATGTTTATGTATTTATGCATATATGTATATATGTGTGTGATATCTATATATGTGTGTATATATGATATATGTATATATGTTTAGATATGTGATATATGAGTATGTGTGTGTCTGTGTCTATAGCTGTGCATCTGTCTATTATAAAAAAGAATTTAGATAGGCTTACATGATAGGACCTGGGTAATCCACCAATGTCTTGCTGTACTTGGAGCAGCAGAGAAACCAGAAATTGCCCAGACTAGGAAACTCAACATTCCCAGTGCAGCACTGACAGCCTGCAAGGTTGCTGGTATGGGATTCGTGTTGCTAGGCAGAAGAAGCTGGAGGGTGACGTCAGCAGAGGATCTCAGCAGAAGTAAGAGTCACACTCAGAAAGAAGCATGCTCCCCAGAAGGACACAAGGATGTTTCCTCACTTTTGTTTTGCATGCTGACTGCTTGTGGGGAAGGGCTACTCACCCCGAGAATGAGTACTCCCCATCCTCAGGCTCTGACTCGCCTGTCAATCGTCTCTGGAAATGTCCTCGAAGGCACACACATGTGTCCCATCAGCTCTACACATCTTTTTTTCCTCTAATCAAGGTGACAACTAAAAGCAGCCTTCACAAGATATTATGGGTCGATGCAGCCTCTGATTCTCTTATAAGCCAATCTAATAGGTCTAATAATTGTGTATGTGTTCTGTCAGTTCTGTTCCCTCCAGAGAGCTCTGCCATACAGATAGTACAAGCAGCCAGAGTCTGGAACAGTCCTGAACTCTTTCAATCGCAAATTGCTTCCAGTGTTAGATAATACGGTCTATTTTGTAAGCTTTTTAAAATTACAGCAAAACCAATTCTCGATGTGTGGTTAATAACTGAGAGATAAATATTAGCCATTAATTATTTGAAGTATAGAATGGGCTCTGTTATGATAAGAACTTCATCATTTTCTCATTTAGCTTTTACAAGAATCCTAAAAATAGGTCTTAGAGTATCACTACAGAAGAAGAACCTAAAAAGAGCAGACATGTGTCAGGCAGTCTCCCACCCCTCCCCTGACCCCAGTCCCCTCCCTCCCTCCCTCCCTTCCTTCCTTCCTTCCTTCCTTCCTTCCTTCCTTCCTTCCTTCCTTCCTTCCTTCCTCCCTCCCTTCCTTTTCTTTTTTTCTTATTTTGGAGATAGGATATCACTTTGTAGCTCTGACTGGCCTGACCAGAGATCCACCTGTCTCTGCCTATTATGTTCTGGGATTAAAGTTGTGCATGTACCTAGCCTAGGCTAGCTTACAATTCACTGTGTAGCCAGACTGCCCTTGAATGATTCTTGGTCCTCAATAAATGGTAGCTATGTCCCTTTAGATCGATAGTCTCTGGAAAAAGGGGACTTTCTTTTCTCTAAAAACTAATGATTTTTCCCCAGAAGAATAGACTTTTCTCCCCATTCCCCACCATGATCCAGACCTAAAATTTTTCTTTATCAGTAGATATTAGTTCTTTATTTCACAATGATCTATGGGGAAGCTTAGGCATTTGAGCATGTATGACTAGAGAAATTTACAGGATGAGAAGTGTAACTCAATGTTTGCAAACCAATTATACCACCTTATGCTTTTAAAACAAAAAATAAAACTTTAATTTTAAAAAGAAATGAAGTAAATGATTATCTCCGTTTTTTGAGATGTAAATGGTTTTATAGAACAGATGTAGTTGGGTATGAACCAGCTTCCAGTGTTACAGATTTTAAATGTTATAATCCTTTCAAGGACTAACCAAACAACATTACTTTAAGCAGGATAAGAGGGACAGAACCTTGTCCTCTGCCACCAGGGTAGAGATAACCGTGACTTACTCACACAAAGAGGCTATATATAGTTCATATAAAACCCATTTTCCTCAGAGCAAGGGGAAAAGAATGCAACAGGGATTCAGCTGTCATAGAACAGGATGCTATAGACATGAGGGTAGGTATCATGTGTTCAGAAGAAAGAAAATTTTGTCGGAGAAGAGGGCAAAGGTAAGATGAGAGTCAAGACTTAAAGATTCTCAAGATTTATAAGGCTGACAGTAAGGAGACAAGAGAGGACTGTTTAGGGATTGGGGAGGGGAGCAAATTGAGGGAGAAAACCCAGGCTGCTTGGTACCACGAGTTGCACAGTTGCCAGCATTCTAGTGTGTAGTCAGAGATGAGTAGGCTTCCCCTATAGACACGGCACTATTTTTCCTCTGCATAATTTCTGTTTGTGTTTTCAGTCTAGCCTCAGAAACCATCCCCGACTAGAGGCAGACCTGTTGGGAATGTGCACTGATATTTTCTTCCTTCACTAAGAGATCTGGGACTGACCTATTAGGAGTTGGATCCAGGACATGCACAGCCTTAGTGGAGTGAATTCGGGCATCAGAGATTGTCTGCATTCCCGGAGCTTGCTGCCTTCATGGTAGAGTTGATGAAGCTGAGCTTTAGCAAGATCCTTGGAAGTCTGACGGCCTGTCGTTACAACCATCAGGGGTCATGGCAGTATCCTTCTAGAGCAAATCTAAGCCAGCCAAAGTACTCAAAACCAATGCCGCAACGAGCTTTAATCCTTTGAAGCTAACGTTAATGGTGGCATCATCTGCTATAAACATTTTACGGTCAGCAGGATAGGAATCATAAATAAAGCCACGTTGGAGGGAACAGCAACCAATAAAGTGACATATGCTTGTGGAAAGATGATGAAAACAGAGTTCTTTAAAACACAGTTTTGTCCTTCTCCCCCGTCCCACTCTCCAACACCCCTGCGTTCCTTCCTATGGGATGGAGCCTAGTCTGAGACTTCATCCATATTCTTCATAAATTTTAATATTGCAAGGGATATTTAGAATCTGAGATTTTCTTGAACTGTTGGGAAGAATGTCATTCACTCAGTTTGACGTGAAGTAGGAAGTCTTTTAACTCCCATTCGGTGCTATTCCTGATATTGTAACAAAAGTTTTGTTAAGTATCAGTTTTGAAAACTCATGGATGCTTAAAAGGAGAAAGACCCGATCAATAGAAATAATATCTTTCAACTTATTTTCTTTAATAAATGAGAAAATTGAAATTCAAATGAAATTCATAGGATTTACACATTCATGTAGTAAGGAAAGGAGCATATCTGGAAACAGGGTTGTAATTTCTGACTCTGTATCTGTGAGTAGGTGTGTCTGGGTGTATTTGTATATGTGTGTATCTGTGTATGAGTGTGTGTTTGTGTGTGAGTAGCTGTGTGTGTGTGTGAGAGTGAGTCTATGTGTGTATATTTGTGTGTCTGTGTGAGTAGGTATGTCTGTGCATGTAAGTGAGTGTGTTTGTGTGTCTGTGTGTCTGTGTGTGAGCGGATGTTTCTGTGTGTGAGAGTGTACATGTGTATATTTGTGTGTCTGTATGAGTGAGTGTATGTGTGTGTGTTTGTGTATGAGTGGGTACTTGTGTGTGTGTGTATCTGTGTATAAGCGAGTGTATGTGTTGTGTGTGTGTCAGTGCATGAGTATGTGTGTATATTTGTGTGTCTGTGTGAGTAGGTATGTCTGTGCATGTGAATGAGTATGTTTGTGTATCTGTGTATGAGTATGTGTGTATGAGTTTGTTGCATCAGAAAGATTTTTTTTTCCTTCCCAAGAATTTTTATAATCGACAGTGCCTTGCTTAATGTAGCAGGTTTCCCCAGTAATCCTGTGGAGTTGTTCAAGGGGAATACTTTTGTTTATATTGATTTTAAACAAGTGGTTGAGGCTCATCTTTGATGGGTCTATATTTTGGTGTCTGTCTCCACCCCCCCTTGTTCATGTAGGAACTAGAAATTATGGTGAAGTCTCTTGTTTTGGGGGAAACTTTCTTTGCTTTGTAGTGTAGACGTTCCCCCTCCAGGTGTGCAGTTAGAGAAGAGAACCAACTATTAATGAAAACCAGGAGATTAAGATAAAACTTTTCTAAGTTAATGAACAAGTGAGCACTTCAGGAGAAAACATTCTGGATTCCCCGAATCCAGAGAATTCGTGTCAAGAATCTGTAGCCGAGACAAATAAGTAACATATTCTCTCAAACAGGTTGGAAAAGATTTCTTAAGACTTTACAAGATGGCGTCTGGTAAACACATTCTTGGCAGAAGTAGAATTGTTATTCTTTGGCCCTAGAAATAGTTTCTCGAAGTCAATCGGGGTATTATCACTTCATCCAGCCTGGCGTTTCACAAGCTATGAACTCTCTTCTTCAGGCTAGTTTAGGCTTGCTCAGGGTGCTCTCCCCCTGACTTTTGAATTTTTTAAAGCATGATGCTAAGTGCTGTTTGCACCCCAACATAGCTACATGCCAACTCTTCTAGGTCAGCATAGTGAGATCTTTGCAGATGTAGCTTGGCCCCAGTACCATGCAGTGACTCAGGTTTCTGTTACACCAACAAGAAGGTTTGTACTTCTGCCTCCATTTATGCTGCCAGGGTCTTTGCTCATTGCGCAATATTTATCCATGCCACACCAAGTTTCAGATTCTGAGTTCTGCTACCAGTATGGCACTGAGGTCACTCCCCACTTCAGTTCTGTGACACAGACATTGCTAGTGTCCCTCTATAGACATACTCCCATCATGCTTCATGTTCTGAGCTTTTGCTAGACAGCTGGCTTTCCAGGACAACACTGCATTTCTCAATATCCTTTGTAACTAATATGTTGGTGTGACTAAATTTGGCTAATGGGCTATAACTTAAAGTCTGAGTGAGTGTTATGGGTTGTACACCTGTCTTTCTCAACTGGATAGGCTTGCCTATATCCTAGGATGGGAGCCATATTTTGAGGATTACATTACTGTCCTATCAATTCCTCGTATACTGAAATGAAAAAGAAGTCATTTCTGTTTGACTGTAGATTCTGTGCTTTTGGTCTGTTTGTTATGTCCCTGAGACTTATCCTAATTCATATAGCTTGCTAGGATGTTCAAGACCATTTCACATTGTTCATAACCAAGTGAAGAGGAGACATTTGTCACAATTGTCAGGAAGTCCTTAGATTTGTTTTGTTTCAGTTTGGTTTTTGAAGACAAGGTAGCCCTGGCTATTCTGGAACTCACTTTGGAGACCAGACTGGCCTCACACTCAGAGATGAGCCTTCCTCTGCCTCCCAAGTTCTGGGATGAGTTTTCAGAAAGGTTTTCTTCAAGCGAATACCGGAACAGTATAAGCATTCTTAGCATGGCTGCTGAACAGAGAGCTTTGTGACTGCCTCATGCACTCAGTACTCGATGCTCTCCTTTGTCCACTTCCACTGTCAGAATTTCTTACTTGGAGATAAATCAAACCATGGTACGGCTTTGTTCTGGATTGAGGAGTAAATATCTTCCATCAGATGGGTCTAGGCCAATAAGACACTGGGTCCTTGCAATTTAAGCTTCTGAAAACCTGCATAGGATTGGTTAGGCAAACAATCTGAATGGCAGAATTGATACTCAGAGCATCTACAGCTTTCCAGGGAGTTTTGTTGATGAGTCATCCATGCATTGGGTGCTGGTGATGAAGCCGTTGAGATTGTCATGTTCATGTGGTAGAAAGATAAGCTGGGATTTGAGCTCAGGTCTTTGTGGTTCTGATGTTTATGGTCACCCCCCTCCCCAAACACACACACACACACACACACACACACACACACACACACACACACACAGACCATGAGTAACAAATAATAAAAATACATTTCCATGATAAGCAAGATACTCAGCAAAAGAGGTTACATTTGTATTTGCCAGCGCTACCCTTAAGCTTAAGTGGCTGGTGTTAAATTTTCATGCTTTTCTTTGATGTGTTAGCTCATGTCCATGTGCAGAACACCAGGGATAATCTGGCATCTTGAAAGAGAGTTCCTTCACAAACACTGTTTATTAGGAATATATAGAAGAATATATAGAGGAATATATAGAAAAATATATAGAGGAATATATAGAGGAATATATAGAGGAATATATAGAGGAATATATAGAGGAATATATAGAGGAATATATAGAGGAATATATAGAGGAATATATAGAGGAATATATAGAGGAATATATAGAGGAATATATAGAGGAATATATAGAGGAATATATATATTCATATATTACTGAATATATTCAGTAATAACTATTAATGAATAATGAGGCCCTAAACTTGAAAGAGAGCAAGGAGGGGTAAATGGGAGAATATGGAAGGAGGAGAGGGAAGGACGTAATGTGATAAGTGCATTATAATCTCAAGCAATCTTTCAGTTTTAAGTTCTTCCTCTGTCTGAACATGATTCATTTTTTTTCCATGACTTCCACTGCGTAGCAGTTCTTCCTTCTGTATGATGTAAGTCCTTTGTACTGTCATTCAGACGTATTCTATGTCCCTCTCACTGAGCAAAGGCAGTAGAAGTGCTCCTACCTATGTCTAAGGCCTTTTCTGTTTTAGGAACAGATATGCCCTTTGTCATTTTTACTTCATTTGGACTAATCATCTGCATTCTTATACACTGCTTTCAGGTCCTTAACCTTCCACCTTCTCCATTGCCTTATGTCTTCAGGGTTTTTAATTTGTGGAATAAAGTCTGAGGGACTGTTAATGGATATGAGACATTACCATTTAGGGGCTGGCATTATGCATAGTGCGTCATCTAACTTCGTCCACACCAGGATTCTTCAGGCAGAGGACTATTATTAGCTCCATTCTACAGCAGAGGAAACAGACTCTTGTGGGAGATTATGCACTGCATTAAAGAATAAGATGAGAGAGCTTCTAAGCCCACTCCTTAGGAGTAGGTTGTTTATATGTTAATATTTATAAAGCCTATCAGATTTGGGGTACTTTTTCAACACGTTAAGACACATGCTCCTGATGTAATCTCTAAGGCTTGTAGGAGTTGCCTGTATCTGACAGATTCATTCTTGGATTCGAGTGGAGATGGTGACTTCGTAATTACAAGGGTGGCATATTAAGATTAAAAAGCCCCTAAAGGGGATGTATCAGTTATATTACATAAACAGGACAGCCTGCACACTCTATCAGTTGTCTCTTTATATGAGTTGGTACCTGTGGTTGGGGATAAAATTTCTCAAGATAGCATCAGAGAGCCCTTGTGGAAATGGAGTAGGCTCTTCAGTAACGCTGATATCAATATTGAACATTAAGCATCCAAAGACGCATACACCATTAGTCCCAGCACTTGGGAGACAGAGGCAGGCAGATCTCTGTGAATCTGAGGCCAGCTGGTCCACAGAGTGAGTTCCTGGACAGCCAAGGCTAGACAGAGAAACCCTGTCTTAGCCAAAAACCAACCAATTAACCAACCAACCAACCAACCAACCAACCAACCAACCAACCAACCAACCAAAAAAGAAAAAAAAACATAAAAACAAAACCACCACCACCAACAGCAAAAGGTGTGCGCATGCTCAGCTCTGAGATATCAAGTGCCTACAGGTATATAAGAGTTTCCTAAGCACAGTGCATTAAGGGTTCAGTTGGGTCTTCAATAATGAATGTTGTATTTATTAGTCTATTTTTTCTTCTGCTCAGTAGCACCAAATTACATTTAAGGGGAAATTCTTTCTCCAGAATGTTTTTCTCACAGCCTCCTTTTACAGACCGGGGGATGGATAATCACGAGGTAAGCCTGTTTTCAGGAATTCTTAGGCCCTATTATACAGCAGACATGACATCAAGAGCCCTAGATAGGTCATATAAGCCTTCTATCCCCATCTCCTTATCTGGAGAATGAAAGCATTAATTCTTTATGATTACATCTCCTCTCCTTATCCACTTTCCCTACTCCAAGTGGGAACAGGAAGAATGTTCGGAAAGGATGCTTGTGCAATAACCTCATTTGCTTTAGGACAAGTAATTACCCATGATGGAAAACATATGAAAGTACCTTGTATGGTTATTAGCTGCCATCTCTCATCTACACACCCTTAGCCATCCATTCCCACATCTTTTGCTAAACACCAAAGCAATGGTTATAAATTACATGATGCTCCTTCTTGCTTTACCACATAAGTATTTCATTCTAAAAACTGCTCTGGGCTATTGAAGTCTGCCTTTCTGTCTTCTTGGAAACTGGCTGTTTTCCTTCCCTGGCCAAATCCTATGTGACAGAGCCATTTTTTTTCTCAAATGGCAGTTATTGGGATTTGAAGACATATGGGCTACAAACTGCCAGCTTATGTTTTAAATCAGGTCCGCCTGATGAGTTCCGTCCCTTTTGCCGTTCATGCCACAGGTGAAGTCATGAGGATGCTTTCTGGGGCCTCCTATTAATATCCCAAGGCCCGAGGCTCTGAGCAGCAGGATGTCTGTTCTCCAGCTGTTTTTTCCAACAGGAAGAGGGGATCAAATAAACAATGCACACACAGTAGTTCACTCGAAACCGCAGGTAATCCGCAGCTGCAGAGAGAACAATTCAGCTTTGCCAAACAGGTTCACAAAGAGGCTGCATATCACAGAAGCAATGGAGAAATAGTCGCAGGGTAGTTGATGGTCTCTTTCAACCAGACTGCAGCCTACCTATAAATCCAGGATTGCATACATGAGAGCTACCTTTTGTGCATTTAAAAAAATTAATTATATTTGTGTGTGTGTATATGTGTGTGTATATGCCAAAACCCCAGAGATCACACTTAGGTTTTGTGTGTGTGTGTGTGTGTGTGTGTGTACACATGTGTATACTCATGCCAGAGGCCTAGGGATCAAATTCAGGTTATCAGCCGTGACAGCAAATGCCTTTGCATACTGAACCTTCGAGCCGGCCTGTCTTTCAAGTGATTTTTCAAATGAAGTTCTCTGTCATGGAAAAGGAGTAATTTTGATGTAGACATGCAAAAATTAGTACACTCTCCTAGTTATAAGTTAGATTTGAATTTAAAATTTCCAACATTTCCAAATTGTCACACCTTTCGAAATAGGAGCAAACCATATGTAACATTAACATGACGCTCTTGACAGCAAACAGTGCCTCCCCCAGCACTTGAGAATAGAGGTCTCATCAATTCAATATGTGCCATGTGACCGACATATTTCTTGGTGATACAGAGCATAAGGGTAGATATGCAAGGTCCATGTGAAACGTTTATTGGTTTATTGAAGGAACCAGAATGATGGATTCCTGGGTAAGTTCTAGGCATGTAAGTACATTTAGAGTCTGAAGCCCAGTCTCTTGCTTGGTGCACTCTTGATGCTTAACCTTTACGTGATACCATGTAGGGCCAAGAACGCACGCATTGCCAGTTCATTGCCAAGAACCTGACTATGATCCTTAGTCTCCATGACAGAACTTCTTAAAGAAGCATCAGCACACCTCTTAGTCATAACTCAGATCCAAATCCTCAACTGCCAAATTTCTATTAATGAATCATAAAAGAAAGGGCTCCTCTCCACCTCCCACCCCCACCCCTGTGAACAAGGTGTGCATTTATTCATCTTAGTGATGCACTCGTCACCGTCATCGTAGGGCCAAGTATGACTTTAGAATAAACTGGAAATTGGATGAAACCAACCATGCAGCACGCCGGGTTTGAACAGTCATCGATGTTGTCAGTGAGCGTGCGTGGTAGTGAAAAGGCCTTCCCAAGCCAGTCAGTCCTGTTTCTGTTTTTGACTGTAACCATGGAGACGCTTGGGCACTTTTGCTATATTTAGTCAATTCATTGTGTTTAGAGACTGCTTCCAACCTCCTGGCACTGCTTTTCTTATTATTTCTTTTTCTGTACTCCCTGTGAGCTAAGTAAAATATCAGCCTGAGGATTATCATCTGAGAAGCTGGACGGGTGTATGAGTTTGACTCAGTGTTTAAGGATGACATTTGTATATCATGGGCCTCAATTCTGGGACAATTCTGACTAACTAAGATTTATCCTATCGATTTGAATTCATTAAGAAATCCAAGAGTGCTGACGACGATGTAGGTCACTGGTCGGATGTCTGCTGAGTGTGAAGAAAGCCTTGGAATTAATCCCGGACACCACCCAAAACTGCCAACAAGGTTCAAATACGGCACATGTTCCCTCTGTTATAGTGTGAGAGCACAGGTTAGAGCCACTAAGCATGGAGGTGAGCAGTATTGTCCCTCTGGAGTCTGTCAAATATCAATGGTGGGTATCAGAGATTCTTGATTCTTGATTCTGCTGATGGATCATTCATTATATGAAAGAGGAGAAGGCTGAGTTCCCATCCTGGGGAGCACAGAGAGGAAACACCAAGATGGAAACTGCAATGTGATAAATAAATGTAAGCTAAAGCTGTCTGCCATGAATTCCCTTCTCTTCTTTGGGTTTCCTCTCTTTTTAAAAAATAATTTATTTTATTCTATGTGTATGAGTGTTTTACTTGCAAGTGTATGTGTGTGCCATGTGCTTGCCTGCTGACCAAGGAGGTCAGAAGAGGTTGTTCTTTGGAACTATGCACTGCCATGTGGTTCCGGGAATTGAACTTGCATCCTCTAAGATGAATAGTAGGTGCCCTTAATTACTGAGCCATCTCTCCAACCCCTCTAATTTCTCTGATGGGGAAGTAATCTCTCCCCTACTTGTTAGCAGCTAAGCAAGGCAGGTGCTGTTGGAGACACAGCTCTTCATTTACATTGAGTCTTCCCTCTCAGTGCAGTTACAACTGGGGGGGGGGGGATTTTGCAGAGAGCCAAATGAAGTCACTGAGTCTCTGACATACTCTCGAAACTGACCTAAGTTTTATAGCACTGAACTGAACGTGGCAAGAACAACTCTTGCCCCTCTTCCCAACACACATACTCTTCTTGAACTAAGACCTTCAACTGAGCATGCTCAGAAACGTACACTTTAACTTGAATGTGTTAAGTACTTTGCCCACCTCTAAAGCACTTTCCTATATGAATGTGTTTTCTTCCCAGTCAAAATCTCCATGTATTCTTCCTTGGTTAAGAATGCTGCTTAGGAAGTAATCTTAGTGATTTCCTCTCCTGAGATAAGTAGTCTTTCTTTGCTCTCCTAAATGTGCTTTCTTGGATTGGTACCCACCAAGAGAGGACCCCCACCACACTACATACCGAATACGCAGGTGGGACAGTGTATTTCTCCTGACTGATTCCCACTGGAGAAACTGAAAGAAGTGATTCTTTTTTTCATCCTAGTGTGGTCATAGGCTAATCAGAAGACACAAAATTGGCCAATGAAACCTACTTCTAGGTCTGGAAGATGGAGGTAGAAGGAAAAATTTTGAGGCATACATGTGGCTTTGGTGTTTGCTTTGTAATGCAGCTGTGTACTGGGGCAGACAAAAATCGGAGAGCTGAGGCCCAACAGGTTTTCCTCTGAGTGACCCCTGACAAGCCTCTCCCTCCGTTACTGGAAACTATGCCTTCATTCTTAGTATGGTGGCTGGTAGGTGGGCCTGGTAAGAGGGTGTGTGTGTCTAATAAATGTTTAGTGAAAAAGTGACTTAAATTTAGTTCTGCTTAGGTACATTCTTCAAGATTTCAGTGGAAGGACCCCTGAGTGTCAGAAATCTCTTTCCAGTCTGAGGACTGGTCCCAGAACTGTATAATTTGGGCAGTACCACACAGAGAACATTCGAGATAGTTTGGGAATCCTGAATATTTTTGTGTACATGGGGAATCCTGCATGTTTTGTATGCATGGGGATCTTGCATGTTTTACATGTATAGGGATCTTGCATATCTTGTATCCATGGGGATCCTGCATGTTTTGTATGCATGTGAAGATTAAAAAAAAGACTTAGAAGGCACCACTCCTGTTAAAACTTTGAATATTTCATAATGTTCTCTTCCAAGTAAGTGCCTCATTACTTATCCAAGTGTTCCAGGTTACAACTCATCTCATTTCCTGTTTCTCTCCTTGGAGGGCAAGGGCACCACGAGTTAGTCATCTTCCCTGTAAATAACAACCTGCCACATGGTTGACATTGATTATCAAATTGCCTTTGGCTCCTTCCTTCACGTCTCCTAGTCTCTTTTCTAGCCTTTAATCATCTCTGTGGGTCTCTTCTCAACCATGTCCAAGCCCACAAGAAAAGTTTGTTTCTGTTTCAAGACAAATGCCACAAGTTTCTGGACTTGTTCAAATGGGCAAAAGTTAGATGACTTTCTAAGACAAAAAAAATATTTTTAAAAAGTCATTTCAAGGGTTCCTAGAATTTGATATGGTACTCTAGTCATTGAAACTATCACAATATTAGTCACTTTGGGTGAATGTAGTTTTTCCCCCCTCTATGTCAGCTTTGATGAAACTAAAATTTTTTTCTTTTATTGGATATTTTCTTTGTTTAAATTTAAAATGTTATTCAATTTCCAGGTCTTCCCTCCAGAAATCTCCTATCCCATCTCTCCTCTACCTGCCTCTATGAGGGTGCTTACCCACCCACCCACTCCTGCCTTCCTACCCTGGCATTCCCCTACACTGGGGCATTGAATACCCACAGGCCCAAGGGCCACTCCTCCCAATGATGTCTAACAAGGCCATCCTCTGCCACATATGTGGCTGGAGCCATGGGTCACTCCATGTATATTCTTTGGTTGGTGGTCCAGTCCCCAGGAGCTCCAAGGCCTGTTGACACTGTTGTTCCCTCCATGGGGCTGCAAACCTGATCAGCTCCTTCAGTCCCTTCTCCAACTCTTCCATTGGGGACCCTGCGCTCAGTCCAGTGGTTGGCTGTGAGCAGAGTGGGTATAGTTTTAAAGTGAGATGTCATCGACGTACTTCCTGAAGAAAGGTCACTGACATAACTGTTCACAGAGCTTCTCCTACGTGCCACTGTTATTGAGCTTGTCAAAGAGCTCATAATCTAGTTGTTTCTGCAGAGATAAATAAAAGAGATTCGGTGTGCTAGACACAGAAGAATGAACAAGAAAAGGAGTGTGATAGGGAGGGGAGGAGTTCCAAGCCTGGCTGGAGAGGTTGGCTTGTACAGCTGCTCCTTCCTCCTCTACTTCCTCTTCCTCTTTTCCATCTAGTATGCTTTTAATTGAAACAGAATTACATTACTTTCTTTCCTGTCTTTCTTCCCTCTGATTTTTCCCATCTTTGAATCCCCTCCCCCATCCCCTCATACTCTCAGGCTGATAGAGTCTTTTTCCTTGATTATTATTGTTTTTACACACACACACACACACACACACACACACACACACAGAGAGACACGGACACACTCACGCACACCCACATATGCACATGCAGGTTGGTGGTAGTTCGTGTGTATTTGCTCCAATCAGACAACTGTTGGTTGGTTGCCACTACATGAATTGCCAGGGATTGAATTGTTATACAAATCTTGCCAAGCTGGTCATTGTCGTGGTTCCCAGGTAGTTGACAGTGGGGTAGGATTGTTTAGCTCAACAGTCTTGACAGAGAGCTGTGAGATTTTCATAGTTGGGAAGGAGATAAGGAAAGGTCCCATTTCTCCTGGCAAGATAAGAGAATGAAGGCATTGGATGGCACTGAGTGTTCTCATTAGCCTAGGATTTCATGAGTGCATGGAAAGAGAGAAAGCTAGTGGACAGGAGACCCCAGAGAAATCTATGTGATGCTCAGAGAAGGCTTGGGATTGTGTTCCGCAATTGGAAACATGGAGTATTTATGAGCAGTTGTTTAGACAGAATAGCTATCCAGAACAATCACTCAGATAAGAGATTAACATATTAGATAGGCAAGGGCTTGAAGTAAGATTGGCCTAAATATGATAGCTGTGAGGTGATTGTGATGAACAGATCTGGTGAAGTCCAAACTTGGAGGAGAATAGATGAATCTGTATACCTGGCTAACCTGAACTTCCTATGTAAATGGGGCTGGCTCTCAGTTTGTAACAGCCCTGTTATTCACCATCCCGAGCCACTTCATGGAGATTATACATAACATATAATACAATGCAGATGCTTCAAATTGTTATTGGACTATATTTCTTGGAGAATAACAATGAGGAGAAGCCTGCACATGTTCAGGCTGGAGATTTTGAACTTGTGGATCTAGAACCTGTAGATACAGGCAGATAACTGCAATTCCTCAAATAACTCATAATCTTGCTTGCTGCTGTCAGAGGCCAGGTATCTCTGCCAGACTTCAGGTCCCAGACTTGAAAAGGTATAGTACCTCCTTGTAAAATCAGTAGGGGAGAATGTTCCAGAACCAGCATTGGATTTCAAACCTGAAACTCAGGGAAAGAAGTTAAAAGAGGATCCACAATTCAGCAAATGACCACACCAGACATACTGATCCACAACGGGGGGGAAAAGGTCACCACTTAACAGCCTTCCTAATTTAAGTCTGTAGGGTCTATATGTCTATGATACAGGATGCAATGCACCTCTCAGGAAGTATATATGTCAAAGTCAGGCACGGGGTGCAGCCTGTGATCCTAGCACTTGGGAGGCTGAGGAAGGAACATCTCTGTAGAGGACAGCCTGGGGTATATAACAAGATTTTGTCTAAAAAAAAAAAAAACCAAAAACTGCAACAACCCCCCCTCCCCAATCAAAACCAAAAGGTTTATGTTTTAGCTCAGTGATTAATGCTTACTTAGCATGAGCAAAGGCTTAGGTATGACCCTCAGAATTGGGGGAAAATGTGTATTTCAGATGAAGTCAGATCTAGGACTCTTGTTTTTCACTTGTTAGAACAAAAAAACCCAATGGGTAACAGCTGAGTAGGTGTGTAGCTGCTGTGATTGCCAAATGTGTTTGGCAGGTTGTGGTGCTTTGGAGACAAAGTTCCTTCTTAGGCTCATCTTACTTCTCTCCCCAGGGCCTGGTAGCCACAGAAGGAGAGTAAATGTGGCTTTGAATAGTAGCTAAAAATGGGACAGGGTGGCAGAAAGAGTTCTGACTGTATGCTAGGGGAGATTGGGGGAGAAGGGGAGTGGGTTAGAACAGAATTAGTGGCAAAACTACGATTAATACAGGGAACCTCTGAGGTGATGGTGAATCCTGAGGTTCAAAATATGGGGGTAGGGATGGCTTCAGGTCAAATCTATCAGCTTTCTGCAAGGTATTAAATTCTGAAAATAAATCGGAAAGCTTTCGTGCCAAGTAGGTTTCAGAAAGCATGATGTGGGCACTTGATTTTCTTTCTTAGAAACTTGTTCTCCCCGTACCCCAAAGGAATAAAATGGACCGTATTCAAGAGAACTGGACAAAATGAATTCCTAAGATTGTGTTAAGCGTGCTGGCTCTGATCTGTTGCCTAACAATAGCAATAACCCCAACACCTACCCATAGCTGTCTCCGGTGCTTTAGATGCTCTCGTGTTAAGGAGGAGACTAATGCTGGAGGGAAGGGATTATTTAGACAGCAAATCTACGTCTAGGAGGCCAATACTATCTATAGCCAGACAGTGAAGTCCGGACTCAAGAACTAGGTATCTCTGACTTTAAAATATTGGGTTTTCCTCTTCCTGTTTCTTCCAGCCCACACAATCTGGAACAGACAGGCTATTAATAGAGTTCCAGGCGGAGTTCAAAGCTGTATCAGAATTGGAGACATGGTGTCTGTGACTGGCTTGGGGGTCTTGACCAGCATCCTTAGCAGTGTTTTGTAGAACCTGACCAGGCTAGTGAGAGAGTCTACTGTGTGTTCTGATTGAAGTTAAGGGAGGGGACACTTGGTGCTAAAGCCATGTTAGTGGCTAACCTTCACTTTACAGGTTCAGAGTGCCTCTTACTGTTCTCTTGGTTTTTGACTTAGACCCAGGCGAAGTTGCAGGCCCTGTATGTAAGCCAATGTGTCTATTGAGTGACTGAAGGCATCAGGCATCTGTCTATGAGATTCTTTGGGTAAGAGCACCCAAGGGCACTTTGAACAGGGCTCCATGTCTTCAGCTGCACTGCCCTAGGGGACAGCTGGTGCTCATTTCCTGTCAATGAAGCATGGTCTGATGGTCCTGATATGAGCTGATGAAACCATGCAGAGTTTCCGTGTTGCTAATTGGCATAACGTTAAAAATTGGATTAGATGGGGGTCATTTTTTTCATCTCTCCTTGGCTTGCAGGGTAATTTTGGACCATGAAGTCACTCAACGGTTCATTTGTGAACAGCAACTCTATTTTAAGCCCTGTTCTGGGTAATCAGGACAAATCATTGATTAAAATAAACAAAATTGATTGTCTCTGTCAATTTTGTATGCCTGTCATGCACGTGCCATTCTTTCATGGATGTGGTCTTTTGGTTTTTCTTTGTTAAAAACTCAATGCACTAATCCTTGGAGTGTTGTATCTCCAAGTATCTGGGTTTAAAGATGAGCACCAAGTTAGTTCAGAGCCCTGTGCTTACACACACACACACACACACACACACACACACACATCAATGTAAATACATAAGCCTCTATAATACATATTTCAAGAAAACAAATCAAGGATTCAGAAGCAGGAGTCGATGGCCATACCTACTTGCTAGAGCTACTCAATCTCATCTGTCAGAAGCTGAGGAGATTGTATTGGGTTATCAGAAGTAGGACCCAGGGAATGACATTCAAGTTGTTTTGTAAAAACTGGGAGGATCTTGAGTGATAAAGAGGAGTGGGAAAATCCTATCATCTGGAAAGGTCAGCATGGTGTTTAGGGAAGACGGGGACCAGTCTGGGAGACGACTCCCAGTTTGACAGGAGTTGTGAAGGGCAACATCGCTATATCTTGTTTCAGTGGAGAAAGGGAAATTGAGAGGCTTGGGGGTGTGGAAAACACAGAATTAGAACACTTCTCTAGGGCAAGAGTAACTGATTCTTGGAGCAATTACGCACGAGGCACTTCGAATTGCATCAAGTTATAGTCCTGTAATGAATGGCCATTTTATGAAACAAAAATAAGGTTTAGAGGGCTTGGGAAATTGCTCATGATCATACCCCTGGAGAGAGATAATAGCAGGAGTTGACTGCAGTCTGCGTTGGCTATTTTCTTCTATGAGTAAGAATTAGCCATAAAGTACATGAGGAGATAAGAGAGCTAGCCGGATGAGGGTACTGAACCGGAAGAAGGTGTAGGACATTGAGGTTGGATGGGAATGATGTGCAGGAAATGGGGCTTAAAGAACTTTGCAATGGAATTTAAGAATTGGATGAGAGCAAAGATTCATTCACAAGAGGAAGGGGTGAGTTGACAGTTGAGGTTTGGACTCAGCACAACAGTGGCCTCATTCATAGAAGCTGGGGACTTAGTGGATGGACAGGTTTTGTGGAGGAGGAAGAAGATGAGTTTGGCTTTGCACATAATTTGGTTTGTGGTAGCGGAGGGACATCCGGATATCCAGCTGGAAGATTACAAAGTAGGTCTGAGCTCATGGCCAAATAATTGGAAGCAATTCATGTAGAATCCAGTTCTCAACGGGGTGTCATTATTGGAGGCGAAGCATATTTGGACAAAGGTAAAAGGCCAAGCCAAGATTAGAGACCTGGTTTCCAAGTAAGAGGAGCCAACAAAGGATACCATTCTTATTTGTTTTAAGTGTGACTACAATCAGGAAAGTCAGTAAAAAGAAAACAAGTGTCTGATTAGCATCTGATAGCCAGGAGACTTCAAGATGTGGATTCTGGACCGCTCCAAGGTGACAGTCATATTTCCTTGTATGTTTGTTTGGATAACTTTTGGCCACTTGCATAAGTGACCTAGATGACTTTCGGGCATTCGTGCATGTTGTACTTCAGTCACTCTGGTGCATGAAGCCTGGGATGTCCCTGGATATGGGATGATGATTCAAACATTGGCACCCTGTTTGGGAAATGTTTGAGCAGTGCTTCTGCTTGCTTTGAATTTTTTTTTTTTTTTTTTTTTTTTTTTTTTGTGGTTCCTCTGTAAGGGAATGGCCTCATGGGTTTTCCCTAGACTTCTGGTCTCATCTACACACACACACACACACACACACACACACACACACACACACACACCCCAGTCTTGGAAGTAGAATGCAATGATGTTGGATTCTGAGTGGAAAGGGGTGCTGGAATAAGCTGCAGGCAGGGTCTTAACTACTGTACCTTGGGAGCATGGGCGTGTTGCACTTCTGCTAAAGACCTTAGAAGCCAGTAAACCTCTGAGAGCTTATGGAGAAAGGCAAATCCAGGCAAGTGATTCATAGATTACAATTATGAAAAACAGGAAGAGAGGGCGCAAGCCTGTAATCAATCTTTTTAAATGGTAAGGCCACCTTCCTTTCCCATAGAAAATGGTCTCCTGGGAAGAGGTGCGGGTCTGTGCTAACACACTGGCTTTCTTGAATTGGTAACATGCTGCTTTGAGAGGCTTTGTTTGGCTGAAATTTGTCTTTAGTTTGTTCTCCGGCTTTCTCATTATTCCCCCCCCCCCCCCCCCCCCCCCCCCCCCCCCCCCCCCCCCCGGATATACGTGCTCACGGACTTCATCTTTTTTGTTGGTACACACCCTTCAATAGCTGTTTGCTGAGTCCACCTTTCCCTGCATCCTTCCTGCACATTCAAATACACATTGCCTTGTGCACTATTTTATAAAATATTTCTTTACTGTTACACACACACACACACACACACACACACACACACACACACACACTGGATTCTGTGCTGTTTCTTGGGGGTGGGGAGAGGGGATGCAAAACAAAGCAAAAGTCATCGCTTTCCTAATAGAGCTCAAACCCTATCGAGAAACCACAGCATACACAGGCTCACACTTCCTCTCTAGAGCCACAATAATAGACCTGTGCCTGCTCAGACCAGATGCAGGCTGTTGTCAGAAGGATGGAGATGTGGTCACAGGAGGCTTCCAGAAGAAGGAAACCTCCCTTCCTGTACTTTAGAGATCTCTCGGTATTGATTATCTTTTTGACTTCTCTAAGCTTAAACCACTTCCTATCTACTGTGTCATTCTTACCGAGCTTTAAGTTTGTTCAAGCTCCCATCATCTTAAGAAAAACAAGTTCTCTTAGCTATATATCCTTCCAGTATGTATGTATCTCTCATGTATCTCTCTTTTTTCTTCCTTTCTTACCCCTGCCCCTCATCCTTTATTGCTTGACTCTTAAGCCCACTGAAATCTGGACCACATCTTGATCTTGATCCCAAATTGTTCTTAATAGAGGTCAATAATGACCTTATGGTTGGTAAACACAACCAGATTGTTTTGTGTGTATATGTATGTGTGCGTTCACAACACACACACACACACACACACACACACACACACACACACACACTCACTGCCCACACATAATTACACGTGCATTCAGAAGCCAAAGCATGGCATTGGTTACTTTCTGCCTAATTGATTTGAGACAGAGTCTCTCTGTGAACCAGGAAACTCACCATTTTTCCTAGGTTGGCTGGCCACCAAATTCTCCACATCTACCCATTTCCTCCCCTCCAACATTGAAGTTATAGGCACATGCAACTATTTCCAGCTTTTTATGTCAATGTGGGGATTTGAACTCAGGTCCTTATGTTTGCAAAGCAAGAGCTTGTACATTTCTGAGCCATCATCTCCAGCTCCATCTTGGTTTTGGGGAACAGAATCCCTCACTGTGGCTCGAGTGTTATCAATTAGGCTAAGGTGGCTGGGCAATACACCTCAGGGAGTTCCCTGTCTCTGCTTGTCTGATGCTGGGACTAAGTGTCTATACAGCACCATTCTGACTTTTTTATCTGGGTGCTTGGGATTGAACTCGGGTCTTCACACTCACGTAAGCACTTTACCAACTGAGCTATGTCCCCAGCCTGACAGACCTTTTCTTCCTTGCCTTCTTGGTTTCATTCATAGCTATGCCTATCTCCTGTATGATCCCATCTCCTGCCCTGATTTCTTGACCCTCTCCTTTCTCTGTCTTTCCTTGTGCTTAGGAGATAGCTCTTTCTGGCTATATGCACATTCTTCTACAGTTCACAGTTTAAAAATTGGTAAATGTTAGAAATTTTTAGGGACCTCTTTCAGTGCTGTATTTTCTTCCTGAGGACAATTTCCTGTTATGAGTCCCATACAATTTTTAGCCTGATGGTACCTAGGTGATTTTTTTTTTCCTTTTGGGATGTATCTTCTGATCATTAGACTGTATTCATGTATCCCTCTCATCTATTCTGTAAGTAATTGCTGCTTCCCACTATGTAACAAGCCCTATCTTAGAGATAGAGGCTGAGCAGGAGTCAGAAGTTCTGCATTTGTGCACCTTCTACTAAAGCAGACTACAAAACCGTCTGCTGCCCCCCCCCGCCCCCAATTTTGAAGTGCTGTGGAGGAAAAGCAAGCAAGCAAGGGAATGCTGGGATATGGGTGGAAGGCTTTGCTCCGTACAAAGAGTAATGAGTAAATTCCCTCTAGTCAGATGAGGGTTAAGTAGAGACCTGTGTGAGCGAGGGCGCACCGAGCCAAGCATGTATCTAGAAGAGCTCAGTTGTCAGAGAGCATCTCCGTTCTCCATCATCTACCCTGAGAAAGAAGTTCCAGATGATGAGTCATCCACAATGGGAACTGAGATAGATAATTAAGGGAAGAGGCGATGGTGTCATTTCTGTATTATCCCTTCTTGCCCTGGTACCTAACAAATGGACGACTTCTTTTCTTGCTTAATGCAGTTGAATCAGACAGGTGGGCTTGAAATAGTCTTTGGAAATTACTGGCTATCCCAGAAACCATTGCAGCAATTATCTTCCCCCACAAACCACTCCCTACCCGTGTTCTCAGTGTCAGTGACAGGCACAGGGAGACACCCTGTTGCCCAAACCAGAAACATGGGCATAAGCCACCCTCATCTCCGAAATATGATTCATCACCATGTTCCGGTTGGTGGCATCTTCTCTCATCTGTCTCTTTCAGCCTTTGTTGCTTCTTCCTAAAGCCAGTGGCTCTCATCTGAGTGGCTCCTCTGTTATCTCCTGTTTTCGGTCCCTCCCCCACCAATTACCTACAGGGCAGCAAAGGAAACTAGTCACATCACCACACAGAAATGGAGTTTTAGAGCTTTAGCATCTCCTCCTTGCCCAAGGGAAAGCGCTTCTGTTGCGGCCAAGACACTGTTCTGTAAACAGCGATACTTTTGAACTTCTCAAAGGAACAATATTCTTTGAAGCATATATTAGGCTACTCCATTTGCCTGCTTTTCTTGTTTGCTTCAGGTTTGTTGAGTCTGTGTTTTACCTGGCAGCCCTGGCTGGCCTCAACTGGGTCTGTGGGCTACGCTAGCTGGCTAGGTTCCCACTGTGGTGGGAACCATCGCCCTCTCTTCTGCTCACTCACGCTGTTAGCTCTGTTGAAGCTTTCCTTCTTGACTTATATCTCAGTCTACTTTGCGATTTTTTTTTAACAAAATAAGGCTACTTTATAAAGGGGAGTAGTTCATTAGGTTCATAAATCTAGTGCCTGAGACATATAAACATTGCTGGTGTCCTTTAGATGGATTCCTGCACAGTGGAGAGAGAGGGAAAGAGAACCGGACATGCGCAGAAAGAGCATGCGCAGAAAGTGAAAAGTGAAAGCGCTGGCCTCACGTGTAACCAGCCACTCTCACTACAGCTAGCCAGAGTCTTGGGAGAACCTCGTTTATTTCTTTTGGAGAAGACGTCTCCAATGTCCTTGCTGACTGTGACTTTGAGCAGTCTACCTTCTGTGTTGGGGACCAAACTTTTAGCCGGAGCACTTGTGGAAGTTCAATCATCTACATGCAGACCATTTCAACTTGGATATCAGTTCTTCCCCAGAAAACCTTTGATTCGGGCTGTGTGCCTCATAAGATTCTCTAGTCCTCTCTTAGGTATGGCTCACATTGACCGTCACCAAGTATTTCCTTGCCTGTATCATTACGATAGTGCCTATTCTCTGAAGACAGGGGTTCTGTGAGTGTTTTCCCTGGTTTCTAGCCTAAGGTGGATATTCAATGGCTGCTCATTGGCTGAATGAGCAAATGAGGAGCGGGTGAATAGGCGTTCCCTAGACAAAAGAGCATCGGATACACAACAGCATGTCTTGAATAAAAATATGGATCAGAAATGGGGACCATAGCCTTTTATCTATGAGAAAAAAAAATTGGGCTGTGGGGAGCTAACTCTATTTGCTTGTAGGAAGAGAAGTTATCCTGTGGCTTCATTCTTTCCTGGTCCTGGCTTGAAGCCCAGTTATTATTTCTCATCCCAAGTACCATTTTTCCTTTTATGATGGTCAGAATTCTGAAGTGGCCTTGAGTGACCTTAGCTCTCCAGTGTTACTCTATAATCACTTGTAATGTAGCCGAAGATGCTTGCTGATGTATGAGGGCTACTCGTCAATTTAATAAGGAGATGATCAGGGTTGATCTAACATGATCACACCTGATTACTCTAAAATCAGACCTTCTGACTGACTAGGGAAGCCAAAGAAAGTGAAAGCACTCAGGAAGCATTGAGAAGGTAACCCTCTGTGCTTGATGTCGAACACGGAGGGGCTCGGGTGGAAAGGCACCGAGTATAGCATTGCCGGTGACAGGAAACAAGAAACAGAAGCTTCTATCCGACCTACAAGGACATGAAGTCCTACGACAACTGTGGGAATATAGAAGCAGATATTGCTCGAAGTCTTAGCCCAGAACTCAGCCCAGTGACTCGAGGTTTCTGCTTTGTGAAATGCCGAGAGGAGAACCCAGTCAGCTGTGTTTGTAGCATGCCAGCATCCTGACTGTACAGCTGTAAGCTAACCAAGGTGTGTTGTTTCAAGAAGAATACCTTGTGGAAATTTATTATTCGGGTGTGTGGGGGGGAGTACAATGCAAAAACACTGTGGAGATAGTTTAGTCAGTACACAGTTTGTCACATGATCTTGAAGAGCCAAATTTTACCTCCAGCACCCATGTAAGAAGCTGAGTGGAACTGCACATGTCCATTATCTCAGTGCTGGGGAGGTGAGTGTGGAGGAGACCCTGTGTGGCGTTTGCTGGCCAGTCAGGCTCATCAATTGCAAACAGATTTAGGGGAATATTCTGTCTTATAATAACACATGTAGAGATGTGACTAAAGAAGACATAAACATTGACTACTAGCCTCCACATACATTTGTACATACATGTATGTGAACACATACACACACACATATATATACACACACACATACACACGTGCACACACCCTGACCAGTGTACACTCCAGTAAGATAACACTGTGTTCCTGAAAGGAAGCTCACTACATCTTTTGCTTTAGGACCTATTGCTTTTCTCTTAAGTTATAATAAAAAAAAGGACAGCTAGCCCCGGGGCCTCACAGAGGAACAAAGACCACCCTAAACACTTGGCAATGGTGTCCTTTTTTTAGTGCCCATAATTAACTCATATGAGAGATCCCATTCACTATCTCCTGGTTAGAGATGAAAACCCCCGAAGCCTGGAAAAACCCAAGTAGTATAACCAAGCTCATCCTACTAGCAAGGGACAGCTGGGAGGAAATCAAAGGGTGTCTCCCTCTGCTGTTTAAGTAGGTCAAAAGATTGAGGGATTCCATCGGTATTTACAGCATTTTAGCATTTCCTGGAAGAGGCTTTGGTAGGCCTATTACCCATAGAAATATGACAGTGGGAATGATTTTCAGATTCAAGTTGTGTCTCATCTCTCTTTGGGGCAGCCTAGAGACTCATTTTCAGGCTGATGGTATCAATTTAGTTTAGTGGTTTTGTTGTAGCTTAGATGAGGAGGAGGAGGAGAAGAAAATGAAAAGTAATTGGGGAGAAATGGTTAGAAGTAGTAAAAAAGAAATGGGCTTGATGTGGGTTTAAGAGCAGAGCTTTAGTCACAGATGTATTTAATTTGGCAAGTCCCCGATTCATGTCTGTTCAAGCTTGGGCAGGTGTCTCCTTTTTTTCATGTATTATAGAAAGCTTAAGGCTGTCTGCCTTGTGCCAAGGGGGGTGGGGTGGGGGAGCAATTAAATATTTTAATATTTCCTGCCTATAAACTGTTCCCTGTTTTATTACTTCAAATGCATTGGATTTAAAAGAAGGTGTGAAAGACTCCTGAGCCATTAATAAAGGGCTGCAGCTGCCGAGGAGAGATGCTGAAGGGGGTGTTCAAAGGGATGTTTGGGGTCTGAGTACCTCATCCACAGACTGTTGATTGATGGCGCAGGAGCATGAGGTCGACATTTGCAGGGCTTTCGGGATGGGAAACTTACAGCAATTCCTTTCTTCCTTGAGGACTATATAAGGATATAAAGGGAAACACAAAAAAAGTAGTTCAGAAATTTTGGTGCTTGTACACACACAGAGACACACACACAGGCACACTCACACACACAGACACATTCATACACATACATCCCACACGCAGGCACATTCACACACACATGGGCATACTTGCACACACACAGACACAATCTCACACACATCACACAAATGTGGGCACACTTGCACACACATGACACACAGGCACATTTACACACTCGCACACACACAGGGACACTTGCACACAGGTGTGCACATCACACGTACACACAGAAAATCTCTCCCTAGAGTAAGCCTGAGAGATCTGTGGCCTGTGACGTGTTTGTAAGATTTCTTTTTTGAACAGACAGAGCATACAGCGGGCATTATGGATCCATTTGAGTCTCTGAAATCTCTGAGTAGAGACAGCACCAAGGTTAAAACATAAAACCAAGACATGGTTCTACAGTTTCCCCTCTTCTTCTTCTTCTCATCAGCTGTAAAACACCTATACAATATGTGATTTCTCATGGATCTTAAACACTACTTTCGAAGTCGTTCATTTTTTTCTCTGCAGCAATGGGTATGGCCAACGTTAAAGGTGGAAGCTGTCAGAGATTCATTCCATCCCAGAGAAATCTTTTTGAGGGCAACATGCAAAAGTTAGGTGGGGTGCTGGGCAGACCCACAGGAAGCCACAGCCATCAACCCCTGTCTTCAGTGGCCGGTGGGCTTTCTGCCTGGGCATGCAGACATCCTTTATAACATGCAGAAGGAGGTTTCCATCAACCCCCGTCTTCAGCGGCCGGTGGGCTTTCTGCCTGGGCATGCAGACATCCTTTATAACATGCAGAAGGAGGTTTCATAAGTTTTAGTCTTTGTTGTGCTATGTTCCCAGTATGGGCTGTGAGTCACCTTATTATTATCTTCTTGATTAAAAAAAAAATTTTTTTTAACTCACAGTTTACTTAAATTTTCCCTCATCTTAAGCAACAACGTCAGTGAAACCACAAGTTTATTGTATCGGTGACCCCTTTTAATGCATCTTCAAAGAAATAAAATTTAATGATATCTTTACCCCAAACTTATTATAAAAGCACTACGTGTCTTTTGAAATTTAGACTGTATTTGGCTTTTACAAAGGTTAACAAAGCACACGTATATTTGTATATTGGGTTGTACCTTAAGATAGTCCACGTACCATATATTTGGTGGCATCATTTTGAGGTATAACAACCTTCTGTAGCCAAAAGGTTAGCAGCCAGACATCTGATACTTTCCACGTGGTAGAATGTTGGAGGAAGTAATTAAAATATTGTCATGCCAGGTGGGTAGCTTTTGATTTTGCCTTTCAGAGCTGTTTGGATTTCATAACAAATAAGGAACTGTTTTAGGCCTTCAGGTTTTAGGTTCCACTTTAAAAAGTACCACAGAGGCAGATGGAGTCAATCTTAGCACTGTAGAGGCAGGCGGGGAGGTCTCTATGACTTGGAGGCCAGCCTGGTCTACACAATAAATTTCAGGACAGCCAGAGCTACATACTGAGACATTGTCTGGAGAAACAAGGGCCAGAGAGATGGCTCAGTGGTTAACGCATGGAGAGATGGCTCAGTGGTTAACGCATGGAGAGATGGCTCAGTGGTTAACGCATGTACTGCTCTCTTCCAGAGGACCCAAGTTCAATTCCCAGCACCCACATCAGGCTCCTCACAAACACCTCTAACACCAGCGCCAGGGAATCCGACACTCCCCGCTGGGCTTTGTAGGAATCTGCACACAAACACAGCACAGACACATAAATAATAAAACAGAAAAATAAGTATTAAAGAAAACCAAAACAAAATATAACAAGTCCTGTAGGAAACGGAGTCGTTACTAACAGTCTGAATCATTTCACCCTGCTTTTAGGTTAAAAATCAAAACATGGCTTTAGTGAAGCATAAAGGCATTGAATAAGCTGTTAAAGAGCATTATCTTAAATACCAATCACTGGACATGTGTACGTGCATGTGTGAGTGTGTGCGAGCATGCTAGTCAGGTTGTGTATAAGCTTCCCTTGGGCCCTTCCAGGCCCTGACTCATCTAGCACTCATATGAAGATCAGCTTTGAGTGTGATGAGGGAACTCACTTTTTTTTTTTTTTTTTTTTTTTTTTAGCACAACATCAGATGAGGTTCTCTAATGTTAAGACGTATGCCACAAGTCTGTTCTTCGTTAGTGTTGTGTACTATTCCCCTGTTAATTATTGCCACATGTAAATATTTAGGTTAACACCTCCCAGGGTAGAAGGATCCTCTTTCTCTTCAAAGGACAGACCATCACTTGAAAAAAATCCCCTCTCATCAGGAAATGTGCGAGCAGCAGACAGTGCTCACTGAGACTACAGCCTTTTCTGTCAACGTAGAAAACACAGAGCTCCCTTTGGGGTGCTAAATATAAATAGTGGTTAGATTAATTTCCCTTCTTGGTTTTGCCACATTGGTGAATAGATGCAAGCTGCTAACCTCATGAGAGAGAGAGAGAGAGAGCATCCTAAAGCAACACAGAAACATTTTGATTTAATTTTTGGATGGTGTAAAATTTTAGAACAGGAAATTAAAAGCCCACATAGCTACCCAACAAGATGGTGATAAGACATGAAAGAGTCTTTCAAATGAATCTGAGGCTAAATTTAGGAGAGTGCTTTATGTTCAGGCCAGCTGTGTGCAGAATGGAGCGAGCCGAGCTGAGCTGGGAACGAGCAATCACGGGCAGTTCTCCATTTCCCCTTGACTTCCTTCACAGCCAGGCTTCATTTAAAACATGTGAGTTCATGTGAATTACTGTAACAGGAGCTGCTCCCACTCTCCAGACACAAAAGTCTATGCCAGAGGCAGACAGGAACACGGGGTGCCTTGCTACTTACATCTGAAAACGAAAATTGAGAGCTCAGTGATTCAAGACTAGTTGGATTGTTTTTGTTTTTAAGGCATGTTCTGTGATTTTGAGTAAAACACTAAGCTTTGGCTATAGAAATTCTCTTCTGAAAAAAGAAGAGAAATGATCAGGCTGGTGCTGGAGCAGGGGCTGGGGCTAGACACCTGCAATCCCAGCATTCAGTGGGTGGTAGAAACATATTGCAAGTTCCAGGCCAGCCTGGGCTATATGCAGCAAGTCTGTGGCCAGCCTGGGCTATATAGTAAGACTTTGTCTCAAAAGTGAGGGGAAAGGAGAGAGGAGAGAGAGGATAGGGTAGAGAAATGAGAGGAGAAGGGAGAGGGGAGAGAGGAGAGAGGAGAGAGGAGGAGGGGCAGAGGAGAGAGGAGAGAGGGGAAAGGGGAAAGATAGAGATGAGAGGAAGAGAGAGAGAGGGAGAAGGGAAAGGGGAGAGAAGAGAGAGGAGGAGGGTACAGGGGAGAGAGGGGAGAGGGGAAAGAGAGAGAGATAAGAGAGAAAGACAGAGAGGAGGAGGAGGGGGAGGGGGAGAAGGAGAAGGAGAGGGAGGGGGAGAGGGAGAGGGAACAAAACAAGCCTTTGCCCTCAAACCTGCAATACACAGCCATGATGCCTATTTGACCTACCAAACAAGACCCTGGTCCCCAGGTTCTCCTTGTGTCCCTCAGTCTCCCCTAGTTACAGGGTAGGATTGGCAAACCTCGCCTACTATGAAAACTTCTCTAGCCCGGGGTAGTGGTGGTGGTGGTGGTGGTGGTGGGAGCTTCTGTTCCCACAGCTGCCTTCTCTGTATAATCCAGTCATTTTGATCACCTGGTCTTTCGGTCTACATTTTACTCTCCTGGCCCGTCTCTTGGCCCAAGCTGCCCCTCTTAGTCAGTGGTTACCTAACCCTCCTCTTTACTCGCGTGGCTCAGGATCCTGTCTACTCTGGATTCTGTTGGATGTCTCTGCCTTTAAAGTTTATCATCTCTTCCACTGACTGACTTTGCGCATTCTACTGATTCAAGTTAGTGTTAGCGTTTCCCATGTATAGATAGGTTTAGGGCTGACCGTTTAGGATTGGACAGTCTATCAGGTGGTTCATCTCTGAAGAAAGCTGATTTGGGTTTTTTCTTCCCTTTATGGCAGTGATTTACTGACCATAGCTCTTCAGTTATGGGTGGGGCCTTGTAAGTCTTTCTCCCTTCCTAGTTGGCATGTCAACTGGTATAGTCTTGTGCAGGCAATGACTATTTTAAGAGTTTATGTGTGCCCTAGTTATGTCTAGAAGAAAATACTGGAAGGGGACAGGAATACTTCTGGTCCTCTTGCAACCTTTTGGACTTTTTTTCTTCTGTCAGTTTTCCTGAGCCTTAGTTGGAAGTGTGCCACAGGTGTCTCATTTGGATCTGAGCCCTCCATGGTCATTTACACCCTGCATTGTGACAAATGAGGAGGTTCCCAGAGATATTTTCATAAATACCCATCCCAAATCATCTTTGAAAGGCAGAGCAGCAAAACAGTGACTTTGTGAGTTCTGGGCTCAGGGAGATCTGGGCCTAACTTCCAACCTCTTTCATTGGCCCATCTTATGTTGTTAGTATATTACCCTAGCTCTGATTGTCAACTTTGAATTGTCTTTCCAAGCAACACTGTCATAGATGAACCACCAGAGGAGGGGTTATGGTAGAGAATTTGAAAATGAGGCCTGAGCATGACTGAAGAACCCCACCTTCCTCTTCTCCGGTCAGAATGCAAGGCCCAGCTCCCAGTCACTGGCCATGTAGGGGATTGAGGAGTACCTCAGAACCGTGAGTTCTTTCGGGTCTCTCTTTGACTGACAGTTGCCAGAACATTTTAAGTTTTATTTTGTAGGTATAATTTTTCCAAAAGCTTACCAACCTACAACACAGAGCTAGCTGTATGATTGTATTTCCTTGTTTATCATTTTTTATTGTGGTGAACTATAAAAAATGCACTGGGGTTGTTTATGGAGAACCAGTTGCCTGAAAGGTTAAGGGGCTGAGAAACTTGAGTGTTCATGGACTGTAACTGAAAGCTAATATTGTCACAGATAATTACTTTCTAGAAAAGACCACTTAAAACCAGAGCATTCAGGCCAGTGAGGCGGACAGTGGTGTAAAATATAGCTGAACTTAATTTATTTAATTACATCTTGTTTTATAGACTGACGATTACTGTAGGTTCAAATTTATCGCTGAGAAAATCCTTTCCCCCTTCTCCTCCTCTTCTTCCCGATTCTTTCTTCCTTTATCTTTTTTGGACAAGGTCTTCTTATGTAGCGCAGGTTTTCCATAACTTTCAAAATAGGCCAAGCTGGCCTTGAACTTAGGATTCTCTTGCCCCTCATTCCCATCCCCCACCTCCCACTTCTTTTCTACACTTCCTTGAACAACTCAGTTTCTCAATAGTGTAAAAGTACAGAATCCTCGTTTTTTTATAAGTATTTGTCGTACATTTTACTTTTTACGGGACAATTCACAGTTCCGGAGGTCGTATGTACAAGGACCCGGTCCTTGTTTTATTTGAACTGGAATCAGAACCAATTTTTAACGAACTAAATAATTGGACACCTGACCCTCTGAATCTATTATTTTAGCCAACTTGGTTTTAGATACAAACCTCCAATAGAATGTACTTATTCATCCAGATGTCTAAGATTAATAGTTTTGAAAAGAAGATTAAAAAAATAAAAGCAAAACAGGTACATGAGAAAAATTCTGAAAAGTTGTGGGGTGTGATAAATGGTTTTCTGATGTGGGCTTCATATTTTTGTTGTTATTGTTGTTGTTGTTGTTGTAGATTTTTGGTTCTCTACTGGCAAAGTACTTTATGGTAAACTCCACAAGTATTTGTTGATTAATATACAGGTTATATAGCAAGTAGTATAAGCTTATAGTTTCAGAAATGGAAAGGTTGAAGCAGGACGATTGTCATTTATTGAGGATAGCTTGGGCTACATAGCAAACACTAAGCCAACTTGGGCTATGTAGCAAAACCCCATCTCAAACAAACCAATATAATATAAAACAAAATTGCATAAAATAACAATAATGACGATAGGAAAGGAATCTACTATGGAGTTCCACCCCAGCTCAGTTTCTCTCTCTTGATAGCTCTTACCTTTCTGCACTGGGATTCCTTCAAACCATTTGAATCATAGCCAAGAAAAAAAAATCTGTATTAAAAAAACAGTACCTGGGAAGAAGCCCATGACCCGGCTACCGGTTTGAAATGTACACGGATGATGTCTTTCTTAAGATGATGCCAGAATAAACTTGACTTACGAAGGGCATGTTTTCTTTGCCTTTTAAAGACATAGACCTCTTTTGTTTTTGGTGGTAAGAAAAATGAGTTGGGGCTGGGGCTGGGGCTAGGGCCTTTTATGATCAAGTTAAGTAACCCAGAGCCTTGGAACAAACAAAGAAAGTGAGATTCGCTTTCACAGAAGGCTGGCCCATTGGTGGTTGGCAATTCCAGTCTAGCTGATCCAACAAGTTTTCACATCTTAAAGCTTTGAGCGCTATGAGTCAGAGGGTGAGGAAGAGAGAGGGAGGATGTGAGCTCACTGCAGAAGGCTGGTATTAAAGAGGACCAGCATTGTGTGTTGGACCCAAACCAGAGCTGGGAGTGGCTGCAATGGCAGCAAGAAAATTTGAGCGCTGGTGGGAGTAGCCGAGGTGTTTGTGGAGTTACCTTTAAGGCCTCCAGGCAGATCTTGCAGAGAAGTAACACATTGATTACTGGTGTGTACAGTGAGCTGGCTTTGGAATCTTACCCCCACTTAGGCTTCTCTCTGCCTGGAAATAGCTTTAGAGGAGGGAGACTCGCCTCTTCATTGACTCACCCATAACCATACTTCCTTTCATCGGACCGTCAGAGTGAGGTCACCATGGTGACCTCATCTGGATTCAGGAGTTAGAAAAATAAAGCATGGTATAATGTGGAGCTTGACCTAATAGGTCATTAATGCTGGTGACTTCTGGATGGTACCCAAACCCAAATCTCAGAAATTGTAGAAATGCCTTAAGCCCAGTTTCATTTGGACAGTGGTTCAGATTTTCTCCCAACTAAATCTTATTTATTCATGATTGTTATTGAAAGTCCATTCTCTTTCATATAATATATCCTGATTATAGTTTTCCCTCCCTCCCTCTACTTCTCCCAGTTCCTCCCCACCTTTCGTCCTTTCCAGACCCACTTCCCGTCTGACTCTCGTTAGAAAAGAACAGGCTTCTAAGAGATAACCACCAAAACATGACATAATAAAATATACTAAGATAAAGCAAAACCTTTCATATCGAAGTTGAATGTGGCAACCGAACAGGAGGAAAAGAGTCCTGAGTGCAGGCAAAAGAGTCAGAGACCCACTCATTCCTATAGTCGGGAGTCCCTTAGAAACACAATGTTAATAGCTATAATATGTACACAGAGGACCTGGTGCAGACCTATGTCGGCTTCGAGCTTGCTGCTGCAGTCTCTGTGAGTTCATATACATCCTGACTGTTTGATTCACAGGCCCTTGTTCTCCTGGTGGCCTCCATCCCCTCTGACTCTTACACTCTTTCCGTCTCCTGTTATAAAGGATTCCTTGAGTTCTGAGGGGTATCTTTGCATCCCTCCCCCCGCCCCTTTCAGCTGTTCTGGTAAGTAGCATGTCTTTCCTGTCTCTTCTCATGAGAGTTGGGACTATTCTGTCTTTGACTCATTTTGTCAAATCGTTCTCTAATTCATCACTTTGTCTGCTCCCTCAATTAGATATCACTTTCAAACATGGCTTCTTTATTCCACAACTAACTTTGCCTTAATTGTTTGGGATTAAAGGTGTTTACTAAGGATGTGTCTGTATTCCAGCCAGAGGGATTAAAAATATGTCATTCCAGCCGGATCACACAGACACAGAAAGCCTTTGGATGTGATCCCTGATTCCTTCTCAGAGCAGCCATGCTGTTGGATTAAAATTCCTCTACACAGTTCCACTGGACACAGGGACCCAGGTGCTGTCAGGCCTCTTTCTTGTCTAGCCTCATTCTTTGTAACATGTTTACAGCCAGGACTTTTTTTTTAAACCAGGTCACCTCTTCTGGCATGCTTTAAAATTGGTGTCTTAAGCTTTTGTATCAGAGAGGGGTGGCTCTTTTTCCTGAAGTACCATCTTTAGTTTGCCCAGAGGGTCCAGCCTCTGATATGTGGATCAGTTATTATAATTGATGGCTCCCCTTATGTATGTGTGGGTGTAAGGAATAAGCATTTTCCAAAGAAAGAAGAAAAGCAGATGGAACTGTACCTAGGAGGAGAAGATGACCAGAAAGATGAATATTAGGCATATTCATTATATTGATTGACCTAAAATCAAGTGTGATGAGTACTGGCCAGGGTTCTTCAGTGAAATACAACCTATGGGAATCATATAGATATAGGTGGATTCATTCACACCATTATAGGTCTTAGTTCATATGATTATAGAAGCAAGAAGTCCTACTATCTACCATCTGTAAGCTGAAGACCACAGAAGCTCTCAATTCCAGAGGCCCAACAACTATAATGCCAATGATCTGAGCCTCAGTCTCATTTGAAAAGCTTGGTCTTGGGAAGAGAGAAGGCCAGTGGTGGTAGTGCCGTAGTGCCTGTCCCAGCCTGAGCCTAAGGATCTGGAGGGCAGTTACCTCTGCAGGGAGAAGATGGGTCTCAGCCCAAGTAGAGAGTAAACTCACCATTCCTGTATCTTTTTGTTCCATTAAGGCCTTCAGTAGATTGAATGATGCTGGCCTGCCCTGCTGAAGATGTAGTTGGCTTAGCCTTTGCTGATTCAAAGGATAGTTTCATCTGAAAATATCCTAACATATTCCCAGAGATATCTTACCAGTGATGTGGGCATCCTTAGCTTGGTTTAGATGGCTCATAAAAGCAATCACAACAATGATATAAAAGGAAACTTTTTTTTTTTTTTTTGTTTTTTGGTTTTTTTAGACAGGGTTTTTCTGTGTAGTCTTGGCTGTCCTGGAACTCACTTTGTAGACCAGGCTGGCCTCGAACTCAGAAATCCACCTGCCTCTACCTCCCAAGTGCTGGGATTAAAGGTGTACGCCACCACGCCCGGCAGGAAACATTTTAATAGAGATTAAATTAGGAAAAAAAATTTGTGAAGCAGATAACTAGATATCGACGATCCTAAAGTTGGTGGTATGAACTGTTGATTAATCTCTAATTAAACTTCTAGCCTTGATGGTGGGAAGAAAGTTATACCACTGAATGTTCATTTCACAATGAGGTAGAACACAAAAGAGGGGGGGGGAACCCTTGTTTCTCTCACATTCATACCTCACTTTAAAGGCTCAAAATAAAAATAATTTGGCAGGCTTCATGTGGAAGAAAGCGTAGTTCTGGTGACTCACTGCAAGCTTTGGATTAGAATCAGCTGCTTCCTGACTCTAGAGAAGGAGCCCTGTCTAAGCTTTGCAGCTCCGTGTTCTCTGAAGATGAGATGCCAAGCACTCAAGTTTCCTATAGAAACTGTGTGAATTCCATCAGTCAAAAGTGTGCCCGAAACTAGCTCTCAGTAGGCGTCTGTTGCTCACTTTCCCTTAAATGTATGCCGTTTGCTATCTCTGTAATTTCTAGGTGTTAGTCATGTTTTCTCTAAAAATATTTCCCTATTAACTTCTGTGAGGTATAACGGCAATAAGGTTTTCAATGGGAATGGAAGCCCAAAGGCAGAGGAAAAGTATATGACGTATTAAACAGGTTATGGAAGAGATCCAGGTCCAGGGCCCATGGGAAAGATTTCCAAGTTAGAGTGGAGCAGTGAAGTCAGAGAATTCTAGAGTTCAAATGCACCAGCAAAGCCATAGCCTCAGGAAGAGCAGGGGTACAGGTGTGTTCTCCTTCCTGGATGGCAGTCCGTGTTTCACTTGCACCAAGCTCTCAGCTGGATGGGTAGAAGAGAAATGCATGATTGACTTGGAAGGACAAGTTAACCCTATCCTTGTCTTATACCAGACATTGCCTTGTTGAGTTCAGGACAAAGTAAATAGAGGACAAGCTAAGAAGTATTCTTGGATTGTAACCAATAGCCTTAAAGGGAAACCGTCTGAGAAATGTGTGCCTGAGATTGATTGTCTCTTCTATAGGCTCTTGGGTAGTCATTTTGTTCAACATTTCATGTTAAATAACATAATAATACATATTACATAATAATCAACGTAGTTTCTATAGCAAAACTATTGATATAAAGCAAGTTGAGAAAAGTTACATGTCAAGTAGAAGAATGGACTTAACCAATTTCTTATTAACCAGTTTAAGCATAAATGCATCAATAGACTTTGGAGAATCACAGGCCTTGTAGTCTGGCAATAAATACTGCTTGTGTTCATTCTTCTTATTGAATTGAGTATGCCAGTGCGCTCTCTCTCTCTCTCTCTCTCTCTGTGGTGCATGAGTGGTGTGTGTGTGTGTGTGTGTGTGTGTGTGTGTGTGTGTGTGTGTGTGTATTATGCTGTGTTTAATGTCAGGATTATACTAGCTTTGTAAATTAAGCCAGGAGGATCAGGTCTTTCTGTACATCTTGGAATCCTGGAATTGTTTATATAATGTAGCAATTATCTGTTTCTCAATAGAATGCAATCACATTGTTATAGAATTCATTGTGAAGATTTGGCTTGGTTTGTGAATGAGTATTTTTTTTAAAAAAAACATTCAATTTATTTCAGGCCTATTAACCTATTCAGTCTGTTGAACTTTTTACATTATCATTTAATTAAATTTCATATTTTGATGAGAATTAAGAAATTAAGACACTGGCACACAGAGTCATTTTTGGAGTATGCTCCCCTTTACAGCAGTGAACATTACTTCCTTTCTCCTATTCATGCACCATTTACAGATATTGAAATGTCTTCTGGCCAAGCCATGGTGAAGCACACCTTTAATCCCAGCACTCAGAAGGCAGAGGCAGGTGGGTCGCTGAGTTCGAGGCCAGCCTGGTCTACAGAGTCAGTTCCAGGTCAGTCAAGGATACACAGAGAAACTCTGTTTCAAAAACAAAACAAAACAAAACAAAACAAAACAAAACAAAACAAAACAAAAAAACAAAAAACAAACAAACCAAAACAACTGAAAAAAAAAAGATGCCTGGTTGTTCATCTGTGGCTAGAGAGAATGAGAGTTTTTAATTTATTTTGCAATCAGACAAAAATTGTGGCTTGCTCTCCCTTATTTATCTATTTATTTTTACAGACAATTCCGGAGCAGGAGAACTTCTCTTCTTAGTTGAAAACTGGGGCACAACTGACTGTATAGTTAAAGGATGGATTGACCTCCTTACCAGCCTCTCTGGGTCAGGCAAACACTCACCTGGGGCAGCTTCATGCATGGAATGGGACTGATCGTAACCCTATTTCCTGTTTCTCTTAAGGAGCATCTGTCTGGATGGTTTTGTAATGTTTTTTGTTATATAGGGAATTAAGAATTGTTATGGGAGAACTTTATTTCCTAGCAAAGGGTTTAGGCAACAGTGGATAAAACTTTGAGCGTGTTTACTTCCTGAGGATATTTTGAAGTTGTTCCACGCACTGTGAGCATCCAGGAAAAGGCTATACATCCTCTCCCCCAAATTCTTTGTCGCCAAGGTTCCTTTGAAAGGCATTTCATGACGTTATTCTTCTGTGAACTTTATTTTGGGAGTACTTCTGAAATACATCAGAGTACTTGGAAATCTATGTCAAGGACAAATGGCTAGGATGGTCCTAGAGTGTTCAGTTCTCTCAAAGTTTTCTTAGAATTGGTCTCCAAACAGATACAGAAAAAAAAAGTTGGTAGATTTAAAAAAAAAAAAAACTATCTCAAAATGTCAACTAGTAACAAGGTTGTAGTTTATGGGTTCCAAAGTAAGAGCTAAGGGCCTGGGGAAAGAGGAGAGGAACCACCAGGATTCCTGCTTTTGTTTCTTATTAAATTTTGTATTGAAATATTCTGCACAGATTAAGCACAGAAGGCCCTGTTCAGCTTCACTGTTGGATATCACAGAACTATCTAAGAGGTCCCTGGGTAAATCTCCTAATTTTGTTCATAGAGATAGAACCTTAATCTTTCATTACTGTCTATGTCATCTTAGGTATTTTGAAGAGAAGATAGAGTGGGCTAAACACTTAAAGTACCTTGTTTCTGCAAATATTCCTTTACGTTTGGCAAATTAGTCATTATTATTCATCACTGATAAATTTACCTCTTATGAAGGGAGTGAGAGAGAGAACAGCAGAGAGGGACACATGCCCTACTGGCCCTGATATAGTCCTTGTAGGTGTTATTTATCTTGGAACCTAATATATATATATTCTTACAAACAGACCACTGCTGTTGCAACCAACAGGTATCCTTTGCTGCTCATGCAGTCTAGGTTTTCATTTGTTTGTTTGTTTGTTTGTGTTTGTTTTTTTTCAAAATAGGGTCTCACTGTGTAGCTCTGGCTGTCCTAGAACTATGTAAACCAGGCTGGCTTTGAACTCACAGATACCCACTTGCCTCTGCACGCGCCACTATGCTTGGACACTAGACTAGTCTTAATGCCAGTTGCTCACTTGTTAATCTGCCTTTTAGCTTCTACATCAATTCACTAAATACAACAGAGTGACAGCTACCAGTAAACTATGAGCAAGTCATCATTACCCTCAGCCATCTTGCTTGATCCTTACAGTCAATCAAAAACAAAACAAAACTAAAGAAAACACTCAGAAAACCAAACCAAACCAAACCAAACCAAACCAAACCAAACCAAACCAAACCAAACCAAACCAAACAGGACCTCTCCAAGAGTTACTCACCAAGTAACCAACTATCCAAGTGATACTTCAAATGGTGGTCTGGTCTTCAGGCTAGAATTGAGCTCTATTTGTCTATAATAAAACAAATGCAGGAATGACGATTTTTTTTTTAAACTAGGAATTTAATATTTCAAGTGCATAGTTGGAGGACCTAGCCATTGTAAAGATGACCTTGTTTAAGAGTTACTGACTTAGGTGGAGATAGGTGTGTGTGTGTGTGTGTGTGTGTGTGTGTGTGTGTGTGTGTGTGAGAGAGAGAGAGAGAGAGAGAGAGAGAGAGAGAGAGAGAGAGAGAGAGAGAGAAGTTATATCAATGTAGCCAGGTTCTGATCCCTATGCTGAGAAAGCCTATCACATTTTGCTGTCTCCCACATTCCCTGTAGGCTTTGAAACCATTGGACTCTACCTTGTTGGTTTTCAATTATTTTTAGATACTTCTCCAGGCTTCTAAGACACTTTTGATGAGTAGTTAAAATCCAAATTAGTTAGCAGATAAGTGAACTGCTGAGAAGCAAGAGTTAACAGGAAGCAGCCTTACATACTGAAAATAGTGGCTTCTTTCAAACTGGAAAGAAAATTGGGTTATAATGACAAGAACTGTTCATGTCACTTGTCTTGGGAGCTTAAGAACAGATTTAAGACCTGAGTCTCTTTATGAATATTATAGCTTGCCCTTCACCAAGTCAAAAGCCTGGTATTGTAGTCTCTTTAATCCTGATCTAACAGTCAGCTAACACACATGGACATATGAGTACATGGGCGTGAGGCAAGTGCACACACACACACACACACACACACACACACACACACACACACACAGATACCTCCATACTCTCATCTTCATTAGGTATATCAGCTTACTGCTTTGAGCTCAACACACTCAAGATAACATACCATTGATGTTCTACTAAGGAAATAGTAGACTAAATTTCTAAAACATAAACCAGCTCCAGTAAAATGTTTTCCTTTATAAAAGTTGCTGTGGTTATGGTGTTTGCTCACAGCAATAGTGTGTTGACTAAGACAGCTACCACAGGGGGCTCTTAACTACAGCAACATGTACCTAGAACCCGGCATACAACTGAAGAGCCATGAATATTTATGAAACAAATGACTGACTTCAAGATCTAACTTTGTATATTTGAAGCCCCCTACATGAATTGATAGCAACATGTTAGCACTTGGAGTTGGCTTTTCCTTTCTTTCTTTCTTTCTTTCTTTCTTTCTTTCTTTCTTTCTTTCTTTCTTTCTCTCTCTCTCTCTCTCTCTCTCTCTCTCTCTCTCTCTCTCTCTCTCTCTCTCTCTCTCTCTCTTTTCCCCTGACAATTTTAAGGGAGAAACTCAGCTATTCTTAGCCATTTTCTGTTCTTCTTAATTGCCACCTGCTCTTAATTTTGCCAACGTTACTGACTGATCTGACAATTCTCTTCATGCTGGTGACACAGAATATTTGTGTCAAACACAGTAAGTTTTCTGAGACAGGATATCAGGCCATCATTACATCTAATTCAAGATATATGTATGCATACATTTTGTAAGGCAAATTCTTCTTCTTCTTCTTCTTCTTCTTCTTCTTCTTCTTCTTCTTCTTCTTCTTCTTCTTCTTCTTCTTCTTCTTCTTCTCCTTCTCCTTCTCCTTCTCCCTCTCCCTCTCCCTCTCCCTCTCCCTCTCCCTCTCCCTCTTGTTCTTCTCTTCTTCCTCTTCCTCTCCCTCTTCTTCTTCTCCTCTTCCTCTCCTCCTCCTCCCCCTCCTCCTCTTCTCCTCCTCCCACTCCTCTTCTTCCTCCTCCTCCTTCTTTTTTTGCCCCCCCCCCAAGACAAGGTCTCACTATGTAACACTGGTTGTCTTGGAGCTCACGATGTAGATCCGGCTGGCCTTGAACTCACAGAGCTCCCCTACGTCTGCTTCCCATCTGCTGGGGTTAAAGGCCTGCACCACTACATCTGGCTTGTGTTTCTTATGCCAAAGGGTTTAAGCGTAAGTGGTAGAACCAATAACCAATAGCACTGAACCTGGCTGGGAGTCTGTATTTAACTCACGAACTAGGAAATCTACATTTAGGAAAGCCTTCTAACCAAGACTTCAACAGGTGATGACTCAAGAAGCCAGAAACTGACAGCAATTAAACAGATATGAAGGCCACACTTGATTTTGGACTGAAATCAATGAGAGTTATCAAAAAAAAAAAAAAAAGAATTACTTTTATGAGATGGCAGAAAACACATTTCAAAGGAATTCAGTAAATTGAAGCTGATTCAATAAAACAAAAACAAAAACAAAAATCACCCCATTTCTTCACGAGACCCACTGATGGTTTAGTACTTCCTTCTGGTGGTTTGAGTTGTCATTGCCCCTTAGCAGATATTTCCATAAATACCCTCCTCACCGCCAGGATCTCTCTGCTTTACAGACAAGGGTCGCTTAGTTTCTTTTGGTCGAGAGCTCTGGCCAGCCTCAGCCAACTATGACTGCATATTCACTGTTTACATCAGTCAGCCTCTGTCTTGTTTTCAGTTTTTTCTTCATAATTTCCACATTTTTTTGTTTTAACTCTGCCCCTTTGTTATAATGATGCCCTGCCCTTTTCTGTGTTTGCAGTATTTCAAGACTTTCTGTTTTCAAGGGATGGAAAGCACTCAGATGCTGAGGAGGAGAGTGTGTGGAGGGGATAACAGAGCATCTCTAACACACAAAGCTGGAAGGAAAATTGGAAAATTGGAAGAAAAAGCCAGCAAGTTCGCGGCTCTGCTTTCCGAGGCTCATGCATTCAGCTCTGTGCTTTCTCTTTACAGCCTCTCTCAGGGCTGCTCTATGGCCCCTTATCGGTTGCTTTTGCATGAGCAGGTCCAGCCTTCCTGCCATATTCTGAACCTACCAGCGTTATTTTACTATCTCAATTAATGAGGCTAATTTCTGGACCTCCATACCTGAGAAGTCCAATTTCCTTGAATTATCAGTGAGCTCTTTGTAGGGTAGCTTTTTTTTTTTCGAGACAGGGTTTCTCTGTGTAGCCTTGGCTGTCCTGGAACTCACTTTGTAGACCAGGCTGGCCTCGAACTCAGAAATCCACCTGCCTCTGCCTCCCGAGTGCTGGGATTAAAGCCGTGTGCCACCACGCCTGGCTCAGGGTAGCTATTTTTGCATTATGGTAGGAAATGGGTGCCATTTGACCTAAGCAGGTCTCTTTGAAGTAGGTAATGATTGGCATCCTACTCCTACAGCATCCTACTTAGTGGCAGAGGGTAGAAAACTGAAACCAATATGGTGATCCTACCGTCCTCACAATTATGTGCTTCTTTTTAAACTAAGAATTCCACATCTTTCCTTCCAATGCACTGACTGGCTTTCAAGGCTGCCTCTGTAAGAGGTGGGAAGCCAGAATTGATTTTTTTCCCCCCAATCATATAAAGTTCTCAGTAGCTAAATAAAACGCTTAGATCTCTTAGAGGCAATATTTAAAAGGCATGCTTTTCTTACCATAGCTTTCTGCTTTATCAGAGCTCATATTTATGAATAAATCCAACCCACGGGCCAGTCAATTAACCAACCAACCAAAACCCAACTCTGGTTACTACAACTAAGTTTCACATACTTTCAACATGGTGCATCATAATGTTATTTAGTTTCTTAACAGACACTTAATCATGCTTATAGACAGGTCTAGGAACGTTTATTTATTGTTTGATTGATTTTTTTTCAATTTATTTATTAGATATTTTCTTTTTTCTTTTTTCGGTTTTTTGAGACAGGGTTTCTCTGTATAGCCCTGGCTGTCCTGGAACTCACTCTGTAGACCCGGCTGGCCTCAAACTCAGAAATCCGCCTGCCTCTGCCTCCTGAGTGCTGGGATTAAAGGCGTTTGCCACCATGCTGGTCTTATTAGATATTTTCTTAATTTACATTTCAAATGCTATCCCGAAAGTTCCCTCCCCCCTCCCCCTGCCCTTCTCCCTTGCCCACTCACTACTCCCACTTCTTGGCCCTGGCGTTCCCCTGTATTGGGGCATATAAAGATTGCAATACCAAGGGGCCTCTCCTCCCAATGATGGCCGACTAGGCCAACTTCTGCTACATATGGAGCTAGAGACTCGAGTTCTGGGGATTCTGGTTAGTTCATATTGTTGTTCCTCTTCTAGGGTTGCAGACCCCTTCAGCTCCTGGGGTTCTATCTGTAGCTTCTCCATTGGATTGATTGATTTTTAAGAAAGTTTTTCATACATACTTTATCTTTGGCCTTTGATAGTAACTGTTATAAATTCCAAAAGTAAAAATCATTTTACAGGCTGAAAGGATGGCTCAGAGGTTAAGAGTACCTGCTGCTCTTTCAGAATTTGCTCAATGCCTATATGGCAGCTGTCTCTAGCTCCAGTTATAGGGGAATCTGACACCCTCTTCTGGCCTCCTTGGGTACTGCAGACATGTGGTGCACATACACATATGCAGGTAAAAACACTGACATACAAAAACTAAAAGTAAATTAGTATTTAAAAATTCATTTTGCTAGTTTTTGGAGGAATGTATTTAGTATCTTCTCTCCCTCCCCTCCCCTCTGTTTATAATGCTGGAACTAGAATGTAGGGCCCTGTCCATCTGCTACATTTCCAGGCTAAATCTCTTGCTATTGTCACAGAGCATATAAAAACCAGCTTATAGGATTGCCGTTTTCCAAGTCTGATCTATTTCTTCTTTCATGCTTTTAGGGTCCTTTTAGAATTTCCCCAGTGAACACAGAAATACAAGTGATAATTTTGATTTCGTCTACTGACTACAGAGCTGCAGTAGCTCCTATGCAGACATCTCCTTTTTTTTTTTTTTTTTTGTATTTTTTGTTTTTGGAGACAGGGTTTTTCTGTATAGACCTGACTGTCCTGGAACTCACTTTGTAGACCAGGCTGGCCTCGAACTCAGAAATCCGCCTGCCTCTGCCTTACGAGTGCTGGGTTTAAAGGCGTGGGCTACCACGCCCAGCCTCCTTTCTCTTTCTTAATAACCATGCGTCCTTGAAGAAGTTCTGTCTGTATGCCTCAGTTTCCTAACACACGCAATGGGATAGTCAGACGATGAGGTAGAATCATACATAAGAACGTGCTTTGTAAACTGGAAGGCAGCACAGAGCTATAAGGGGGATATTATCATTTATTTTATAAGCCAGCAGAAATCAAAGCTCTGGTTTCATGGCCAGGAGGATTTCTTCCCTCACAGATCTAATTCTTAAAGCTCGGCTTTGCCTAGTTAATGAATACTCTCAAAATAAAGATCCCTTTTACTGCTTTGATTTTTGGGCACTTCCCTTTACTCTGATTCAAAGTCACATGGGGAGGTGCTCTTGTAAAGCCATTGTTTAATTTAGAGTCTTCATACTGCGCGTGTGTCCGGCTATTCTCCTGTCTCAGTCTCAGAGGAGCCTTTGAGGGCAGACCTTGTTTCTTTCCCTTACGTATAGTTTGGCAACACAGGAGATGTTTTGAATGGGGATGTAACCTGTCACCTCAAGGAAGGAGCACATCCTGCTCTGAAGGGGTGACCTCGGTGCCAGCGGAGGACCGAGCTGGTGTTTTGACCTGTGACTCAGGCAGGAGCTGCGGAATCACCTCGAGGCGCAATGACCCTGAGAGAAGCTCCCAGACGGAGCTCTTCTCTTAAGCCACCCGGACTTTGAGTCTTATTGTTGTCTAGTTGGTGTTCAGGACACCGAGCCTAAAACTTTCCACGTTTATAAGCAGGAAAAGTATAAAACATACTTAAAAATCACTGGTATAAGCAGATCTGCTTTGACTATTAATCTTCAACGCATAGTGGGTTTTCTTTCCTTAAGCCTTTCAATGCAGATAATTATTTCAGGTTTTTGGGTATAATTATCACCTGTTAATTTTATTTATTTATATATATATATATATATATATATATATATATATATATATATATATATATACACACACACACACACACATAGATACATATACACACATACATACATATTATATGTGTATACATACACACTTTTGTAATATATACACATATATATTTTATGCATATATACATATATACTCATATGTGTTTTATATGCACATATATATACATTTATGTTATCTCTCTATATGTATATACATATATATGCATATATACACATGTAATGTATACATCTATTATATATACATACATAAACATAATATTTTATTGATTCTTTGGGAATTTCACAACATATACCCCATCACACTCAGTTCCCAGTCCTTTCATATCTGCCCACCCAACCTTGCGATGTGCCCCAACCAAAGAAAATAAATATTAAAATAAGAATAAGTTCAATTTGCTTCATCTATAGACTCAGCATAGTCACACTCTCAGTGGCCTGCCACTTCAATAGAGCTGAATTGCACCCCTCTTGCACCCCTGCCGGAAGCCATCAATTGTGGAGAGCTAACTTCAGCAACCTTTTCACACTTTCTAAGAGTTCACTTAAATGACTTCCTGTTCACGCTGCTACTCTTTTGGGGGTGTGGAGTGGGGGTTGTGGTAGGGTCAGGAAAGAGGTTACTTTTGCATTGATATAGATGATTGTGGATGCATAGTTGAAAGGAGGAGACATGGAAGGCTTTTGTTAATTATATTTTAATCCTCTCCTAAAGCCTTTGTCTTGAAGGTGTTGAAGCCAGGGGAACAAGAGACACAGAACCTTCACAGTCATAATTCTGTGGACAATATTTAAAGTACAAAAGAAAATGGAAGAACCAAAAGCTAATCTCCAATCTCTAGCCTTCTGTGTAGTACTGTGATGCCTGTGAAGTGGGTGTGTTCCTCTACACACGTGTGTGCATGCTTGTGAGCTGGTGCATGTGTGTATATTTATGAATGCGCATGTACATGTGTGTGTGTGTGTGTGTGTTTACACATCTGGGTGGAGGCTGACACCAGGCGCTTTCCTCACTTGGTTTCCATGTTATGTTTTAAGACAGTCTCTCTCTCTCTCTCTCTCTCTCTCTCTTCCCAGTGCTTGCTCAGGAGATTTAGGGACACTGTTGTGTGTTTGCCTCCGGTGCTGTGATTAGGTCTGTGACACTGTACACCATCACCCTGAAAGTTTGGATTCTGAAGATTATAACTAGTTTCTCATGAGCCGTCTTCCCAGAATAGTTCTGCCTAGTTTATTTTTTATTTTATTTTGTTTTGTTTTATTTTTTTACCTTATCTTTCTAAAACTCAAATTTGTGGTGATCAACACAGGCACATCAAGTGGGTTGCCACAGCAGCGGTTAGCACTTCTCGAGTGTCTGAGTTATTCTAAACTTTCTTCATTGTGGTCCCATTCGCTGGAATTAAATTTGAAGTGCCAGGCCTATGAAATGGATTGTCCACAGTGGTAATACAGTTTGACTGGTAACCACCTTCTTTATTTTTATTATTATTATATATTTTTTGGTTTTTCAAGACAGGGTTTCTCTGTGTACCTCTGGCTGTCCTGGAACTCACTTTGTAGACCAGGCTGGCTTCGAACTCAGAAATCCGCCTGCCTCTGCCTCCCGAGTGCTGGGATTGGTAACCACATTCTTGAAGCCCACATTTACCTCTAATCAGAAGTAAATACAGGACTGAGAATCTTTTTTAAATGACATAACTTTATTAACTCTTTGAGAATTTCCTATATCCAATGTATATTGATCATATTTACTTTCCATTCCTTCCCTGAGCTCCCAGATTCACCTTTACCTTTTTCAACTCCAGTTTGCCCTTCCCGTATACTCATGAGTGTGAGGTACCACACTCATGAGGGAACCTATCGGGGCACAACCTTAAAGAAAAATGGCCCTCTTCCCCCAGAACCCATCAGCCGTCGTAGTGCCTCAGTCTGGGGTGGAGCCTTGTGAGGCCCCTCCCTCTCCGTGCTGGCCCCTCCCCCTCTGCACTGGCATACTGGCTTGTCTGATCTTAAGCAGATCTTGGGCAGGCCACACTATAAAATGCACATACTGTGACTTCACAATACAGCAGTGCCTCTGACCTCTGGCTTTTACAGTCTTGTGGCTGCCTCTTTGGTGACCATCCCTGAGCTTTGGTGGTGGGGATATGATATAGACCTCTCTTTTGTGGCAGAGTACTGCACAGATACCTGTTTTCCGGCCTTTGACAATTTGCCACTCTATAGTTGCCGCTGTCCACCACACAAAGAAATTTCTTTGATGAGGGCTGAGACGTCTGTGAGGCTATGGGTGAGAAGAGTTTAGTTTGCCACTCTGTCCACATAGCAAAATAATAGTAGAGAATTAACTCCTGGGTCCTGTGATCCCATAACCGCTGGTTCTTGGCCATATTTTCAGTGCCAGGCTTGCATTTCCTCCTGTGTGTGGGCCTAACATCCAATCAGAAAGTGCTGGGTTCCTTCCTTACCATTTGTAGACTAGTGTACCTGTGGGCGTGTCTTGGTTATTATTTTAGCTACCAAGGTTCCCAGCAGGCTGAGCCTGTGATGACCTTTCTGCCACAGCAGATGCAGGTAGCATGACTTTTTCATGTCCTGTCATCGTGGTGTGTGGTATCTTCAGCAACAGAGTCTTGCCACGGGACTGAAATTCTCATCTTATACTTAGTTCATGGTTCCATTTTTTGGTCTGTTCCTCCACTAGTGAATTTATTCCTAACTTACAAAAGAAAAGAAAAGAAAAGAAAAGAAAAGAAAAGAAAAGAAAAGAGAGAGAAAGAGAGAGAGAGAGAGAAGAGAGCACTTAGCTTTTAATAACCACACAAATAGGATTTTATAAGTCCTAGTTTTCATTAGTACTTTATTTCTTTATAATTAAGAAGCCTGGTAGAGAGATTGTGAATTTTTTTTTTTATTACCATGTACACAGTCTTTTAATATGGCCAACTCCTTGTGAGGTCTGGCTTAAGCATCTCTGGATTTCCCCCAAGAGTGCCTCAGGTGAACCCATGAGCAGGTGCAGCCAGCCATATATTTGTTGGTTAGTTGAAGATGTTCAGCAACTGAGTGATGCGTGATCTATTACCAGACTGCTGCTCTGAGGGTTGGGTTTGGAACATTTACGAACTATTTAGGAAATAATAAATTACTTGGTTCGACTTGTGTACAAGGTTCACAGAATAACAAAGACCTAAGATGTAGGGAAGGATTCCCCCCTTCCCAACCTGTCTTAAAATCACCTTGAATGTGATTATTGATGCAACCTGTAGATGTAATGATATTAATTATTACAAAATATTCACAAATATACATGAAAATGTACAGTAATATTGTAGCGTAGTAGCCAGAAGACTTGTATCACCATCTCTCTCTTCGATGGCTAGACAAGCCTCTAAAGTGGTTTTCTTGCTTTGGCCCTGCTTTATTATATCCACAACACAATAGCTATAATGATCCTGTTACAATATGAGTAGATCTCTGCTCAAAACCTTCCCAATGGTTCTTTATCATACACAGAGTACAAGTCTTACAATGGTCAGCATACCCTAAGTTTATCTCCTCTTGATTCTCTTAGATAATTTCCCGAAAGGCAGCTGGTGTGCATACACTTTATTTGGGGTGACCAAGGGCTAAATATTAATCTTGGAGAGTGGGAAGGCGTTTTCAGGGTGAATGTAAAATCATTGGCTAGAGTTTAAAGTACTACGAATGCCCTGCTGGAAAAGGGAGTCCCCCATTTTGTACCAATTAGCAGGGTTTCCAAACAGTACTGAGCCCAGTATGTAAAAGCCCTCAACAAATATTTATTCAGTTACTATATATATATATATATATATATATATATATATATATATATATATATATTCATGATGTAGCTATGGCTAGTGATGCCATGACTAAAGTAAAGCACGTTAGCATCCCTGCCATTTCATGCATCCACCTTTCCACCTTTCCTGAATATAAGAGACCCTGTTAGAGAATTAGCATCATTTCTTATGCCATCAGGCATATGATTATCCATCTATTCAACAATATGGTAGGAGAGGAAACTACACATAGCCTACCGTTCCAGAGATAATGGTCTTTATGTTATATGAATCGCAGTGTGGCTTTTCCCAGATGCTATAAGGGGAAAGATTTAATTTTCATGATACACTATGAATATCCTCTCAAGTTTACAGAACCTCTAAACACTCTAAACTTTTAGAAATTTATTTTACATTCGATTATTATTTTCAAAGATATTTAAGGAAGAAATAGAAAGTTATTTTCAAGTTTTTTTTTCCTTAAAGTTAAGGTAGAAGAGAGTTCTAAACACCTCTGCAGTAACTGGATTATATAGTCTAAATGTTTCTTCTCACACCAATGATTAAAATAATATTACATTTAACAAACCTTTTAGGCATACTATAAATATGTGATTCTTTTGCTAAAACGTTACTTGAGTTCTTACCTAATTTTAGTTCTATATTTGGTCTCATTATAATTTGACTCAGGTCTCTTCAAAAAAAAAAAATCAATGTTCCCAGTTTGAGATTTCATTAGCTACTTACCTATGACTAGAGGTGTGATTATCTAAAATTTCCCGCTTCATTATTATGAGCGTTAGAACAGATCTGAAAAGTAATTATCCGATTTCATTTTAATATTTTTTCCATCTCTGGTTATGAGACTAAGTAAGCTATGAAGGTATTTATTCAATCAGAGAAGTCCAGACCCTCTACGTTTTAAGATGGTTCTTGATTCATGATGCTTTCTCAGTTACTTGGTGGTTTTGATTTTTTAAAACCAGCACGACGGCTTCGCTGCAGTTCTGTGACTTAACTGGGATTCCTTTACTGTACTTTCTCTGTGAAGGAATTGCATCAGCCTGTGTTGGTCACACAGTGATGGCCACGTTTAATACAAGCAAGGCTTGCTGAAGCCACATGTCCCAGCCCAGAGCAATCAGTAAGGGGTTTGGCATGTTCCTCTTGCTAATCACAAGAGGTTAACGAAATTGTAAACTCTGAGATAATGTTACTTTGGGAAGAGACCTGGGTCCAATTATCGCCGGCAATTCTCAAAGGGAATTAAAATTAGGAAGAAGGAAGTACCAGTTGATTGCGATCTGGCCAATCTCAGCGCTGTAAGGGTCAGTCAGATGTTTTGTATTTATTCAGGTTGAAGTTCACTCGTCCACAGCTATAGTTGAAATTAAGACCTCATTTTGGGAAACATGTGATCATTCCCTGGCATCGTCTGCCTGTTTTCTTTAAAAGAGATGCATCAAATTGGAAACTGGATGAACCGAAAATCAATGAGCAGGAAAGGAACGAAAGGTCTAATTTGTTAAGAAATTACACTGATGAAAATTGATAAAAATTTGAGGGATAAATCAAAAAGATTTTTTTTCCTAAGGTAAATTGCAAAGGTGGAACTAGAAAATGTTTTTTTTCCCCCTTCGTTTTAATATCTCATCTGCATTCAAATTAGGATTTATTGTATTCTTTCAAAACCACACAAACAGATAATTATCTCAAAAGGATGTTATAGAAATTGCCACTTCAAAACAGAACCACCAAGGCCCTGCTTGCTACTTGGAAGATGGGTAGGCAGGAAGTGTGAAAAAAAAACAACAACACAGAAACACTAAAACTTTTCTTTGTGACACTTCCTGACTAAGATCTAGACAATCTTTAAAAAAATCTTAAAATAAGGATCTTCCATCTTCTTTAGATGTCAGGGTAAAGAAAGCACAAAGCTCCCAGAAGTCTCTCAGTGACAAGCACTGCAGGCCCTGTCAGGAAGGCATTGTGTTCTGCCTGCATTTCCTCGTAGGTGTTGGGTGCCAAGATCATCCTGGACTCAGGAGCCAGATTTTAGTGGGGGGAGAACATCTAAAAGGAAGTGAAAATTAAGAATACCAAACTTTTTTCTGTGTTTTTTTTGGGGGGGGGTGTATGAATGCATATGTTTATGTAAGTATGTTCATGTGTGTGTGCTTATGTATACATGGATATAAAGAGGTTCCTTGGTATACATGTAGAATCCAAGAAGTTGAAGTCTGGCATTTTTTCCCCAATCACTCTTTCTTTCTTTCTTTCTTTCTTTCTTTCTTTCTTTCTTTCTTTCTTTCTTTCTTTCTTTCTTTCTTTCTTTCTTCCTCCTTAACAATTAAAAAATTAATTAAAATATAAGTATTTCATTTTCCCCCTCCTCCTGTAGCAGGAACAGTAGGGCTGACTCCTTGTAAACGCTGTCCCCACTCCCATACTCCCCACAGCCACCCTTGCTCCGCCCCCAAGCTCCTGCAGGAGGACCTATTTGAGGACTGCCTGAGAGACCAAGGATTGCTCATGCAAATAGTGCCAGGCAATCAGTAACTGCTGTTTAGAAGAGATGGGACCAATGGGCGTGGGTGGAGGGTATTAAAGGAGTTTGCTGCAGCGCTTCTCACCTGCTCCGGGAGTCTGTGTCCTTGATTCTTCACCAGCTCATTCCCAACCCCCAAGGGTTGGTAGAGTCCTTTGGAGAGCTGTCCAGGGCACAGGCAACAGACCTACATAAGCTCATGTATTTGAATATTTGGCTTCCATTTGGCGGCTGTTTGGGAGACATTAAGAGGTGTAGCCTTGCTGGGGGCCAGTTTGAGGTTTCCAAATCCTCTTACCATACCTGTTGTGCTCTCACCATACCTGTTGTGCTCTCTCTCTCTCTCTCTCTCTCTCTCTCTCTCTCTCTCTCTCCCTTCTGCTTGCTCATTGAGACGTGAGCTTCCAGCATCGCTTAAGAAACCTGCCTCTTGCTCTCTCTGTTCTGCCAGCGTGGACTCACTCTATGAAACCATAGAAACTCTTTTTTTTTTTTTATTTTCTATAACTTTCATGAACATAGTATCTTATCCCAGCAATGAAAAAGCAGCTAAGACTCAGCTCCTCCCTCCAAGCTCTCCTGTGTCGTCTACCTTTGACAATTTCCAGGTTTCTCTCCTTACTTCCTTTCAAATTCATGGACTCTTTTTCGTTATTGTTGTCACACACTGAGTGTTGTTTGTGTGTGTATGATTTGAGGGTATACCATTCGGTGTTGGGTAATCAATTAGGGGGCTCATTCAAGGGGAAAACTAACCCTGCCTCTCTCATTTGTTGCCTGTGCTTGGTTTCAGAACCCCACCACCACCACCAAAAGGGACTGAGTGCATATTTTACATATCATAGCAGACCCGGCCTCCAGGTTCACCCAGCATTCCTCAGTCCCCGACTGGCATACTCTGCCCCCAACCTTGAATTTTCCAGCCCAGGGGCTGCCCTGCCCTCCCCCCCAGAGGCTCTTCCCTACATACTGCAGACATTTTGATCTCTCTCTTCTCTCCCTCTCTCTGCAAGAGTGTCCTTTCTTTCTCTTCTGTCTTCCCTCCCTTTTCTCTCCCCATAGTGACTTCCCTCGCCCTGATCCTTGGGTACCCCGAGAGCAGGTTGCAAATAGACCCACATTTAGTGTGATCTAATGTGGCTTGAATAGACTCATTTCACTAGAGTAGGCATTTTGTCACTTAAAGAACTTGAGGCTCAGCCAGCAGTCAGAGAAGGAATTCAATATTAATTTATACTGATTATATTAATTTATATTAAAGTGTTTCTCCAAAGATGAGGTTCTTCATATTTTCTAGAATGTTCAACAAGATACAAAGTTATATATATATATATATATATATATATATATATATATATATATATATATATATATATATATATATATATATATATATATATATATATATATATATATATACACACACACACACATATATATATATTCACATACATGTATGGCTATCTTTATATACAGATAAATAAACCATATATAAGTCATGCAAATGAAATTATGTACTCTTTATAGAGCAAATAAAATGTATAGTTGATGCATTTCTTTAGATTTTCAGTGAATAGAGTCTATGTTTCATTGTCCCCAGTGGGGGGGGGGGGAATGCGATGACAGTGTAGTTCACTTCTTTATGGAACCAAAGTTAAAAATACTCATATAATAACTCCGATAGTTTTGGAACGGTACAAAGCATTACTAAAACTAACATCTAATTATATACAAATACACTTATTAGTGCGTATGTCTGAATGTAGAATGCGATAATAATCAGGCATCGAATCGGATGCTAATTATAATCCTCTGAGTGGAGAGGCACTGTGACGTGGAACAGAGCAACAGCAAGTCAGAGCTGCATAATGAATCCAAACAACACTTGGCAAAATAAGTGAGCCAATTGCAAATGTGTAATTGCTGATTGAATCATTGCTCGAGTGTGATTAATGGTGAGAAGAGAGGGAAAGAGGATGTTTTGGTCCTATTGTGGTTTGGCACTAAATGGGAGAAGAGGACTGTCCTGGAAGATATTGGTGGAACAGAAGACATTTCAGGTTGGAGTCATTGTTCTTGTCTAGGCCATTGGTGGGCAGGCTTCTGTGCTTGAAATGAACAGGAACCAGTGTTTGAAGTCAAAGATGAGTCAGCAGGACAAAACAGACTGAAAATGGACATCCTTTGGCATGAATGACTACAGACAACCCTGTTGCTAACAATTATGCATTTGAATGTGATGTATGTCACAGTCGCACACACACTTGACATTTAGTATATTTTCTTTCTAAAGACAAGTTAATACATTTTTAAAATTAAAACAGAGCCACAATATTTCCCCTTTTTTCCTTCCAGCCCTTCTCAGGTACCCCTCTCCATCTCCTCCCATGCTTCCTAAGAGCTCTTCTCTGCCTCACCTCCAAACTGATACCCTCTTTTCTTTGATTGCTATTGTTACATGCATATACATGTATACGGATGCACAAACATATACATAGAAACTGTTGAGTGGGTTTTTATTGTTTGTATGTATCTGGTTTCAGGGAAGACCACTTTGTCTTGAATAACACAGTAATGGGCGTTCATCCCTAGGAAAGGCTAATTCCCTTATTTTCTTGAAACCTTTGCTAGTCACTATTCCTGATGTGTTTTCTCCTTTTACCTCCAATGAGTAACCAGTCCTAAGCAGGAACTGGAATGAATTCCTAAGCTATAGTAAGTGAATTTATGATGTTAACACTTTTGCACAAAACGAATGTGTTGTTGTTCACCAAATACAATTTTTGGGGGGAGGGGGTGGAGCATCAGCTACATTTTTGTTATGTACAGCTTCCTCAAGTCAGCACCAAGTAGCCCAAACAGTTTAAATGTGCCCCTTACCATGAGGCTCTTTTCGTGCCTGACTGATGAATCTGAGAGCCTTTTGAAGGTGTGCCGCCTCCTCTCTAAGCTTCCTCCTTCTCATGGGTTACACTCNCAATTTTTGGGGGGAGGGGGTGGAGCATCAGCTACATTTTTGTTATGTACAGCTTCCTCAAGTCAGCACCAAGTAGCCCAAACAGTTTAAATGTGCCCCTTACCATGAGGCTCTTTTCGTGCCTGACTGATGAATCTGAGAGCCTTTTGAAGGTGTGCCGCCTCCTCTCTAAGCTTCCTCCTTCTCATGGGTTACACTCAACATTCTTCAGCATGAAGCCAACCTGACACGTCTTGATAAAATACCATGAAGATCACATCGCGATCTGTTATTCCATGTGACGGAGTCAGCTGAAGTCCATAGAGAGGCAGAAAGAAGGTGGGGACGAACCGCAAAAATAACTCTCAGCTCCCGTTGTCTTTTCAGTAGGCTACCCCAAAGCAGTGTTTCTCCATCTGTCCCGCGCTGAGCCAAGCAGAGTCCCTAAGGGATTCATCTGCATGGAGCTTCCAGCGTGTGGGTTACCTCCGAGCTGCTCTAGTGGCCCCACCTGCATTACTTCTGGTCCGTCACCGTCTCACATCCTGTTTTCCTCCCTTCCCTAATTTACACACCAGCAAAGCAATGTTGACATATCGTCTGTCCCCAAAATGATGTTTTTTTTTTTTTTTTCCAGGTACTCCAGGCTTAAAGCAAATATCGCAACGTGATCATCAATTCTCCATCAAGGCAGTGTTATCTGTCTCAGACTCCTGCATGGGATACTGTGCTGAGATGGTATACTGAGCCACGGGTAACAATGTGGGATGGTAGAAGGTGAAAAGTAATGAAGTATGGTTGCTATAGTCATCCGTCCTAAGGGACTATGTGAGACCATTATTATACAACTAACCTGCTTGCAAGATTCTTCTACTGTATGCATCCTTTGATTGACAGTGACAGCTCAGTCTCCGTGGAATTACCAGCTATCTCCTTTGTTATTTTTATGGTCATATACAGTGTTAAATCCCCCTATTACATTTCCCCCAAAGCATTGGTTTTGTATTTTTAAAGCCTGAGCTTTCAATTGCCTTTACACTATCCATAGAAATTCCCTTCTATGTGTCACACCCTTGTACTTCCGCCTCCCTCTCCCTTTAAAGGAAATAAATGAGAACACGTATTTCCCGGATAGCTCAGGTTCGTCGTTGTTGATGATTGGCTGGTAATGTTTCAACCTCAGTGTGAGTGTGAGCTCCTTTATTCATCTCTTCAAATTATGGCCTGTTGCCCTCCGTCACAAATACGATCCATTGTGGACTGGCTCCCCAGTCACCAGCACGCACACTGTGTGTAGACATAGATTCATTACTGACAGTGAAAACCGGAGAAAGAACCTGGCATTTGCTGAGCATGAGCTGCCTCCCATGAGCCCTGCAAGGCATTCCCCCTTCGTTTTATCTTTCTAGCACCCTATGCAGTAGAAATGGTCCTCCTTTACATACAGAGAACTCAAATGACTGGCAGTACAGGGCAGAGACGGTATTTAAATTCATCTACGCCCAGATACCCAGCCCTAGCTCTTTGCAGCCATGGATATCTTCCACATTTAGGGTTGTAATCCCAGTAACTTATTTTTGTTTGTTTTCAGTTTTCATTCCTTGTCAAATCAGTTCCTTCCTTCTCATCTTCTCTACCCCACATTCTACCCCGACATCCTTGAAGAAGTTCGATGCCTTCTGTTTTACTGTTGTGTGCCTTGGTGACTACTAATTCTGAACAATAATGTATTTCTTTGGATTTTAATAGAAGTAATGTTATGCTTTGAATTTGATGTGGCCCTTAGAGTCTTAAGTGTTAAAGACTGGCTGACAGCTGATGGGTTTCAGGGAAGTGGCTGATTGGGTCATAAGGGACCTAACCTAAGTAGTGTTTGAATTGATTGCTGACATCATAATTGATTATTAGAAAGGGTGGGAGTTGAGGGCTGGTTCTGACTGTACTGCGGAGGGGCCTTTGAAGTGTGTGCCTGCCCCTGAACTCTTCCTCTGCCTATTTTCTCTGTTCATCCCAACCATATGAATCAAGCAGACATTCCTCCTACTCTGATATTGTAGCCTCACCCAGCAATGGAGGCAGCCTAACAGACTAAAACAGTGGATCTCAATTTGTGGCTCCTGACTTCTTTTGGGTGGTCTCCTATCAGATATCCTGCTTATCAGATGGTTACATCATGATTCATAACAGTAGCAAATTACAGTTATGAAGTAGCAAGGAAAATAATGTTGTGGTGGTGGTGGGTGGTCAGCACAACATGAGGAATGTATTAAAGGGTTGTAGCATCAGAAATGTGAAGATCCCCTGAACTAAAGCGTATGAAACCATGAGATAAAATAAAGCTCCATTTCATTTCAGCTGCTGTTCTTGTGTGCTCTGTTACTGTGGCATAAAGTCTGACCAATGCAGGAACCATAACGCTCCAAAAAAAAAAATTAGAAAAAAGATCATTGAATGCAATAGTGGCATGCACACAGTTAAGTTTGGTTCAATGTGTGTTTCTATTTCCATTTCTTTTTCAGATGGATGGCTGTTCTAGACATCTTCAGTTCATCAACTTTATAGTTTTTATTTCTTGTTTCTGTTTTGTTGTTGTTGTTGTTGTTGTTGTTGTTTCACTTAAAAAGCATCTCCTGCCATCCGTGGAGAAGACGATTCTAATCAGTTTAAACAAAGAAAACCTGGAGCTGTTCTGAGATACCACGTCCCCTTAGCTGCGATTTTGGGTGGTTGGAACATCTTCACCAGTGTTTTGGGAATAATTTAATAAACTATTCTTAAGACTTAGAGAGCAGGTTTTATATGAAAATATTTGCGATTCATTTGGGCAGATATATGAGTAATGAGAAGCCAGATAGGAAGGGGCGCTGTGTAAACCGCTCCACTGTTTTTGTGAACAATAAGCCACAAGAATCTAAAGAAGTGATAAATCTTGCCCCGTTGAGTCATAGGAAATGCTGTCTAGATGTGGTCTGGGAATGGGCTGATGTACTTGGCAGTCAGATGATCTATTTGGGAGGGGGAGGGTGACATTTGAGTTGTCTTCAACAATGGGAAAGAGGTAATACCTCTTTGGAGCAACCATGAGTTTGCCTTTAGCCCCAGAGATCACCCACTCTCCTTTGTCTCTAATGTCTCCCCATGATTTACCTATGCTTTGACACATGCCACACGATACATCATTTCTACATGTCCCCCTTAACCGTGGTAAGCCTTATATGTTTATCGAGGCAGTTATTCACCATTTACTAGGCACTTATCATATAGCAGGCTATTCTAAGCACGAAGAAATGACAATGGACCAAATCAAATGCCAGTTGCCCCCAGGATGCTTACATCTGTTTAGACATGGCCCATTTTAATCTTTACATTGCTAGGGTGGGAATCCACTCCTGACATGTGCTAGGCAAATGCTTTATCAGCAAACTATATATCACTGACCTCTTTAAAGCCTTCTATACTGAACATTTTTTAAAGTAATTTAAAAAAAAATGATGTTTTTATGCAAAGGAAATCTACCAATAACCATTTATTTAGACATTAAATTGTAGAGTAATTTAATAAAGGATAATAAATTCAAAACCTATTCATATCAAAGAACATTAAGGACTTATTTTCAGTAAAATCGCTCTAATTATCTGTTCCCAGTTCTAAGACAAGGAAAGCAAAGTTTTGGTGAATTTTCTAAGTCTTCATGTAGTCTTCTTCTTCTTCTTCTTCTTCTTCTTCTTCTTCTTCTTCTTCTTCTTCTTCTTCTTCTTCTTCTTCTTCTCTTCTTCCTCCTCCTCCTCCTCCTCCTCCTCCTCCTCCTCCTCCTCTTCCTCCTCCTCCTCCTTCTTCTTTTTGGATTCAAAAATTTTGTTGCATTTTTATTCATGTAGTCTTTAATATAATTTAAATGAACTCACCGAGTGTAAGTCTTTGCGAGCATCAATATCAATAACCCACCTTATAGATTGGTCAAAATTAATATGATCTACGCTGATCTAACAGGGTGTTTCTTCTTTGGGTCAGTTAAATGAAGAGGAAATGCAATAATTATTCTTAATTATCACTTAATTTTGAATCACCAGGAAGAAACTCCCATGAGCTTTCCTGCAGAGCAGTCTCTTGATTAGGTTAATTGAAGTGGGGAGGACCCATCCACTGTGGCCGGGATGACCAGGGATGGGATCTTGGATTATAAGAAAGGAGACAGTGAGTCTTTCCTGGCAGTCAGCACTGTTTTCTAACTGTGGATACAGCGGTACCTGCCTCAAGTTTCTGCAGCTGGTCCTTCCTGCTGAGGGGTAACCTTGAACTGTGAACCCAACTGAAAAAGGCTTAGCTTGCTTCTTGTCAGGGTTGCTTTATTGCAGCAACAGAAAAAGTAAATAACATGGCTATTAGTTAGAAGTTGGTGCCTTGGACAGATTTCTATCTGCGTAAATCCCCAAAAAGGATAGGCATGGTATTACCAAATCAACGGTTTGGAATTATTTTTGTAATAAAAAGTTCACACTACTAGTAAAATTGATATACATGTAGCATAGGAGATTTGCTGAGATTATTAATACCTTTGATACACACACACACACACACACACACACACATACATATGTGCGCATGTACGCGCTCACACACACACACATATATTTTCTATTAACTACTATGCTATTGGCTGACACTCACCATCACTATAGTATCTGACTTTTTTTTTTTTTTTTTTTTTTTTGGTTTTTCGAGACAGGGTTTCTCCGTGTAGCCCTGGCTGTCCTGGAACTCACTTTGTAGACCAGGCTGGCCTCGAACTTAGAAATCCGCCTGCCTCTGCCTCCCGAGTGCTGGGATTAAAGGCATGCGCCACCACGCCCAGCAGTATCTGACTTTTTGTCTGAGGCATGGGCCATATTTTTTCCTACTCCTGCAAGCATTGAATTCGAGGTCTCGCTCCTAGAGACTGGAACGGAACACTCAGTAGCCGGTGCTTCTCAGCTCACGGCACGTTGACAATTGTGGTTTACTGAGGTTCGTCAGTCCTCTCTGTGTGCTTCCATTTCTCACAGTAAACTCACGCAGACACTCACTGTGTGATCTGGTGCAGCAGAGCACCGATGGCTTGTAAGAGGAAGGCTGGTTGACATCACTTCCCCTGTGTGATTAATACCTTCGTGGGGCAATCAGTTTCTCTTTACTCAATACAGCCTCAACTCCAGTTTCCTTACTGACTTTAGCCACTGGCTCACTGATTTATCTTTAGTGTGTGTCCCAATTATTTGTGTGTGTGTGTGTGTGTGTGTGTGTGTGTGTGGCTCAGCTGCAAGCATCTATGGATATATGGAAGAGTTCTCCCAGCCCTCTGCTGTATATCTTAATTATCTAGAGATGGATCTTTTCTCATGTCCTTTGAACTTACTTCTTTATGAGTACAAGTCCTGTAGAAATAGTTCTCTCCCCACCTTATGTGGGAAACAGTTCTACCAGGCCACCTTTAGGATAGGGCCAGGTATTTAGTCAAAGCTCGAATAACTCAGTTTTATGGAATGTAAAATGCTTGTTTTAAGTATCCATGGGTATCCATGTTATAAGGAGGACTAATGTAGATGATATAGAGAGAATGAGGATGTCTAAGATGTGTGATTCTTTACAGTCTATGAAGCAAGTAACTTGGTCACCTAGTAACTAGGTATGCAAAAAACACAAGCAATGATTCAAGGTATGCTATTATTAATTATTAGCTCGCTATATTATGAGTGATAAAAGTTTAGACTGGCAGCAATGGAAGAAGAAAAATGTGCTTCTGATGTGTGGGAACTAGTTGACCTATGTGTAGACAAGCCATTCAAGACAGAGAGAGGGAGCTGGGCATGAAGAGAGTCCTCCCATGTCTCTTGCTGTATTTCCTGAAGAGCACTCTTTTTAATGCTTTTAAGACGATGAATGCCATTAAGGATTTGAGTTCCTCTTCAAACAAACAAACAAACAAACAAACAAACAAACAAACTAACTAACTAACATAAAAATACAAAGCATATATGGGATATATGTACATATATGTACATGAATATCATTAGGAATCCCAGTAGACCTTGCCACTTAAAAATAGATTGTTAACAAATTAATAAAGAGATTAACTGAGATTACCACAAAGAGTATGCTGAGTTTGAAGATGTTCAGAAAGGGTGAAGGGCAAGTATTCAGCTTGAGGTTAGGAGAGATGACTCAGCAGTTAAAAGCAGCGGCTGCTCTTCCAGAGGACCCAGGTTCGATTCCCAGCAATTCTTGGCAGCTTATAACTGTCTATAACTGCAGTCCCAAAGATCCAGTGTCATTTACTGGACACCATGGGCATCAGACATACACACAGTGCACAGATATATGTGTAGGCAAAACACAATGCATATATAATAATAATAATGATGATAATAATAATAATAGAAAAAATAAGGTCTGATTCTAGAGTTACTGCTTTCCCTTTGACATTTTTGTCCACAGTGTGACAAACTAGTTGACCTATGTGTAGACAAGCCATTCAAGACAGAGAGAGGGAGCTGGGCATGGAGAGAGTCCTCCCATGTCTCTTGCTGTATTTCCTGAAGAGCACTCTTTTTAATGCTTTTAAGACAGATATATGTGTAGGCAAAACACAATGCATATATAAGATCACTGGAATGCTCGATAGTAATATTGACATCAGTCATACACTGATGCATATTTATTTTACATGGAAGGAAAAAGCCCGGAAGATTCTGTGAGTCATGAATGAGAGGATTGAAGCAGAAAGTTAGAAGAGAAACTTGTTGGCAGTGTGCACAATGGAATAAAAGTAGCAGCTAACTGTTGGATACAGGAGGGGGAAGTCTTGACGTCATCATGAGATGGGTAGGCAAGACTGCACTCTCAATATGGGTAACAACGAGGCTTTTTTATATAGGAAAGAAATGCCATGCAAGGGGGAGTTAGCATTTAAGTAGATTTCTTCCTGAAAGAGGTCACTTCACAGAAACCTACTCCCACATAGGATTTAGAAAAGCAGTACTGTAGTTGTTATAAATCTCCCCTTAAAATATTCAAGACGTGATAGTTGGAAGGGTGCATGGTAGATTTTTTTTTTCAACAACAGAAACATCTTTTTGGATATTTCATATTAAATTATGTAGGGAGATTGTGTAGAATGTTCCCCAATGTGAAATAATATGTCAATTTCTCTGAAGAACAAAGGGCATCTTCTGCTATGGTCATAATGGAACTTGGTACCAGCTGGTCCATGGATCCTATCAACTGATAGGTTTGCTTTCTTCTTCCAGTTTCTACAGTACTTAGTTCAGACCTTTTATCTTTATTTTATTTAAAAGTTTTAAAAAGTTTTATTTTATGTGTCTCGATGTGTACTGTATGTGTGCAGTGTTTGTGGAGGCCAGAAGTGGGCTATGAATCTGCCAGACCTGGGGTTACAGTTGATGGTGAGCTGCCATCAGGTGCTGGTAATGGAACTTAGGTCTTCTGGAAGAGCAGCAGGTCATCTTAACCGCTGACACAGCTCTTCAGCCCATCTCTTTTCACTTGAGTGTTCCATGACAAGAACTCTCAGATCTCATACCAGGTCTTTCTCCAGGTAACTCATTCTCTGTTGCGCAGCTAGCATAGCTGCAGGATGGCAAGAAGACTCTTTCTGAAATAGAAATTTGTCATTTGCATGGTTTATAATCCACTTTCAATCTACTTTTCCTGACTTCTCCCTAGAATCCTTGTCTACACTACTATCTCTGCCAAGAAGCCATGTTATCCAACATTCTTCTTTACTTCACTGAGAAATTATATTAACCATGCAAGCCANATCAGCTTTCCTAGAGTATGGAGGAAAGTTGTCAGGGACTTTAATAGTTCTGGCTTTGAGCATAGGCAGCTGCTATGCTCATAGGCAGTAGCCTGGCCCTGTCTTGTTCTAGCATGAACAGGTTCTTCTCTTAGAACTTCTGTCCCTACTATTCTCTTAACTCTTTGCATTTCCTATTTAGACAGTCTGCTTCTTGAATGAATACTTTTCTTTTTCTTGGTCTCTTGCCACATGTTAGTAAGGTATATTTTCTAGAAGCCTCCTGAAAAAAAATGCCTGGGAAATAATTCACAATTTCAAGAAAACTTATCTTACCTTTTTAATTGTTTATATGGTGTGTGTGTGTGTGCATGTATGTAGTACCCATAAAGGCCAGAAGAGGGGGTTAGGTTCTCTGGATCTGGAATTAAAATTTATAACTTTTAAATTTATTGAGATTTTTACAGAACTCAAGATTCAATTCAGCTGGATCCAATTTCCCTCTTGCTGGGCGAGTATCCTCATACTGGTCTAAATCCTCAGTATCCATCTAAACAACAGCTACAAACCTTACATGCCTGAGAAGTTTTTCATTAAATCTTGACATTTATGTTATTTATTTAGTTGGGGATTTTATTTCTGATTTTGAGATAAGACCTTATGTAGCTCAAGCTAGCTTCAAGCTCCTTATATAACCAGGGAAATCACTGGACTCCTGACCCTCCAGCCTCTACCTCCCAAATGCTGGGATTACCAGTATACATACAGCACCACTTACGTGGTTCTGGGGATTAAATTCAGTGGCTTCTGCATGCCAGGCAAACATTCTACCAACTGAGAGGCATCCCGAGTCCAGGATGTGGAATTTTGATTGGAAAGGCACCATTCCTTATTTACTTTTTAGTGGTAGTAGTAATTATCAATAATGTAAAGTGTATTATTTTACAAGTTTTATTGTGTATTAACCAACTATGTTGCTAATAAGTGTGCATCAAAGCAATTATGAATTCTATGTGTATTGCTAATTACCCTTTCACAGAATCTTTTAGCACCTTTAAGAGGCTCTCTAACATTTCAGATGATGCTGTTCTTGGTGTGGTCTTTATTGACAAGATGTTCATTGTCGATGGTTTCGAGACATTTTCTTGAGTCTTTTTCTTGAGTAGTTTTCTACTTTTCAGTTTCTATGTCACACATCATGCAAACCCCCTTTTCACACTTCTAGATTCTTCCAGGTCCTGGGGATATGAATGGCAAGCAACACAATAGCAAACTGTCCTGCCCTCCTGGAAGGTGCGCATTCTAGTAGTAGAAGTAGAATTCAAAGGGCAAAATAAAAAGTACTTTAGGTAGGGATGAACGTTAAGGAGAGCAAGCGAAGGTCAGGAAGGTGGTCATGCGTGACATCGCACGCATGTTTAGACTCAGTAAAAAGGTCTCATTCACAGCGTGAAATTAGGGTAAGAATGCGGGACTTGGGGATGCTTTCCAAAAAAACAAAACCAGAGTGACTTTGGTGAAGGAGGCTCGGGGGTGGGGGGTGGGGGGCATCCAGAGCATGAGGCTAAAAGCAATTGGAATGCAGATCATCCCCAGGAGGGCACACAGAAAAGGGGCCACGGGAAGGTTTTGATCAGAAGAGAAACATGATCCGGCTTCTGTCTTACTGAGATCACTTTAGACAGTACATGAGAATAGGCTAGCCACGTACATACTTACGTATGTACGCATGCATGCATGCCCTGTCTTATTCCCCGCAAGTCTCCCTGAAGCTCTTACAATCTGGATGACCCAACACATGTTTCATCAGCTGTGAAACTGAGTTGGATAAAAAAACATATGCAAGGCATTCTGTGCCTGAAATATGCAGTGTGTATGTGTACGCTTGTGTGTGTGTGTGTGTGTGTGTGTGTGTGTGTGTGTGCACACGCGCGCGCGCGCTCGCGCATGCATGTGTAGTGTAGTGTAACAACAATTAAAGAGGGGCCACACATTTTAGAGAGAACAAAGGAGATTGGATATGCTGAAAACCAATTTTAACTATTAAAGAGCAGTATTAAAAATAAATTTAAAAAACATAAAAAGGAATGAAAAAAACATAATAATAGGCTGAAGGAGAGCAGAGACAGTGGCCGATTGCTATCTGAGACTATTGTGGAAAGTGGGGAAAGAAATGTCTGGTATCAGGTCAGTGGCCACGAGAGTGTACTGGATCGCTCTTCATATGTCCTGGGCAGAATATGTCATGAGTTGTAGACCAGACAGAATTGTCAGAGCATGCCATGAGTTGTAGACCAGACAGTTTTGAGGCTGTGAGATAAAGAAGTAGGGATGCCACTAGGGCTTTGGCTCCAGCCTGCAGATACCTTGCCAAAAACAGAATGAGGAAGAAGTGCAGGAGAAGCTGTCTTGTTTTTTTTTTTATTTTTGTTTTGAGTGGAGGGAGAGAGGAGAGGGTGTTAAGGGCTATCTGGAGCTAGGCATTGGCAATGTAAGACAGTCATAGAACACACTCATGCATTTTCAGGGGACTAGAATATTGGTGGCTCATATATCATAGAACCAGATGATAATGTCTCACTTCTCTCTCTCCCTGGTCCCCTCTTTCTCTCCCTCCGTCCTTCTCTTTCTTTCTCTTCCCTCTCTCTGTCTGCCTCCCTCCCTCCCTCCCTCCCTCCATCCCTCCCGGACAGCTTCTGAAGGTATTGCCCTTCTGGACAGATAGCCAAGCGGAATAAGGAGCCCCTCAAGAGGCTGAGAGAAAAGGCCAAAGAGGTACAAGGAAAAGCAAATACTCTGTGTACCACAGCTGAGCAAGGAAAGAATTCCAAGAGGAGGAGGAGGAGGAGGAGGAGGCGATGACCCACTTTGCCAAGTCCCACAGAGAGCAGAGTAAGATGAGGATTGTGAAACCACCTACTCAAGGCAAAAATAGTGTTAGTGGTGTGGTGTGGTGGGGGAAGAAGTAACAGGAGCAGACCGAGAGGGACCGGAAGGAGCAGGAAAGAGTCCGCATGGACAGTTCCCCTAAGGGGTTTTGCTAAAATGTGAAGAAGCAAGAGGCCAGCTCGCATCGTTGGATTTTATTAATTCATGTCGGGATTCTTTTCGTTTCATTTTCTAATTATTCTAGTTCTGATTTTTCTGGGAATGTATTTGAGTTCATAAGAATGCTTCTGTTGACTGGTCCTGCTATCATTATCATTTCAAAAAAAATTTTTTTTCCGTTTATGCTTAGGGACTGTGAGCTCTGCCCTTGTCCTTCATTTATCAAAATTTTTGCAATGAAATATGTGAAAATTATTGTATTTTACTAATAGCCATTCAACAGGTTTAGCTAGATTTTCCTTCTCCTAAACTATTAAAGGGCTATGAAGCTATGTAAAACAGTATAGCTCCTAATAGAACATTATCCTCGACTATGTGACTTTTGGGCTTGGGGTCATATCTCAATAGTAAAGTGTTTGTTTAGTATATATGAGGTACTAAGATGGATCTCATGTAAGTTATGCAGCAGTGTTCCCCTATACGTTGTATATATGGGCACATTCTAGCAAATATATAAATATATAAAGTTATCTATAATATAAAATATAATATATATATTTTTTAGTCTCTCAGTTTTGCTTTATAGTATTATCTCAGTTTCTTTAAGGGATTCAAATGTATTTTTCCCTCTGAAGCTTTTTTTTTTTTTTTTGCATTGATATCTATTTCTTCTATGTCCACGCCAGCTCCCTGCTCTTCTCCTGTTTGTTTTAAACTGTTTTTCACATGGAAAGACTCTGTTGGTTAGTTACAGATCCTTATCTGCCCATTTGCAGTTATGAACGGAACCTAGAAAGCCTGGCAAAAGCTTGTGTGTGTGGATAGCATGGCCCAGCTGCCAACTTTCAGTGGCTAAAACGAAAGTTAGGTTTTGTTTTTTTTCTCTCTTTTTCCCCAAATGTCTGCCTCTATACTTCCCTTCTCTTGGTCCATCTCTTTTTCTCAGAGAAGAAATCCATCATTTCCTGCCAGGAGGTATAACTCCCTCGATTTTCATCAACCCCATTTTTCCTGTATGATATCTCACCTCTGTCCTTAGCCATGTGTAGGAGCTGAGATTGAACCTTCCTTGGGAGTAAGCATTTATCTTGTGTCCAGCCCTGAGGATAGAGAATCTCCCTACACAAGGAATCAATGGAAGGAATTAAAACTCCAACACATTTTATCCAGCCCTGTTCTCAGTGATGCTTTATCTGCTGCCATCTGGAGATACGATAAGTATTTAGCATCTGCAGCTTGAGGGGTGGGGGTGGGCATTTCTAAGTACCATGTCTGCTCATCATATCGGTACATCCCCACCATAGACTGTAGCTTTACCATTTGGCGTTCTCCATCCCTTCAACCCCCTCCCACCCATCTCAGTGATTCCTTTTCCCAATCCTTTGCCTCTCTAGTTTCAGTCAATTGTGATCCCAAAAGATATTTAGGAAGAATGAAAGCACATTCATGTAAGCTTTATTACAGGATGTTGTTGTTATCATCCTGCTTTGCATGGTTTATTGTTAGTGATGCTGTGCTGGGCCTAATTTAAAAATTAAATGTGTTGTTGTCACAGGTAAGTACAGAGACAATAAACCAATACATTCAGGGTTCACTATAACACTATCAAGCATCCACTAGTGTAGCTTTAATTTTCTCAAAGCATACTTTTAAATTATGGTTCTTAAGTGCCTTAGCCTCTCTTTTAGCCAACCACCCACCAGAGTTAGTGGAAAAGAAAGGATACAGAGTCAGTGGGCCTGTTTAGAAATGGCTCTTTAGAACAAATCCCATCTACGTTGTCAGGAAATCAGCAGTTCAGTCCACAGGTCAGCAGTGGCAGCTCGATCCACTCATAATCACTTCACAGATATAACAGCAGTTCAGTTCGTTAGAGCTGGGATGTCAAACATGAATCAGCAGTGGTGGCACGACCTAGGAGAGACAGCCAGGCCTCAGCCATCTCGGCACAAGTCAGGAGGAGGGGCCAGGACTATCAGGGACACCAGGAGAAATTCTCAGCTGTTCCTCTCTCAATGAATCAAAGATCAGCAAAGACACAAGACCAACAAGCACCGCACAGCTAGCTCCACCAGCAAGCCTCTCTCATCGTCCGTTGAGTCTTATTTATAATCCCTCCAAACATCACGTGTCCTCTGTGGGTCTTGCCTCAGCACATGAGTCTGACTTAGCAAAACTCCTCATGAGTCTGTCTCAGCTGACATCACTCTGCCAATCAGCCTGAGTCCACGGAAGTAGCAAGAAGCTGCAGCCAGTTTGTTGGTGCATTTCTCTCTATGGAGCCCTGACAAATGCAGCTCAACTGTGCAATGTAGGGCAGACCAATATATACATGTCATGTTGTTAGCAAAGAATCCATTATGCTTCCTTTCATGTCCTTGCTTTAATAGAACATGCTTTCACTTGTGTCTGCTTCAGTGAACTGTTCCTTCATGAGTCTGCCTTAGACTTTCACCTGTGTCCACTTCAGCAAAACGGTCCTTAATGTGTCTGCTTTAGCAAAACATTCTTTCACTTGTGTCTGCTTCAGGAAAATATTCCTTCATGTGTTTGCCCCAGCAAAACACTATCCAATACAACTGAATTTCCAAAAAACCCTTGAGTCCTTCATTGCTTTCTCAATCATTTTTCAGAAGTTAACTCAAAATAATAAAAAGCAAATATATATGATACAAATTAAGTAACATTACTGTTATGTTTATTAACAAAAAATTTTACATTGATGTGTTTAATAAAGTGCTTTTTGGAGTATATAAGGATAGTATTTTAATTTTTTTTTTCTGAGACAGGTTGCTCTGAAACTATCTCTATACACCATGCTGGCCTTGAAATTACAGAGATCCATACCATCCTCATCTGTTATGAATTAAAAAAAAAATTTAATTGGTTAAGCTTGAGAGGAAAGAAAGAGGATAGGTTTTGACATTTGTCTATGAGGCTTTATAAAGTCCCTGACTGTTGGAAAACCTGTAGAAATTTTGAACATGTTAGTTGCTCTTATACTTAATAGTCAATTCTGATAAAGTGTTGGTGGGGGAGATGGGAAATAAATTATTTGCTGATATTGACTAATTTAATTATTTACTTAGTCTTTGTTGGGGAATTAGGAGTATGACTATAGTGGTAAACAAAAGAGATATGATCTGCACTGTTACTGATCATAGAGATAAAGGTCCCTTCCATATATGTCCTTGAAGAGGATTGTGGGATACTAGTCTCTTGCTCTTTCTCTCTTCATGTCTTGCTGAATCAGTTCCTTGAGTCATGTGCTTCTGTCACAGGCCCAGAGAGATGTGGCCCATCCATAGTGAACTAGCCCTCTAGAACAGTGTGTTCTCAACTTGTGGGTTGAGATCCTTTTGGGACTCAAACAACCCTCTCACAGGGGTCACCTAAGACCATCAGAATACACAGATTACAGTTGTGAAGTAGCAGTGAAATAATTTGATGATTGGTGGTTACCACGACATGAGGAGCTATATTAAAGGGTCACAGCATTAGGAAGGTTGAGAACCACAGCTCTAGAACCATGAGTCAACAAATTTCTCATATTTTCAGATTATCTCAGGTATTTTGTTACCATAATGGAAAACTGACTAACATACCTTTCATGCCACATGTTTGATGGTGAAAGCACAACAGAGTGTGTAAATATTATGGCTCTTTGACAGATTAGATGTCTGAGGACTTCATTTCAAACCTATCTCAACGTGTCTAAAACAATTAACTTGGTGCACAGTCCTTTGGGAAATGGAGGGAGGAGAAATCTCATCGTAGCCTGTTACTCATCTATCAGCTCCCATTCCTATTACTATCAATCACCCCTCACTGAAATAGTAACAAAGAAATCTAACACATCCTTATTGGATATTCAGAGAAGAGTGTTCTGTGCTTTGAAGACAAAGATATAAAAATGACCACCCCTAAAAATTTACCTCTTAACAATCATGCAGTGGTCAAGTCTGGGCGTACACATGGGCATCAGGTTTTCTCTATGGAAATACATGTTTGTTTTCTCCCCGCTTATGGGAAAGTTACCTGTCTGTGTTTAACCAAGGCTTTAGGATTGGAGAGACCTGGGTTGGCAGCTTGACTTTTCCCTACATACAGTAGCTATGTGATCTTGGGCATGCTAGTTAATTTCCCCAAGCTTGATTTGCATCTGTCCTAAAATGAAAAGTGTAGTGCTTTTATTTTAGGACTGTTGTAAGAGTTAGAGAAAATATATTCAGAGCTCCCATGATAGGGCGTTATACACAGTGTTGAAGAAATCATATGAATATGTATGTATGTAAATATGAAGATCTAGTCCACTTGGCAACAAATGTTTGTGTATTCATTTTGTGGCTTCAACCTTGCCTTTGCAATGGCAGAGTTAGTAATGATCTGTTTCCTGGGACTGAGTCAGATCTATTGGCCCAACTGTTTCCTCACATCCCATGCAGTGTCCTCCATGATTAAACCCCCATCCGCTCCACCCATACTCTGCCTCTTAATTGCCTCCCACCCATCCTTCCAGGACATGACTTTCCCTTTCTCCCACTCCAAATGATTGTGCAACAATTAGGATGCTCTCTATTCTGGAGCCCTTATCAGAGCAACTTGAGGATAAATAATCATTTCAAGCAGAGAAGTGAGGGAACTTGTCTCTCACTTTATCCATGAGTCAAGAAATTTATTGGTCATGAGTTTCGATACCATCTTCTTTACTGATCTGGAATTAATCTGATACGTTATTCACTCTTGGTTTTAGATTTTCTTTTTTGATAAATGATTAGGAAAGAAGCGGGCTGGCCTGCGCGTGCTGGCTGATGGGAACATAATGGTGACAGGTACTGGAAAGGTCGGAAGATCATTGCCAAAGCAATTCAGCGGTCTGGAATTTTAATGACTCTACTAAGGTGATCTCAGGACAGAGACTGTGACAAAAATTATGGAAAAGAAACGAGTCCTTAAACACTCTTCTTACTCAAGCCACATGACCTTGGCAATGCTTCCTCTTTGTATTTTTTTTTTAAGTAGGGTGGAAGGAATGAGAGGAAATAAAGACCTGGAAGACGGGCCATCATAATCCTACTGAGTCTCCTAGAGACTCAATCCTAAACCAAATAGCCTGTGTGGATCTGAGCTGGAGACTCAATCCTAAACCAAATAGCCTGAGCTGGGTCATCGGAGTAGATGTTATGGTTGGGTAGCTTAGTGTTTTTGTGGGGACTCCTAACCGTGGGAATAGGGGCTGTGTCTGACTCTTTCGCCTACTCTTGGGACCCTTTTCCTCCTACTGGGTTGCTTCACTTAGCCTTGAGATGAGAAGGTCTGTCCCTAGTCTTATTACATCTTATTATCTTATGTTTGGTTCATAACCCTGGGAGGCCTGCTCTGTTCTGAAAGAAAATGGAGGAAGAGTGGATCTGGGACAAAGGAGAGGTAGTGATGGTGGAGGAGAGGAAGGAGAGGAAACTGTGCTTGGAATGTCATATATAAGAGAAGAATTCAAAAGAAAACAAACCAACAACAATCAAGTTGGGGTTGAGACCATCAGAAGCAGCGTCAGCTGTACCCAAGGACTGAGCTCACATGATGCCAAACAGACACTGCTTTCTGTTTTCATTTCCAGAAAGAACAATTTTCAAAACTTAGGAGAAAACTTTGTATTTAATGATTCATTCCATCTATTGCACAATAGTTGTTTTTTTTAATCTAAAATCTCTGGAATGTATTCATGTTTTAAGCCAAATATCAGATGTGTGTGTGTGTGTGTGTGTGTGTGTGTGTGTGTGTTTATTTTTAAGTGAAAAAGGTTATATTTTCTTAGAAGTTACAAAGAAGAATGGAAGTCTTGAAGAAGGGTCTCTTTTTCCCATCCATCCTCCCTTCCCATATACATTTACCTTAACTCAGTCACCACAATCACCTTTGGTATGAAAACTCTTACTCCCTTTGTGGTCAGTATAGGAAATGTGAATGTGTTGGAGTGATTGGAGAAGACAGCGTGTTCCATAGAGTCATGCACCTTCTTGTTCTAGACTGTTCTGCAGAAAGCAAGCCACAGTACCAGCATCCCTGATGTGCCGTCATCCCACTCCCAAGCAAGCTCTTACCTGTCACAATCCCTGTGATGGATTAACTTCAACGATGGAAACCAGAAACAGGATTTATTACCATTGTTAAAAATAAAGGTAGTTTCTTCAGAACTTAGGTTTTTTTTTTTTTTTCAAATGGTGCTGATGGAACAAGAGTGATGCAGTTGACAGGGGTTTGGGGGTGTGGTGGAGAGTGACAGAGAGGCAGAGATGCTACTTTCAATGTTCAGGGGATGCTTCTTTCCAGGGAGGTAATGCCTGAGGAGAAAAGGGAAGACTCATAATTACATCCTGAACTATAATGATTAGTAACAGTTGAGCAGTTAATTAAATTCTAGTCATTCATATACATTCATCTGGGGTTCTGGCTACTGAGTTCTAGGGTCTAAAGGTCCCTACTGTATAAGTCTCAGCTTATACATTAGGATGAGAGTAGAATGCTGTACCGGTAGCTGAGAAGAGGACTGAGTCTGGAGGGAGGTAAAAGATTGGCCAGTCTAGTGTAGTAAGTTATAGTTAGACAGCAGTGAGAAGTTGTGGTGCACTTTGGACAGTAAGGTGACTACAGATAATAATGCATATGTGTATATATAAACATAGCCTGCTGAGTCTGTCTGGTGTTGTTGGTCTGTACATATGTTTAGGGCTGATGGTGTGGAACAGCGTAACCTCTCGGGCGGGGCCTAACCTTGAGAAAACTAATTCTCACTAGGCAGCCAGGAATTGCCTACACGTCTTTATCTAGGGGTCAGGCCTTGTGACATTTCATCCACCCACATTGGCATGTCAATCAGTATTGTGCTCTTGCATGACTTGTTTATGCAACCATGTTGTTAAGATTCAGGGTTGTAGATTCTATCATCTACAGAAGACACAACCTCACAGGAGATGCACTGGTTCCCTGGCTCTTGCTACTCCTTCTTCTATGATGCTCACTGAGTCTAAAGTGTAGAGGCTGTGCTAGAGATAAATCAACTGGGCTAGGCACACCATAGTCAATCCTTCTCTGTGGCCAGCTCTGGAGCTGTGATGTTGATACTCTTTCAAGTATTCAGGTTTGAATAAATCAATAGGTTGAGTCATATAGTCCAAACCAGGTCTACTGACCACAGCAGCAGACAATTTTAAGTGTACCCTTTTCCTGATCTTAAGACCTTGGAGAAAGTGAACTTTTTCTTAAAACATCTTTGAGCAATCTGAACAACCAGTTTTCCCTAATAGTAAAATTTAAATGGTGATGGGGGGAAGTCTTTCATACAAAGACAGACCTGGTCTAGATGAACATTTGTTTCTTGTTGATAGCCTTTGTTGCTTTCTTCCTCTTCCTCTTCTTCCTTTTCTCTTGTCCTCTTCCTCCTCTCCCTCTCCCTCTTCTCTTTTTCTTTCTCCTTCTCCTTTTTTTCTTCTCCTCCTCCTCTTTTTTTTTTTTTTTTTTTGTTGAGACAAAGTCTCATTATATATATGTTCATAGACTTCTATCTCAGGAGGCTATGCTCTCCTTGGATAACATGCCTCAGGTTAGATTGACCCTTTTAGTATGCTGAGCCATTGTTTGGAGATAAAAACTTTCTCTATCCTGATATATTAAAGCATTAAGAAATTGACTCCGGGGGCTGGAGAGATGGCTCAGTGGTTAAGAGCACTGACTGCTCTTCCAAAGGTCCTGAGTTCAAATCCCAGCAACCACATGGTGGCTCACAACCATCCAAAATGAGATCTGATTCCCTCTTCTGGTGTGTCTGACTGAGGACAGCTACAGTGTACTTAGATATAATAATAAATAAATCTTAAAAAAAAAAAAGAAATTGACTCCCAGATTCAATCAAGGTCTCAAGTTCAACCAAGAGAAAAGTTCCTATTGTATAAGCTAAGACAAAACTCTTAGTTAGTGTCTAAGTACTGAGGGGGGTCCCTTGGTTTATATTTAGATTTTTAGGAAATTTCCAGACTTACAGCAAAGAGAAGCTACAGAGAACATGTATGCTCCCACACACTTTCTCTCCTTAATCCTTGCAAAACCACTGACTTATTTATTTAATCCTATTAAATAATTTCATCTTTTCCAGAATGACATCACATTGGAATCATATGGGATGTACCCTTTTGGTTTCTTTCACTTTATCACTATGCATTTAATGCATCTATGGTATTTTTTTCCAGTGTTTTGTTTTTGTAGCCTTAGGAAGCTAAACCCAGGCTTTCTAGATGCTAGGCAAGAACTCTCCCACTGAACTGCATTCTCAGCTTGCTATTGGTTCATTTCTTTTTAGTGCTAAGTAAATTCCCACTCTATGTATCAGAATTTATCTCTTCACCGATGAGGGATGTCTTGGCTGCATCCAAGCTTTGTAATTACGACCAAGTATGGAACATTCACACTCAGGTTCCTGCATGAACATACAGGTTTTCAACTCCATTTACTGAGCACCAAAGAGTGACTGGTGTATCCTACACTTTGTGTTTTGCATGAAGCTACCAAACTCTTCTACCATGATGGTACTATTTCTACCATGACGGTACTATTTCTACCATGACGGTACTATATTTCTACCATGACGGTACTGTATTTCTACCATGACAGCACTGTATTTCTACCATGACGGCACTGTATTTCTACCATGACGGCACTGTATTTCTGCCATGACAGCACTGTATTTCTACCATGATGGTACTGTATTTCTACCATGATGGTACTATTTCCACCATGATGGTACTATATTTCTACCATGATGGTACTATTTCCACCATGATGGTACTATATTTCTACCATGATGGTACTATTTCCACCATGATGGTACTATATTTCTACCATGATGGTACTATTTCCACCATGATGGTACTATATTTCTACCATGATGGTACTATATTTCTACCATGATGGTACTATATTTCTACCACGATGGTACTATATTTCTACCACGATGGTAATATATTTCTACCATGATGGTACTATTTCTACCACGATGGTACTTGTCTTAGTCAGGGTTTCTATTCCTGCACAAACATCATGACCAAGAAGCACTTGGGGGAGGAAAGGGTTTATTTGGCTTACACTTCCATACAGCTGTTCATCACCAAGGAAGCCAGGACTGGAACTCAAGCAGGTCAGAAATCAGGAGCTTATGCAGAAGCCATGGAGGGATGTTATTTACTGGCTTGCTTCCCCTGGCTTGCTCAGCCTGCTCTCTTATAGAACCCAAGACTGCCAGCCCAGAGATGGTCCCACCCCCAAGGGGCCCTTGATCACTAATTGAGAAAATACCCCACAGCTAGATCTCATGGAGGCATTTCCCCAACTGAAGCTCCTTTCTCTGTGGTAACNCCTGGCTTGCTCAGCCTGCTCTCTTATAGAACCCAAGACTGCCAGCCCAGAGATGGTCCCACCCCCAAGGGGCCCTTGATCACTAATTGAGAAAATACCCCACAGCTAGATCTCATGGAGGCATTTCCCCAACTGAAGCTCCTTTCTCTGTGGTAACTCCAGCTGTGTCAAGTTGACACAAACCTAGCCAGTACAGTACTATTTCTACCATGATGGTACTATATTTCTACCATGATGGTACTATATTTCTACCACGATGGTACTATATTTCTACCACGATGGTATTATTTCTACCATGATGGTACTATTTCTACCACGATGGTACTATATTTCTACCACTATGGTACTATATTTCTACCATGATGGTACTATTTCTACCATGATGGTACTATATTTCTACCATGATGGTACTATTTCTACCATGATGGTACTATTTTGTATTGTCCCAACAATAAATGAGTTCTTATGGTCCACACTTCTGTATCAATTTAGAGTTGTCAGTGCCTTGGGGTTTGGCTATTCTCACTGTTGCTTCAATTCTCATTACATTGGTGTCAGTAAATACACGGCATGTATGGTGATTAATATTTAAAAATGCTGCAATGGGGAATGGAGAATCTGGTCAGCAAAGTGTTAGCCTTGCAAGCATGAGAACTTGAGCTCAGCTTCCTGGCATCCACTTATAAAGCTGGGTAAATAGACTGTGACTGTGACCAGAGTGCCAGGAGCTAGGGACTAGGATAGGAAGAGGAGGGGACCTGGGACTTTCTGGTTCCAAATCATGGAGCCCTGAGGTCAGTGCTAGATCTTGTTTCAAATGTATGGCATAAAGCAGAGGTTCTCAACCTATGGATTTCAACCCCTTTTAGAGTCTAATGACCCTTTCATGAGGGTGACATATTAGCTATCCTGCATGTCACATATATACATTATGATTCATAAGAGTAGCAAAATTACAATGTCTATCTCTAGCTTCCATGGGTATAAATACAGACCGACAGACAGACAGACAGACAGACAGACAGACAGACACACACACACACACACACACACACACACACACACACACACACACACAGAGCCATAGTAGATAGGCATAGAAATTACATTATTATTTCTGTGTAGAAACAAAGACCTGAATATTCTTAGAATGATAAGTATTATTGTAGCCCTAAATCATTCGGTTCCTCTTTAATAGAAAAACAAAACAAACATACAAACAAACAAATCCAAAGCAGAAACCCTTGAGATGAACTCAGTTCTGAGGTAGTAACATGTGAAGAAGAGGGGACTAATGAGATTAGTGAGGATTGTTTTAGTTAGGTAAGTAATAAGAAGGAGTGAGAAAAAAAAGCGCCTATCTTCAGTCGTAGCACTGAGGGATGGTCCTTTGATCCAGAAATGGATGGGAGTAAGTAAAAGGGGATGTTCCCTCGGTAGCTTGATGATTTTGGCAACAGTCCAACCAGTGTTGCAAGAAAGGAAGCGGCCTCAAGATGAAGATCTCTTACAGGCTGGCATCTGCCCAAAGCTGCAATGTTGACAGAGAAGTACAGGCACACCCCAAAACATCCTGATTAACTCGCAGGTGTTGTGCAAAACCCAGTGGGAAGAGAGAGACCACACTGCACCCTAGGCTGACGCTGCTGGTGGCCCTACTCGTGTGAAGAGTGTTCGATAGGCTAGAAACCTTAGGATGGCTCAGAATTTCTGTTGTAGATTGGAGCCTTTCTCTTGTTGATTGAGAAAGGATTTCTCAGAACTTTCCCAGTGGAATTTAGTTGTCCAGAAATTCCCTTCAAAAATTATCTCATAACACTACCCTGTATTCGGGTAGAATGTATGTTATTAGTAGAAATAACTTCATGAGTTGAATTTCAACAAAATCACCAAGCTGATAAACCGAACCAATGCTTTAATCAGAAGACGTGACATGAGAGAACCACTGGGACATGATTTGTATGGAGTATTTATCATCTTATTTACTTTTGTATTATTTTTGTCTGTTTATACATTATGAAACAAATTCTGATTAGCATGAGAGGTCTCAGTAATCACCTTGTAGTCTTGTGGGTACCTTGGCTGTAGGAGAAATCTGAAACCCGAGTCAAGTTGGAAATGCAAGTCAATGCATAAAGCTCTTCTGAGTTTTTTTTTTAACATTATGATAGTATTGTGATAGTATGATAGCTAAAGTATTATTTAAAAGGTTAAAATGGCAGCCTCGGCTACCACATTGTGTTTACACCCCAGCTTGTTTAAACCTCAGCTGGAAAGCTCTCCCATTGAACCTAGAGAACGCTGCAGGCCATTGGAGAAGTTGTGGTTATTATTTCTCAAGAACTAGAGAGTGGGCAACCCGACAAAACAAACAAGCTCAGTCAGTGCTGTTAAATAAAATGATTTACGTTCCTTTCAGGAAGCGTCACGATGAGGGCTGCACTCTGGACTTCTCCAGCGCTTTTCTGTTTGATTTTCATGCAGAACACAGTGTGTAATGTTGACTAATTGCCAGTTTTTTTCTGTTAGCATCTTCCTTAGGATGTGCCTAGGGGCCCAGTAATCTATTTTATTCATGTGTCTTTCACCAGTTAGGTTTAAAGTCCCTTCCTAAAGCTCTTGTGAGTGGTAAGTAGGGAATTAATTTGCACACAGTAGGGAAGGGGTCACTTACTAATTCTGCATTTAAGCTGTCTGTGAACTTATTCTCAAGCAAGCATTTATTATTGTAATGTACGTGGTGTGTGGTATTATGCTAATGCATATTGTCAGTACATAGACTGATTCATCTATAATTTTGTTTAAAATATCATAAAACAATTTTTATGTACTATTAACTAAAGGAGTAGGTGTTGAGTATTCACTATTGTTAGTGTTCAATGCTGATTCTTTGGAAGGTTGCTCTTCTGGGCAGTTAGTATATAGAAATATAAGAAACAACCATGTCAGAAGTAGTTATTGTTACTATTTTTTCATTAAAATAGGCTTTTAATGGTTAGTATAATTTCTTTGCAAATTGACTGTTCCTTTGCCTAATTTATCAATGCCATTCTGGTCAGTCAACCAAATAATGTAATTTTTACCATCAGTGTTGTAAATAAAAAAAAAAAAGATAATTTGTGTTTGGTTGAAAGAATGAGTCAACAAATCATGTTTATATTTTCATACCATAAGGACAACATTCATAGACTGAATGGTATGCTCATTTTAGCTTTAAATTTTTTTGACATTTCTTAAGGTTCCTAATTTCTTCAATTTACATTGTCATCTTTTAAAAATGTTTTCAATTACAACGTGTCAACTTTAATTTCTCTTTGCATCTCTTGGGTGCCTCTTTGCTCCATCTGGACTGGCTGTTCTTTTGAACACTTAACAGTTTTCATTTTGCGACTGATAGTTTTAATAACCTGAAGCCATTTCTTGGCTTGAAAAAAAATTTGTTGGGGGGGGGGGGTTGGTTTCCTGCCTCCTTTCCCCAGAAATGTCTTGTGAAGTGTGTTCCCAATTGCATGGATGTATAAGAAGTCAACGTTGTGAATCTTTTGATATCTTTATGTCAGTCTCTTTATTGATATCTTTATTGCAGTCTCTTTAACATTTAAAATAAGATTAGTCCTCTATGTAAATATTAACAGGGGCAGAAAGCTTCATTTATTGTCTAATTCCATCTGATCACGTAACCCCAAGCTTTTTGCCAAAATGATGAATCGTCTTCGGATGCGTTCGGGAACATTGTGTGATCTCTGTAAGATTATCAAGGATGCCTGTGAAAGGATCAGTGTGCTTCCTGCTGCCAAAGTGAATCCCTTGATTTTGTGTCCGCGGAGTCTCTACCATGGCAACATGGAAATCCCCGTAAGTCCCTGCCATGTTGGGGATGGTCTTTGCAGGTTCCTGTTGTCTTGTTCCTCTTTCTTAGTTTACTCTCTCCATTAGTTACAGAGGAAGGGACCGTGGGTGACACAACTTTTTTTGAGGTCTTCTGTGTTTGAAATCTTTTTCTTTTCTTTTTACTCTTAAAAAAAAAATACTCTGAGTACCGGAACAGGGATCATGCAAGCAAGGAAGCAGCACTGGGGTTACACCCAGCACGTATACCTGTGGCACATCCAAGCCCAGCAGGGGATGCTTCATGGAGGAATCACTGGAGAGTCCAGCTCACTGTCGCTGAACCGAGCCTGTTCCTGCGCCCAGTCCGCGGGGGACTCTTGAATAGTAGAGACCCCAAGACCACCGAGCTGATGGCATCTTCCACTCCTTCGCCTGCAACCTCCTTGAACGGGGGAGCAGATCCTAATACTACCAACCTGCACCCTACAACATATGATACTTGGTGTGGATGCATCAGAAAACTGGGCCTGAAGATCTGTGGCTTCTTGCAAAGGACCAATGGCCTGGAAGAGAAGAGTCACCTTGTGAGCACCTTCAGGGAGAGACAGTCCTCCAAGAACCTGCTTTCCTGTGAAAAAGGTGACCCGGGTGCCAGCTTTCGGCGCACAGAGACCAACTTCTCCAATCTGTTTGCTCAAGATCTGCTCCCAGCTAAGAACGGGGAGGAGCAAACTGTGCAATTCTTGCTGGAGGTGGTGGACATTCTCCTCAACTATGTCTGTAAGACATT
>LR749621.1:1881885-1987167 GCA_902729485.2 Mus minutoides | reverse complement strand
TTCAACCCTATAGGTGGAAGAATAACATGAACTAACTAGTACCCCCTGAGCTCATGTCTCTAGCTGCATATATAGAAGAGGATGGCCTAGTTGGCCATCATTGGAAAGAGAGGCCCCTTGGTCATACAGACTTTATATGCCCCAGTACAGGGGAACACCAGGGCCAAGATGTGGGAGCGGGAGGGTAGGGGAGCAGGGCCGGGAGGAGGGAGGGTATAGGGAACTTTCTGGATAACACTTGAAATGTAAATGAAGAAGTTATCTAATAAATATTGGGAAAAAAAAGACTGGAATATTAAAGAAAAGTCATAGAAAAGTAAATGGTTTACAGCCTGACTGAGTGGCTTTGAGTTCTGGCCCCACTCTGTTGTCGATGAACAATTCACTTAACCTTATACTTATATTCCTTTTGTCTGACTGCGGAGATTAAAGGAGATGGTGTAGGTAGAAGCAATAAAATTGTACTCAGTTAAAAAAAAAAAAAAAAAGATTGGCCAGTCTAGTGTAGTAAGTTACAGTTAGACAGCAGTGAGAAGTTGTGGTGCACTTTGGACAGTAAGGTGACTACAGATAATAATGCATATGTGTATATATAAACATAGCCTGCTGAGTCTGTCTGGTGTTCTTGGTATGTACATGTGTTTAGGGCCGATGGTGTGGAACAGCGTAACCTCTCGGGCGGGGCCTAACCTTGAGAAAACTAATTCTCACTAGGCAGCCAGGAATTGCCTACACGTCTTTATCTAGGGGTCAGGCCTTGTGACATTTCATCCACCCACATTGGCATGTCAATCAGTATTGTGCTCTTGCATGACTTGTTTAGGCAACCATGTTGTTAAGATTCAGGGTTGTAGATTCTATCATCTACAGAAGACACAACCTCACAGGAGATGCAATGGTTCCCTGGCTCTTGCTATTCCTTCTTCTATGATGCTCACTGAGTCTAAAGTGTAGAGGCTGTGCTGGAGATAAATCAACTGGGCTAGTCACACCATAGTCAATCCTTCTCTGTGGCCAGCTCTGGAGCTGTGATGTTGATACTCTTTCAAGTATTCAGGTTTGAATAAATCAATAGGTTGAGTCATATAGTCCAAACCAGGTCTACTGACCACAGCAGCAGACAATTTTAAGTGTACCCTTTTCCTGATCTTAAGACCTTGGAGAAAGTGAACTTTTTCTTAAAACATCTTTGAGCAATCTGAACAATCAGTTTTCCCTAATAGTAAAATTTAAATGGTGATTGGGGGAAGTCTTTCATACAAAGACAGACCTGGTCTAGATGAACATTTGTTTCTTGTTGATAGCCTTTGTTGCTTTCTTCCTCTTCCTCTTCTTCCTTTTCTCTTGTCCTCTTCCTCCTCTCCCTCTCCCTCTTCTCTTTTTCTTTCTCCTTCTCCTTTTTTCTTCTCCTCCTCCTCTTTTTTTTTTTGTTGAGACAAAGTCTCATTATATATATATGTTCATAGACTTCTATCTCAGGAGGCTATGCTCTCCTTGGATAACATGCCTCAGGTTAGATTGACCCTTTTAGTATGCTGAGCCATTGTTTGGAGATAAAAACTTTCTCTATCCTGATATATTAAAGCATTAAGAAATTGACTCCGGGGGCTGGAGAGATGGCTCAGTGGTTAAGAGCACTGACTGCTCTTCCAAAGGTCCTGAGTTCAAATCCCAGCAACCACATGGTGGCTCACAACCATCCAAAATGAGATCTGATGCCCTCTTCTGGTGTGTCTGACTGAGGACAGCTACAGTGTACTTAGATATAATAATAAATAAATCTTAAAAAAAAAAAAAGAAATTGACTCCCAGATTCAATCAAGGTCTCAAGTTCAACCAAGAGAAAAGTTCCTATTGTATAAGCTAAGACAAAACTCTTCATTAGTATCTAAGTACTGAGGGGGGGTCCCTTGGTTTATATTTAGATTTTTAGGAAATTTCCAGACTTACAGCAAAGAGAAGCTACAGAGAACATGTATGCTCCCACACACTTTCTCTCCTTAATCCTTGCAAAACCACTGACTTATTTATTTAATCCTATTAAATAATTTCATCTTTTCCAGAATGACATCACATTGGAATCATATGGGATGTACCCTTTTGGTTTCTTTCACTTTATCACTATGCATTTAATGCATCTATGGTATTTTTTTTTCCAGTGTTTTGTTTTTGTAGCCTTAGGAAGCTAAACCCAGGCTTTCTAGATGCTAGGCAAGAACTCTCCCACTGAACTGCATTCTCAGCTTGCTATTGGTTCATTTCTTTTTAGTGCTGAGTAAATTCCCACTCTATGTATCAGAATTTATCTCTTCACCGATGAGGGATGTCTTGGCTGCATCCAAGCTTTGTAATTACGATCAAGTATGGAACATTCACACTCAGGTTCCTGCATGAACACACAGGTTTTCAACTCCATTTACTGAGCACCAAAGAGTGACTGGTGTATCCTACACTTTGTGTTTTGCATGAAGCTACCAAACTCTTCTACCATGATGGTACTATTTCTACCATGACAGTACTATTTCTACCATGACGGTACTGTATATCTACCATGACGGCACTGTATTTCTACCATGACGGTACTGTATTTCTACCATGACAGCACTGTATTTCTACCATGACAGCACTGTATTTCTACCATGACGGCACTGTATTTCTACCATGACGGTACTGTATTTCTACCATGACAGCACTGTATTTCTACCATGACAGCACTGTATTTCTACCATGATGGCACTGTATTTCTACCATGATGGTACTATATTTCTACCATGATGGTACTATATTTCTACCACGATGGTACTATATTTCTACCACGATGGTACTATATTTCTACCATGATGGTACTATTTATACCACGATGGTACTATTTTGTATTGTCCCAACAATAAATGAGTTCTTATGGTCCACACTTCTGTAGCAATTTAGAGTTGTCAGTGCCTTGGGGTTTGGCTATTCTCACTGTTGCTTCAATTCTCATTACATTGGTGTCAGTAAATACAGGGCATGTATGGAGATTAATATTTAAAAATGCTGCAATGGGGAATGGAGAATCCAGTCAGCAAAGTGTTAGCCTTGCAAGCATGAGAACTTGAGCTCAGCTTCCTGGCATCCACTTATAAAGCTGGGTAAATAGACTGTGACTGTGACCAGAGTGCCAGGAGCTAGAGACTAGGATGGGAAAAGGAAGGGACCTGGGACTTTCTGGTTCCAAATCATGGAGCCCTGAGGTCGGTGCTAGATCTTGTTTCAAATGTATGGCATAAAGCAGAGGTTCTCAACCTATGGATTTCAATCCCTTTTAGAGTCTAATGACCCTTTCATGAGGGTCACATATTAGATATCCTGCATGTCACATATATACATTATGATTCATAAGAGTAGCAAAATTACAATGTCTATCTCTAGCTTCCATGGGTATAAATACAGACAGACAGACAGACAGACAGACAGACAGACACACACACACACACACACACACACACACACACACACACACACACACACACACACAGCCATAGTAGTTAGGCATAGAAATTACATTATTATTTCTGTGTAGAAACAAAGACCTGAATATTCTTAGAATGATAAGTATTATTGTAGCCCTAAATCATTCGGTTCCTCTTTAATAGAAAAGCAAAACAAACATACAAACAAACAAATCCAAAGCAGAAACCCTTGAGATGAACTCAGTACTGAGGTAGTAGCATGTGAAGAAGAGGGGACTAATGAGATTAGTGAGCATTGCTTTAGTTAGGTAAGTAATAAGAAGGAGTAAAAAAAAAAGCGCCTATCTTCAGTCGTAGCACTGAGGGATGGTCCTTTGATCCAGAAATGGATGGGAGTAAGTAAAAGGGGATGTTCCCTCGGTAGCTTGATGATTTTGGCAACAGTCCAACCAGTGTTGCAAGAAAGGAAGCGGCCTCAAGATGAAGATCTCTTACAGGCTGGCATCTGCCCAAAGCTGCAATGTTGACAGAGAAGTACAGGCACACCCCAAAACATCCTGATTAACTCGCAGGTGTTGTGCAAAACCCAGTGGGAAGAGAGAGACCACACTGCACCCTAGGCTGACGCTGCTGGTGGCCCTACTCGTGTGAAGAGTGTTCGATAGGCTAGAAACCTTAGGATGGTTCAGAATTTCTGTTGTAGATTGGAGCCTTTCTCTTGTTGATTGAGAAAGGATTTCTCAGAACTTTCCCAGTGGAATTTAGTTGTCCAGAAATTCCCTTCAAAAATTATCTCATAACACTACCCTGTATTCGGGTAGAATGTATGTTATTAGTAGAAATAACTTCATGAGTTGAATTTCAACAAAATCACCAAGCTGATAAACCGAACCAATGCTTTAATCAGAAGACGTGACATGAGAGAACCACTGGGACATGATTTGTATGGAGTATTTATCATCTTATTTACTTTTGTATTATTTTTGTCTGTTTATACATTATGAAACAAATTCTGATTAGCATGAGAGGTCTCAGTAATCACCTTGTAGTCTTGTGGGTACCTTGGCTGTAGGAGAAATCTGAAACCCGAGTCAAGTTGGAAATGCAAGTCAATGCATAAAGCTCTTCTGAGTTTTTTTTTTTTAACATTATGATAGTATTGTGATAGTATGATAGCTAAAGTATTATTTAAAAGGTTAAATGGCAGCCTCGGCTACCACATTGTGTTTACACCCCAGCTTGTTTAAACCTCAGCTGGAAAGCTCTCCCATTGAACCTAGAGAATGCTGCAGGCCATTGGAGAAGTTGTGGTTATTATTTCTCAAGAACTAGAGAGTGGGCAACCCGACAAAACAAACAAGCTCAGTCAGTGCTGTTAAATAAAATGATTTACGTTCCTTTCAGGAAGCGTCACGATGAGGGCTGCACTCTGGACTTCTCCAGCGCTTTTCTGTTTGATTTTCATGCAGAACACAGTGTGTAATGTTGACTAATTGCCAGTTTTATTCTGTTAGCATCTTCCTTAGGATGTGCCTAGGGGCCCAGTAATCTATTTTATTCATGTGTCTTTCACCAGTTAGGTTTAAAGTCCCTTCCTAAAGCTCTTGTGAGTGGTAAGTAGGGAATTAATTTGCACACAGTAGGGAAGGGGTCACTTACTAATTCTGCATTTAAGCTGTCTGTGAACTTATTCTCAAGCAAGCATTTATTATTGTAATGTACGTGGTGTGTGGTATTATGCTAATGCATATTGTCAGTACATAGACTGATTCATCTATAATTTTGTTTAAAATATCATAAAACAATTTTTATGTACTATTAACTAAAGGAGTAGGTGTTGAGTATTCACTATTGTTTGTGTTCAGTGCTGATTCTTTGAAAGGTTGCTCTTTTGGGCAGTTAGTATATAGAAATATAAGAAATAACCATGTCAGAAGTAGTTATTGTTACTATTTTTTCATTAAAATAGGCTTTTAATGGTTAGTATAATTTCTTTGCAAATTGACTGTTCCTTTGCCTAATTTATCAATGCCATTCTGGTCAGTCAACCAAATAATGTAATTTTTACCATCAGTGTTGTAAATAAAAAAAAAAGATAATTTGTGTTTGGTTGAAAGAATGAGTCAACAAATCATGTTTATATTTTCATACCATAAGGACAACATTCATAGACTGAATGGTATGCTCATTTTAGCTTTAAATTTTTTTGACATTTCTTAAGGTTCCTAATTTCTTCAATTTACATTGTCATCTTTTAAAAATGTTTTCAATTACAACGTGTCAACTTTAATTTCTCTTTGCATCTCTTGGGTGCTTCTTTGCTCCATCTGGACTGGCTGTTCTTTTGAACACTTAACAGTTTTCATTTTGCGACTGATAGTTTTAATAACCTGAAGCCATTTCTTGGCTTGAAAAAAAAATTGTTGGGGAGGGAGGATTGGTTTCCTGCCTCCTTTCCCCAGAAATGTCTTGTGAAGTGTGTTCCCAATTGCATGGATGTATAAGAAGTCAACGTTGTGAGTCTTTTGATATCTTTATGTCAGTCTCTTTATTGATATCTTTATTGCAGTCTCTTTAACATTTAAAATAAGATTAGTCCTCTATGTAAATATTAACAGGGGCAGAAAGCTTCATTCATTGTCTAATTCCATCTGATCACGTAACCCCAAGCTTTTTGCCAAAATGATGAATCGTCTTCGGATGCGTTCGGGAACATTGTGTGATCTCTGTAAGATTATCAAGGATGCCTGTGAAAGGATCAGTGTGCTTCCTGCTGCCAAAGTGAATCCCTTGATTTTGTGTCCGCGGAGTCTCTACCATGGCAACATGGAAATCCCCGTAAGTCCCTGCCATGTTGGGGATGGTCTTTGCAGGTTCCTGTTGTCTTGTTCCTCTTTCTTAGTTTACTCTCTCCATTAGTTACAGAGGAAGGGACCGTGGGTGACACAACTTTTTTTGAGGTCTTCTGTGTTTGAAATCTTTTTCTTTTCTTTTTACTCTTAAAAAAAAAATACTCTGAGTACCGGAACAGGGATCATGCAAGCAAGGAAGCAGCACTGGGGTTACACCCAGCACGTACACCTGTGGCACATCCAAGCCCAGCAGGGGATGCTTCATGGAGGAATCACTGGAGAGTCCAGCTCACTGTCGCTGAACCGAGCCTGTTCCTGCGCCCAGTCCACGGGGGACTCTTGAATAGTAGAGACCCCAAGATCACCGAGCTGATGGCATCTTCCACTCCTTCGCCTGCAACCTCCTTGAACGGGGGAGCAGATCCTAATACTACCAACCTGCACCCTACAACATATGATACTTGGTGTGGATGCATCAGAAAACTGGGCTTGAAGATCTGTGGCTTCTTGCAAAGGACCAATGGCCTGGAAGAGAAGAGTCACCTTGTGAGCGCCTTCAGGGAGAGACAGTCCTCCAAGAACCTGCTTTCCTGTGAAAAAGGTGACCCGGGTGCCAGCTTTCGGCGCACAGAGACCAACTTCTCCAATCTGTTTGCTCAAGATCTGCTCCCAGCTAAGAACGGGGAGGAGCAAACTGTGCAATTCTTGCTGGAGGTGGTGGACATTCTCCTCAACTATGTCTGTAAGACATTTGATGGCTCCAGTAAGGTTTTGGACTTCCGCCACCCACACCAGTTGCTGGAAGGCATGGAAGGCTTTAATTTGGAGCTGTCTGATCACCCCGAGTCTCTGGAGCAGATCCTGGTTGACTGTAGAGACACCCTTAAGTACGGGGTTCGTACAGGTCACCCTCGATTTTTCAACCAGCTCTCTACTGGTTTAGATATCATTGGTTTAGCTGGTGAATGGCTGACATCAACTGCTAATACCAATATGTTTACATATGAAATTGCACCGGTGTTTGTTCTCATGGAACAGATCACACTTAAGAAGATGAGAGAGATCATTGGATGGCCAAATAAAGATGGTGATGGGATATTTTCTCCCGGGGGAGCCATATCCAATATGTACAGCATCATGGCAGCTCGCTACAAGTACTTTCCAGAAGTCAAGACAAAAGGTATGGCGGCTGTGCCCAAACTGGTCCTCTTTACCTCAGAATACAGTCACTACTCCATAAAGAAAGCCGGAGCTGCGCTTGGCTTTGGAACAGACAATGTGATTTTGATAAAGTGCAATGAAAGGGGGAAGATAATTCCGGCTGATTTAGAGGCAAAAATTCTTGATGCCAAACAAAAGGGATACGTTCCCCTTTATGTCAATGCAACCGCAGGCACGACCGTTTACGGAGCGTTTGATCCAATACAGGAGATTGCGGACGTATGTGAGAAATACAACCTTTGGCTGCATGTGGATGCTGCCTGGGGTGGTGGGTTGCTCATGTCCCAGAAGCACCGCCACAAACTCAGTGGCATAGAAAGGGCCGATTCAGTCACCTGGAACCCTCACAAGATGATGGGCGTGCCGCTCCAGTGTTCTGCCATTCTGGTCAAGGAAAAGGGTATACTCCAAGGATGCAACCAGATGTGTGCAGTCTACTTATTCCAGCCAGATAAGCAGTATGACGTCTCCTACGATACCGGGGACAAGGCGATTCAGTGTGGCCGCCATGTGGACATCTTCAAGTTCTGGCTGATGTGGAAAGCAAAGGGCACTGTGGGATTTGAAAATCAGATCAACAAGTGCCTGGAGTTGGCTGAATACCTCTATGCCAAGATTAAAAACAGAGAGGAGTTTGAGATGGTTTTTGATGGTGAGCCTGAGCACACAAATGTATGTTTCTGGTACATTCCACAAAGCCTCCGAGGGGTTCCAGATAGCCCTGAGCGACGAGAAAAACTGCACAGGGTGGCTCCCAAGATCAAAGCCCTGATGATGGACTCAGGAACAACCATGCTGGGGTACCAGCCTCAAGGGGACAAGGTCAACTTCTTCCGGATGGTCATCTCCAACCCAGCCGCCACCCAGTCTGACATCGATTTTCTCATTGAGGAGATAGAGAGGTTGGGTCAGAATCTGTAATCTCCCTTTGAAGAACCAGAATGACCAGCCATGCTCTTGCCCCTCTGGCAAACCTAGAACACAGCTCTGTCAGTAGTTGACACACCTAGGCCATTTCATTGAAGGAAATTATAATCTCTTAAAGAATATTTGTCATGTCTTTGTAAGTTTGTTTGTTAGTTAGCAGGAAATCATGTTCTTTTTTTAGAAATTGCACGTTAGAAACACAGTATATATGTACAGTTATACATGCCCCTCTTTATATACATGTATGTACAGTGAATGTGGCTTAATCCTAGACCACAGAATGTGCCTCGTCCCCAGGGAATTAACCTTCCCCCAGCAATTACTAAGAGGCTAACCATCTGGCAAGCAACAGCAGGGCAGATGGTAACCGCCACCCCTCCCCCTGCAGTGTCCTAGGGACCCAGGGAAAGGCTGTTGGTGGGAGTCTACCTCCTTGTTAGAGCTGTTTCCACGTGAAAGGATGATGGATGACAGAAAGTACCAGTAGATGACAAATGTCACACTGTCTCTGTTAGTACCCTGCTAGGGGACATAGTAGCAGAGTCTTTGTCACAATTGTGGGATTGCTGTGTTTTAGAGATTAATCAGTATAAACTGTGCATGTTACCATTGTCCATCTTTGGGCAGGGGGAAGTGCATATGATGATTTCATTGTATGTTGGTGAGATATTTGATTATTTATATTCAAATATATACCAAGTTAAAGAGACATCTTCTATTTTCGTCCCATTTGTAATGTGTGCTTATTTATATATTAATGGAGTAAGTTCTGGATACTGTTTATGGTATTTTCATGCATTTGTGAGCCAAAGAGAAAAGTTGAAAGTTAGTGAGACTTGCATTTATATTAGAGTGCCCTTAATATAATGATTGGACTGTACGTCTACCATCTGGAAAAGAATTCTGATACTGTACATAGAGTCATGTTATGCAAATCTTGCTTCTGTAGCCTTCGCTCTTCTCTTTCCCCCCTCAGGCTGTATGCCAGGTGTTCTCAAAGCTTTTCTAGTAACTGTTGAATAATAATAACTAGATCTCTTGTAATCTTATAGTAGTGTATGACCAATCTCTGTGACTCACTTAGCTGAAACTTAAGACAACGTTTCCGGAGATCTCCGATACACTGACCAGTCCCACGAGTGAAACCCACATTGTGCATTTAGAGTATGCAAGAAGAATATAAATAAAATAAACAATATTATCCATGGAAAAATAGTGCCACTTATTGATTGACTCTGTGTTTGTGCACGCACATGCATGTACCAGCTGTGGAGGTCAGATGCCAACTGTGAGGAGTTAGTTTCTCCTTCTACCTTGTTTGAAGCAGAGCCTCTCCCTTTTTTTTTTTTTTTTTTTTTTTTTTTTTGACTGCTGTACTTCATATCCCACAGGCTGGCTGGTACTAAAACTGTTGAAAGATTCCCATGCATGCCTCCTATCTTCCTGTAACAATGGTGGGATTATACACACACATAAGCACATCTGGCTTCATGAGCTCTGGGGATGTAACACAGGTACCAGACTTGCAGGGCAAGCGCCTTTACCCACTGAGCCCTCTCTCTGGCTTTATTCTAATTCTTGTAGACAACCTGGGTAGAGTTCAAAACTGACAGTCAGCATTTCTTTGACTTTTACAAGTATTCTATAACCACTAGAATTGTCACTGAAAATCCAAGTATTATTATTATTATTATTATTATTATTATTATTATTATTAATTATTATTATTATTTTACTATTTGACTCTTGGTTTTACGTATGTGGTCCATTTTTCTTTGTGATCTGGAAGGCTTAAAATCTTTTTATTCTTTGCCTTTGAGAAGTTCACGACCATCCTGCGTTTGCTGTGGATTTGTGCTGCTCATTCTGTGGAGAAGTTGCTAAGTAGGTGCAAGCTGAGTTCTCAGAAGTCAGTAGCTTCTTTTGCTGTTTTCTCTTCTTATCTGATAGTTCTGTTGGCTTCACATTTAGCATCCTGATCTGTTTCTCTTGACTTTCAAACTTCATATGGCTTGTTTCATCCCTAGCCTTTACATTTCTGATATCTTTATAACTTCAAGAGTTCTCCATGTATGTACGTATATGTGTATATGATGCATTGTACGTGTATGTATACACGTGTGTGTGTGTGTGTGTGTGTATACGTATTGAAACAGAGTTTCTTTTTGTGTAGCCTTGACTGTCCTGGAACTCACTCTGTAGAGCAGGCTGGCCTTGAACGCACAGAGAAACTCCTGCTTCTGCCTCCCAAGTGCTGAGATCAAAGGTGTGTGCCACCACCACCCGGGTCTCCCTCTATTCTTAATGATGTATTTAAAATGGTATTGCAGTGGTTTTTTAGCATAAAAACTCCCCCCACCCCCAGGAGCTCCAGGAAGCTAGCCTTGGCTACCTGTTCTGATATACTAAAGAGACAATTGAAAAGCAGAGACAGATTTATTCAGTGTGAACACAAGGTGGGGAAGAGAACACAGAGAGTCATTCAGGGACTTCCCCAAGTCCGTTATTTTGGGTACTGTCATAGAGTTTAGGTTGAAATGGAGAACAAGAGGTGAGCATGACTAAATCATTGTGGTCCAGGTGTGATCCTGTCCTTTCCTGTCTCAGGTCTGGTTCTGCAAATTACTCTTCCTAAAAGATAATATGATAAGTTACTAAGTCATCAACAGCCTAATTCATATAGATAGTTAACTTAGGGTAGGTGGTAAGTCCCTCCTTGTGGTTTTATTCTTGAATTCAACAGGACTCAAGAGAAAAGGTTAAGGATAATTACTTATGTTGGTGCCTTCAGTTGAAGCATAGACACAAAAAGAGGCTTCAATGCCAGTCTAACACCCGCCTTTTAGTTTCCTTTTGGTTCTAAGCAAGGAGTTAATACTTTTTTTTAGCAAAAGAGGCCTTTTCATCTTGTTTTCATGGTATATTGCCTTTTGTTCTATATTGGCAATATTTTGGTCTTATTTCCTTGAGGGCATTAAGTTATTTAAGAATGAGTTTTTCTATCTCTACCATAACTCTTTATGCCTAGTCTCGTTTACTGTCTGTTTTGGGGTACCGATCTTCACATTACAGCTTTCCCTCAGATCTCTCCTATTCTCCATGTTTTTCTTACACTTAAGTTTTATATACTAAGAGGCCGAATGGAAGCTCAGATGAGCTTTATTCTGGAAAAACCAGAGTGGATGCTGCACTTGAGAACCTGTTGAGGGAGAAAAGAAAAGAAAAAAGGAGAGGAAAGCAAAGGCAAGGAAAAGAAAGAAAAGAAAACAAAAGAAGAGAAGAACCTTTGCTGGGTGGTGGCAGCCCATGCCCTTAGTCTATCACTTGGCAGGTAGAGATAGGTGATCTGAGTTTGAGGTCAGTCTTGGGATGCTGAGTGAGTTCTAGGACAGTCAGGACTATACAGAAAATTGCTGCGTTGGGGATGGGCGTGAGGCTGGGGAGAAGGAACCTATGGATAGCTGTATCACTAAACCTATTGATTTTTCATGTTACTGCGGAACAAACTCAGGGTCTCCTGCATGCCAGGCAAGTGCTCTGTCAGTAAGTTACATCTTTAGCCATTTTATTTTGTGATTTTTACTGTGGAGACAGGGCTGGCCTTAAATTTATTCTTTTTCTGTTTCAGCTTCATGAGTAGCTGCTATTATAGTCTTATACTACTAGGCCAAAATGTATATTTATTATTTTGTTTGTTTGTTTGCTTTTCAAGACAGGGTTTCTTTATGTAGTCCTGGCTGTCCTGGAACTCACTCTGTAGACTAGGCTGGCCTCAAACTCAGAAATCCACCTGCCTCTGCCTCCCAAGTGCTGGAGTTAAAGGCATGTGCCACCACTGCCTGGCTTAAAAATGTGTAGCCCAGGTTGGCCTCGAACTCGTGATTCTCCTGACTCTTATCTCCTTCAGCAATTCCTACCAGCTATTTATTCTTATATACTAGTCATCCTAAGAATTTGTGTCTGTGTGTCTGTGTGTGATATATGCAAAGGAGGGGGAGGAGCTCAAAGAGGAGGGGAAGGAGGAAGAGGAGGAGGAAAGAGAGGTACTGCCCTTCATCAAACTTTGTGTCTTAGGGAGAAACTGTAAAGGATCAATAATTTTGATAACATTAGTATCAAATCTTCATTGATGGGTGATGTTAACCTTTGGTATGTGATGTTAACCTTTGGTATGCAATATTTTTGGAAGCCTATATAGAAAGATGTTACAAGATCTATGAAAATGGCCTTCCTCTTGGATCTAATCATTTAACAAAGGATTATTCATTTAGGAAACTAGTTAAGAAAAACTACCAAGGCCGGGCGGTGGTGGCGCACGCCTTTAATCCCAGCACTTGGGAGGCAGAGGCAGGCAGATTTCTGAGTTCGAGGCCAGCCTGGTCTACAAAGTGAGTTCCAGGACAGCCAGGGCTACACAGAGAAAGCCTGTCTCAAAAAACCAAAAAGAAAAAAAAAAGAAAAACTACCAAGTGAAGATTATTTGATTTGAATATTATAAATAATAGTGTGAGACATTAATGTGATATCAACATACAGACATGAAAAAAATCTATGATATTACATTGTAAAGTAGACTTGAGTACATGGGGCATGAGTAAGACATCACAATATACATAAACATTTGAAAAATACTTTATGAAATAGTTGCACTAAAGTAAAAGAATTTTGTTTGGTTTTTAAGAAAATTCTCCTGAACTTCAATGTCCTATTAAGCAAATGCTAAACTAAAACAAAACAAAAGGAAAAGAATCTGTTAAGCCTGAGAACATATGTTTCAATCTTTATTTCCTTCCCACACCCCACTAAGATGAAACTGGCGATATGAAAAAAGACAGAAATCGACAAGGAATCTGAGGACAGAGGATGGAATGACAGCATCCTATTCCTGGAGCCTGCAAAGCGAAAACATGGTACTGGACCGTTAGACACACACTAACAATGGAGTAATGTGAGGACCGAGCATTCGGACATCAAGAACACTGGATCTGTCCTAAGTCAAAAGTTTGTTGTTGTTGTTGTTGTTGTTGTTTTAAACCTCTGAAGGAGGAGACACAGGTTGGGCTAGAAGAAGTACCTCCTAGAAGTTAAGCAACGTCTAGGTCAAGGGTAAAGAGTAGTCACAACTCAACTGATCCATCCTAAGCTGTTCCCTTTCAACCTTCCAAAACAGTGACTCTTGGTGGAGAATAAAACATGAGCTGAGGCAGGACAGACTACACACACACACACACACACACACACACACACACACACACACACATTGCGCATTGATGGCCCTTTCTGAAGCTCATCCATGGACTCTGACCTATGATTCTGATTTGTAGAAAAATCCATATTCTAGACCTATAAGAACTCAAATCTGTTCATTGTTGAGAAACTTTAATAAGCGAGTCCGAAGGCCCCTTCCTGAGGGTTCCATCCTGATCCTTCCCTTATCCCCATAATTATGGAGCTAAACCTTGGACCTCAGAATGGAGGAGCCGGCTCTAACTTGGAGAATGGCTCAAACTTGGGTCTAACAGCTGATCTTTAACTCTGCTTCTTTGCCTTGAATCTGAAATGTGATCAGGGTAGAGACAGGGCAGGTAAATTTTTAAATTAAAAAATGAGAACAAACCAGGATATTTCAATAAGGATTGGGTATGAGAAACTTGCAGAAAGAAAGTAGTAGCAAGAAAGTGTGTGGCTCAAAGAGTGGCCTGTTCGGGAACCCTGTGCAATCTTTCAAGATTAAAAAGTGCATAATGAGGAAATGAAATTAGAATTCTTGGTAACCATAGAAACCGAACCGTTAGGGCTCCGTTTTTACAAAAAGAGGGGGGGGGGGGCGCTTCTTTGAAATGGAAATGATTGTTTAGATAAGGAAAGGTCTCCAGGGTGAGGACTGGTGGAGATGCTCTAGCAGAACTGAAATTAACCAGCCATAATATGAAAGTCTTTCAAACCCGGAATTCCAGAGGTTTCTTTTTGAATCAAACGTGATTATGTTTTATAGGAAAATTTGTCACTTGAAGTTTTACACCAGGATTTCTTTACATTTCTATAGTCATAATATTCCCCTGTGTCCACAAATTTCCATTTCTCTCGCCTTAGCATTGGCTATATTTAGCATTTTTTCTTTTTTCCCGTAGCTTGCTCCTGGAAACACGACGTCGTGTGAGGCTTCTGTTATTCTGGTCTCTAGATCCCAGAGTTAATTTTAGAAAGGAGAATTTAGATGTTAGATGCACAACAATTTTAAAAGAGAAAAATGTATCTACATACAAGGAAGCGCTGTGACATCATTGCTATGGAGTTTAATAAAAAAGTATAATCAACATTAAGCTAAAATGTAACAAGTACCAAGATTTATGCATCTTGCTTATAAGTAAGAGCAACACTACCAACTTGAAAAAAAATAACTCGTCGTGTTTATAAGATTATAAACTGGGGCTCAGAGAGATTTGAGGAGTTTCCTTGAGGTCCTAAAATCTTTAAATAACCATAGCTTGGTGACTGGACCGCTGCATTCCCCCTTACCCCACCCCGCCGGTCTCTTTGTCTTTTATATTCAGAGCTTCTGCTCTCTCCTCTGCGTGGGCTGAAATCTGTGGTGGCTTCAGTCTGTTAAGATTGGGAGCAAGTCCATTAGTGATGCTCTGTAAGAGTCTTTCTGTTGGTCCGATGACTTTGGTGAACCATGGGTCATTACAGCTCCCGGAGGCTTCGAAGCTCAGCTCAAGTGCACACCGGGGCTTTGAGATTTTCTGTATCTGACCAGGTAGACGGTCCCTCTTGTCTTCTGCCTTTCCAATTTGACAATTGAACACTGCTTGCACTTATAATTTTCACCTCCGTCGTGCTGAGGATGCTAGGGTGCCTGAGAGAGATGGTTTGCCACAGAGACACACCCAGGTCCTTAACTGACATCCATGTTTGGCTGAGTGACTTTTGGTCCTTAAATACCACGAATGATTCCTTTCCACTGAATGACTTAATGGTATTTTCCTCTCTATGTCTTCAAGTGACCAAATGAAACAGAAGATGAACATCTATAGAAATGTGGGGTAGTAATAAAAATATTGTTCAATGCCTTACCTTTTTTTGAGGAGGTCTGCAGAACGGGTAAAGGATTGCTTAAATGGAATACTGAACACAGTTCAAAAAGATCAAAAAGAAAAAAAACTCCCTTAGTGTTCATAAAAAAAAAAAAACCCACAAAAAACCAATAGGTGTGCTCCTTCATATAACTTCATTAAGACAGCTATTCTGTAATAAAAGGAGACTCATTTCCAGGAACAATCAGACCTAGGAGAGGAGAACTCTATCAAAGTTTATGACATCAGTGGTAACCACACCAATATAACCTCCAAATGTCCCCTGAAGGAATTCCTAGCCATGTTTACTGTCAGAAACATTGTTTCTCTGTCTCCACAAGCTTGTTTTGTAGACTGTCTTATCTTACAAGAACCTACATTTTAATAAGTATTTAAACTGGGTGGTGGTGGTACATGCTGCCTCTGCAACAGTGGGCAGATCTCTGCAAGTCTGCGGCCAGCTTAGTCTATAGAGTAAGTTCCAGGACAGTCTACTGGGGCTACACAGAGAGACCCTCTCTCTCAAAAAAAAATTAAGATAAGACAGTTAAATATAACATGTATTTGTTCTCTTGACTCTGTTATCAAACATCTGATTATTAAAGGTATTTTCTAAAAATTCTAGTAATAAAATAGCTGGGTGTGGCTGTTCTCTTCTGTTATCCCAAAACTTGGGAGGCAGAGGCAGGAGTCTGGATTCAAGTCATTTGTTTCAAACAAGAAAATAAATATTATAGCAAATGAAGGCTTGAAATGATAACAATGATAATTACCATAACAAGGTTTAAATTTATTTAGGATTCATGCTAATATGAAAAGGAACAAGAACAATTAACACACTTACCACCCCAACCAAAAAAAAAAAAAAAGCACTCCAGTGAAACAACACTGACACAAAATATTGAAGCAATATCTGTCCATTAATATAAATAATAATACTGTTCAATCGTGTAGAGTGCACACTACTTAAAGCTAGTTCCTGTTAACTTGGTGGCTCTCTTCCTTACAACTTGACTGATGCCTATAAACAGCTAGGAAGAGTGCCATATTTAATCACAGATCATGCTTGTTAGATTCTAATGGATGTATCCCAGGGCTTCAGGGAATTTTAAGGCTTACACACAAGTGTCGTCACTATCTATTACTGATTAAAGGAGGTTTATACCTTTCTGGCTGGAATTCTACATGGAAAATGTTTTGGGTTATGCATGCCTTTAAGAATCTTTAGGCTTAGCTGGGAGGTGGTGGCGCTTGTCTTTAATCCCAGCACTTGGGAGGCAGCGATAGGCGTATTTCTGAGTTCGAGGCCAGCCTGGTCTACAAAGTGAGTTCCAAGACAGCCAGGACTACACAGAGAAACCCTGTCTCAAAAAAGAAGAAGAAGAAGAAGAAGAAGAAGAAGAAGAAGAAGAAGAAGAAGAAGAAGAAGAAGAAGAAGAAGAAGAAGAAGAAGAAAGTTTTCTTGGGTGATCTCATTATGTCAAATTGACATAGTCAATGCGCTATTTCTGGAGGTGTGTATGTGCTTATGTGCATGCGTGAGTGTGTGTGTGTGTGTGTGTGTGTGTGTGTGTGTGGTACATGGATATGACTGTGTGGGTGTGTGTAGGCATAATATTGCTGTGCATTGTATAAAGTTTACCCTTGTGTTATTCAAATGTTGATTTCTCAGCCCTCATATCTTGTTTCAACTGGGACGTAGCATTTGTAAGGCTTAATTAAGTCAAGAATCTCCTGATTCAAGTTTATGTAAACGGTGCTTACGATTTATTCTCTGCCTTGTCAATAAAAACCCATCACCCAGTGGTTGGGCAGGAGAAGAGGGGGAGGAATGGAGAGAGGGAAGAAGGGAGAGAAAGAGAGGGCGAGAGGGAAGGAGAGAGAAGTGGAGGAGGAGGGGAAGAAGAAGAAAGATTGAGCCACCAAGAGGGAGGAGAGAAAACATCCTAAGAGTTCAGTTGGAGCATGGAAGGCCCTAAATGCAAGTATTATGGGGACTTTGGCTAGGAAGTAGTCAGATTAGTTTAGAGGATTAAAGTACAGATCAATGACTGCCCAGGTATTGTGGTAAAGCTCTGTTAGATAAGTCATCTTCTCTGTCATTATTGGGGAATTAGCTAGGATAAAGAAAAACAGCCACTGTATTAATTTGTTGCCTACATTTATATTAAAATTAGCATTTACAGGAATGTGTGGGTGTGTGCATATGGGCCAGATCTCTCTCTCTCTCTCTCTCTCTCTCTCTCTCTCTGCCTATTACCTTGAGTGATCTCTCATGAAACCAGAACCTGCCATTTGGCTAAGCTGCATGCCAGTAAGCTACTGGGGCCAACCTTTTCATGTTCTTCAATACTGGTGCTACAGGCATGTACAACCATTGTTGACTTTTGTTAGGGATGCTGGGGCTACAGGCATGTACAACTATTGTTGACTTTTGTTAGGGACGCTGAAAATTCAAACTTGGGTCCTCGGAGGATACAGCATGTGTCCCTATTCACTGAACTAAACTTGCCAGAAGCATCAACCCAATGTTCGCCAAAAGAATTAGCTACTCATGTTGATATGTTGTTTGGGGAAGGTTTATAAATTATGTAATATACAAAGTATCAATTATCCTTAAATGTTAGGATCCCAGACTTGTTAATCTTGAGATTCGCAAGAGTAAAACCAGTTCCAAAATTCTGAGCCAAATTTGAAGTAAGCTTTTATCAAATACTGACCAGGATGGGCACTGGTCAGGTCCATTCTGGGATTCCCAGGAAACGGCCATGAGTCACATTTTTGCATGGGCTTTAAAAGGCAAAAATCTCACAATCCATTGCATTTCCCATAAGGTTCAATCAGGGGCTAGCACACATCCTGACACATTATGCCTACAAGCATATTCGGTGTTGTTTGTTCAAACAAACTTGTGTAGGGTGAAAATATGTGGCTTGTTATTTCCCAAGAACTACAGCTCCCAGCATCAGGAAGTTAACATGCCCTTGGCCAAGTGGGGCTTCCGGGTTAACTTTGGCTCTTCTCTTTTCGCAAAGTACTTATTGCAGAGTACTCTCTCCTTTCTGCTCACAATGGCATCCATGCCTTGAGCCTGTGAATAGGTTACCTTCCACGGTTGGTACTCTTAGTCGAGTTACCTTGATCCTCAGAAGGGGAGAGTGCGCGCAGGCTGTGCTCCCAGAGAACGGGATGCGGGATGCACCAGTGAAACCTGATCAGGAAAGATGAAGATGAAGGATGAGCATGCACTAATGGATCCAAGCCTTTCCAGAAGCTAGAAAGGGACATGAGATCTTTCCCAAGAGATCCCAAAAAGCACCGCTGCCATTCTTAGCCCAGGGAGAGCCACGCCTACTTTCTGACCTGAAGAACTGTGAGCTTATAAACTCATGTTGTTCTAAGTTTCTGTTTGTGGTGATTTGTTTATGCCGTACTAAAAAAAGAAAGAAAGAAAGAGAGAGAGAGAGAGAGAGAGAGAGAGAGAGAAAGAAAGAAAGAAAGAAGCCAATTTGTGATTTCTTCTGCTCCTTTCTCCCTCTGACTTTGATGGAAAACAGTGTGAAGTCACCAGATATAAGCTCTTCTGTTGACTCTCTTGCAAACAGTTTAGGGTGAAGACATTCCGTCACTATCGGGGAAGCAGTACTGTCCCTGATTGCTTCTGTCCTTCCAAAGATGGGGTATAGGCAACCGGGTGGAGGGAGACCCACATGTCTCCCTGGAGAAGTGTACTTATTCGATAATTACAGAACTGCTTCCATTTATATCTGTCCGGTGGCCTCTGTTAAATGTGCTAGTGCTGCAGCTGATCCTAACTGACTTTTGAGAGTATCTTTGCTGGTAGTGATTTGAAGCAATGAAACCCAAGAAGCAGAGGAGAGAGAGAAGTATCTGTCACTTGCTACCTTTGACCCTGGTCATTGAGGTCCAGTTGTTAATCAGCCTTGGAACCTGCTGGTCAAGTGTCCTCCTTAGCGTTTCTGCAATGGCCGGAGACCACATGGGAGCTTTAGTGTCTTCGGCATGCTATGTCTAAGTCACAAGTGGATAAAAGCCATGTTGTAATTTTTTTTTTTTTGAACAAATGTGCTGTTGCACGATTTTGTTTTAAATGTCTCTCGGTTTCTACCAATACAGCTAAACAACTGAGATACTGGTTATGAATCCCTTAAATTCCTGCTCCCCGTCAGTTGTGTTAATGCCCCATCCCGTCACTACGTAAAGTGTGTGTCCATGGAGTGTCAGTTCAGGCAGCTGACATGCTCATACTGCCTGTCTTTTTTCTCCTCTTAAGCCATTTCAGATTCCAAATGTCTTGATAACAGTCCTTTCTCAGCCCTGCGAAGGAGTCTTCTATTTTTTTTTTTTTTTGTGCTGCCAAGTTCAGTTTTTCATCTTTATTCAAGTTGAGCAGTGGGAGGAGTATCCTTTGCCCTAGAAAAGATAATCTATAAACTGAAGTGGCCATATTCCACTCTCCAAAAGACAGCTCTAGGACAAGACACTAGAACTTATAAAGACTGAAAATATATAGTGGCTTCCAGCAAGTGTTGGCATATCACAGCTCGCAAGCCGGCTGACTGTTTTCATAAATAAAGTTTTACAGGAACATAGCCATGTCCACTCATTTGCATATTATCTTTGGTTTGCTTCTGAGCTCCAATGGCGGAACTCAAAGAGTGATCCAGACTCCATCTGGCTGGAAAATCCCAAAATATTTTCTATGTGGCCCTTTATGAACATGCTTGCCAGCCCTTAGCTATGTCTCGTTATATAGCAAATAACCCCCAAGATCTGGCAGCTTAAGGCAGTACTTGATAATTCAGGGCTCCTGTGGGTCAGGGACAATGATTCTAGCACAGGATCCCTGAAAGGGTATCAGATCGTATCTGATCTACAGTCATTTCAAAGTTTGACTGGCTGGGGCTAAAGGGTTGACTTATAGCTCGTACACATGTCAGATCTCAGTGTCTCAGTGGCTGCTGACTGGAGTCCTCATTTCTAGAGCATCCTGAACTTCACCAGGGGACTTAGTGCTGAATCTCATAGTTTTCTTTCCCCCTCAAAGTAAGTGATGGGGAGGTAGTTGGAGAAAACCAGTACCCTTCAGAACAGTGTTCAGCATCTCCCTGTGAACACAAAGAACTTGATCTCTCTACCTTAAGCTCTTGAATGTTGGCAGGCAAGTGGATGCTAATGCATTTAGCTGGCTTCTTTTATATTTAAATCTGGGGATATACGATAACTTTTACTGTACGGAGTTTGTTAGATGTACTGAATTTGTTAGATGCAAGCTCTAAGTCCAGCCCTCATTTGAGAAGAAGTTATTGGATGGGTTCGAGGGATGGATCCCAGGGAGGAACAAACCAGAGGCTGGCTATGACTTTAAGGACCCATCTGTTCAAATTTAGCCATTCATATAGTGACACTGTGTTTTATCTTCTATCTAGTCTGGAATTTACCACCATAAAAAGCCAAAGAAAGCCAAGTGGGTAATGTTGAAGTCGATGACCAGCCCCATTCTGAGGCACTCGGAGAGGTGGTTAGTCTCATTGAGGCCTTCGGGCCAAGTCCAGGTGAAAACCTGAATGGTCAGAAACCTCATGGGACACAAGTGCTCAGAGAACAGAGACCTTTGATCAAGGTAGGTTTGGTTTGGGAGCAGTTAAGAGAGCACTTTGCCAACAATGAGAACTTCGATTCACTCAATATGCAACCAATATTCACTGAATTCCTGCTAAGTCCAGGCAGGATTGAAGGCTTCTTGGATACAGCAATCAACTTGGAGGGGAGGGCAGATGACCCCAGGCAGGAAGCAGCTGACAGCAGGTGCTTCCTCAGATGCTGACAGCCAGTAAGGGACTTCGTAGGAAGTTAGTGACTTCCTAGGCTAAGACCCCTTTCCAGTACTTGTGAGAAGGAGAAGATATTTCGATAAAATGATAGCAGGCAGACTGGAGATTCTAGACACTTTTTAAACACATTCTTAGTACATTTGGATTCCTTGTTAGTTCAAGTGATACTTTTTAAAATGTTTGTTGCCCTGAAGTTTGTGAGTCTATGCAAGGGCATTTAATGGCAAAGCCTTAAAAGCTGGAGACCTTTCTAAAGTGGTTCCTAATGCTGCAGCCTTTAAATACAGTCCCTTGGGTTGTGGTGACACCCCCCCCCCATAAAATTATGTTGTTGCTACTTTATATCTTTGCTACATTTATGAATTATAGTGTAAATATCTGCTATTCAATGGTCTTAGGTGACCCCTGAGAAAGGGTCTTTTGACCCTCAAGGGGGTCACAACCAAACAGGTTGAGAAAGCTTGTTGAAGATGGTGGAAAGTATCAACTGGCTACTTTGTTGTTGTTTAGCCATTTTGTGAATAGTTATACATTTTCACCGGACTGAAACTCACACTGTATTTACTTAATCATCAGTCTTGTATTCTGCTCTAGGAGCCTCTGCTGACCCCCCAAACCTTGTCTTTTCATCCCGAAATGGATGTAGAGACGAGAGATGGAAAGAGGAAAAGACTTTCCTTGGTTCAGCTTGAACTGTAAAGGACTGTTGTCTGTGGTTCAGGGGTGTTGGAGCAGAGGAGGCAGAGGGAAGGAGTGTTAGAGACAGCTTTGCTTTTAGGACAATATAAAAACTTTTGATCTTCATGTAAAGGCGATTTCTCTCTGGGTGACTGAAAGCCAGTTCTAGAATCCAGTTAGGCTTAAGTACTCCATCTCTTAGATTCGCATAGATGTAGATTTTTTTTTTTCCAGGCTGACACTGAACTCTGTACATCTCCTAAAAAAAAAATGTCTATTTCAGTCATTCACATTTCTGAACGGGAAGAGTCAGAGGCTGGGGAGCCACTAAAGTGCCTGTCACCGAAGCCATGAGGACCTGAGTTCAGAGCCTCAGGACCGCGTAGACACTGAGTGGCATATTTGTTCTCCTGGAGCTGGGGTGGGGGTGGGTGGCACAGGCAAATCCCTGAAGACCACTGGCCATCCAGGCTGGCAATCTGATGAGGTCAGTGAACAAGCCTGTCTCACAAAACATTGAAGCAGTCACCTGATGCTGATCTCTGGCTTCCACATGCCCACGCATCCGTATGTGCATGCGCCACCAAGCACACATGCACACACTTACATGAAAAAGTTCATGCATCACATACAGAAATATGAACATACTACATATTACACACATACACACACACGCAGAGAGAGAGAGAGAGAGAGAGAGAGAGAGAGAGAGAGAACTGCTGTGAAAGGTGACCTCAGGAAAGGCATTGTTTGCACTCTATGATAGTGGCAAATGTCATTTTTTGAATGAAACCTTGGCAAAGCTAAGTGTGCACAGAGTAGCGAAAGCCCTATCTGACTTCGAGTTGTTATTTTAACCTGGAAATTGTAATATTTGATACCAGATGTGCAAATGTTTCACACTTCCTGCAATCGGTGGTAAGGTTGTGAAACTGTAAGCCCGCCAGAGCAGAAGAGGCAAAGGGCAGAGTAGGAGAGTTTCGGGAGGTAAAGTCAGAAGCCGACGACAGGACTGCGGGTTGACTTTGACTGAAGGCAGCACGATTGCTCAACAGCAGAATCTGACAAACACCAAGAGAAAAAGGAAACGATTCAGCAGAGTCAGCCACCCCCAGCATCTTTCTTCAAAACCCAACAAAGAAATCCCCTATGCTGGATGAGTTATTTCCTCTTTCTGCCCTCCGAGGACAGTGGGAAAATAAGCCCTCGGGCTGAAATAGTGAAGTTAGGAAAGAGTTGAGTAAGAAGACAGTAACGAACTAGACAAAGGAGCCTCCAGGAGTGTGTCACCCACTTACCTTGGCTTTAGTAAAGTGCACCCCCCCCTACAGATGTCATGTGACTCTTTCCCTAGGTTTTCCTGGTCCCTTGTTTACAACTGTCTTCTCTACCTGCCCTTTTGCTCATTAGTGCCCCCTACCGGATTAGAAAGAAACAGCACTTCTCCTTAAGCCTCTTTTGTTGTTTGTTTGGAAAGGTTATCTTCAAAGCCCAATTTCAACCCACATCTTTTGCTTCAAGGAGTATTTCTTAGCTCCTCAATTTAGGACTCTCCCTACCCCCTTAGTCTAATTAATTAGTCCATTGTTACATTGATCGTAGTGACTTGTGTTATTTATACTTCTGTCTTCTTTATTGAGTTAAAAATTTCCTGAGGACTTTCCAGGAAGAAGTTTACATTCCCTATATCATTACTTTTTTTCTTAAATGGAGGCTATAAGATGCCAATGGTTGTTGATCTGACATTTAAATTGTTCAATAATTTTAACAGGGTTTAACAAGATCTTAGACAAAACCATCCTAATGATGTTTCTCCCAAATAAAATGAATTAATTTTTATTTTGATTTGCTTTTTTTTTTTTCATTGTGGTGCGAGCAAAAAGAGATTCCTTCTTTTTAGATTTCCTGTTTTTTAATATTGGCCCTCGGGTTTAGATTTCTTGTTTTTTAACTATTGGCCCTCGGGCCAAGGCTAGCCATTCCTGTCCCATCCTGGGGACCCACAAAGTAGAAAAAGAGAACTCACTTCCTCTAGCTTCACATCCACCCCGCCCCAATCCTGGGAAAGCCATTTTATTGTTTTCTTGCAGAAGTGTTTGCTTTCAAAAGTGAAAAAGGAACTGAGGCCTGCTATCTTGGAGTTCTTTACATCGAGGGAGTCACATGGGTGCCTGGTTGAACAGCGTTTACTGGGGGGGGGGTGTTGAAGATATAAATTCTTTGCCCCTCTGAAGAGTAATCTGTGATCTAAACAGTCTTGAAGGAACCTCTCCCGACCTTGTGGCTTTTCATCATCAACCTCTCTCGTGCATAGTTTACACCCTAAGCCACATCGGCTACTGCTTCTTTTTTTAGTGACTCTCAGCAACCGTTGACTTTGATCTGCAACACACTTGAGACGATTTTCTGAAAGGTCAAAGGCGACTAGACTACCCCTCTGTCACTGTCTCTGAAGCACTCTTATCACCTTAGTGACTCCCCAGAGCCTCGCCTCTGACCTTGTTCTTTAGTGCTTTTTTCCTTGGGGGTAGGGGAGAGTGAATTCGTTAATCACAGGCAGGCTGGAGCTTTCTCTGTCCTTGTATTTGAAATTTACAGCAGCTCTCCCAAGCCAGCAGTGAGTTGGGCTGGGCTTTGTTTTGCTTTGCTTCCTTGGCTAACTGTTTGGTAGAGGTGGGTCCCCGAGCAGCTTGGTGGCTTGCAAGTTCCGCGAGAGAGTGGAATCCCAGCTTTCCAGCTCTTCTCTAGCTAGGATCCACGTGGTCTGACACAGAAAAATCAAAATAAAATAAAGATTCAGGCTTCATAAGTACTTGCAGATTGATTGTAGGTGGAAGTGCTCACTCAGACCTTGAAAGTCGACGTGCGGCTGTTAATCGCTGGCACCATCTCATTTCCCCTTACCCCCACCCCACCCCCTTATCCGCTTTCAGTTCCTCTTTTCCCAGCAGGTGTCCGCTCGGCCGGGCTCTTGCTTCCCCTTGTCTCTGGCAGAGGAAAAGTGGTGGGAACTGAGGTTTGAGCATGTCTACAGTGAGGTTTGCATACTGCTGGACCTTCCTGGGAGTGTTGCTTCCCGTACAGTCTCTTGGCAATTGATTGGAGTTGCTTTTAACACTTTCATTCCTCTGTCTGTCTGCTTGCTTGCTTTCTCTCTCTTTGTCTCTCTGTCTCTGTCTCTGTCTCTCTGTCTCTGTCTCTGTCTCTCCCTCTCTCCTTCCTTCCTTCCTTCCTTCCTTCCTTCCTTCCTTCCTTCCTTCCTTCCTTCCTTCCTTCCTTCCTTCCTCCCTCCCTTCCTTTCCTTTCCTTTCTTTCTTCCTCCTCTTCCTTTCTCTTCTTTTCTTTCTTCCTTTCTTTTTGTATTTCCTCCTCTTTCTGTCTCTGTCTGTCTTTCATTCCTTCTCTTCCTTTCTTTCCTTCTTTCTTTTGGACTATTTATTTTATTAAAAATTTTACTGTAAATTATTTTTCTTATATTTTGATCATGTTTTTCCCTTTCCCCAACTCCTCCCACATCTTCCAAACCTCCCTACCCACCCAACTTCACGTTCTCAACCTCTTTTCCCTCGCAAACAACAAACAAACAAAACCACTAAGCCACACCGACAAAAATGCCCAAACAAAACAAAGGGAAGCAAAAAAAAAAAAAAGCCCACTACAGAATAAGACAAAGCAAGTTCATTTCGTGTTGGCTAGCTCTCCCTGGCCATAGCGCCTGCCTTGGAGTGTGGTTGTTATGCACTGTGATGTCCCGTTGGGGAAAACTGCTTGTCCCTTTGCTCACAGGTATGGAATTGCAAATAATGTATTGGTTAGGGATGGGATCACATGGACCTTTCCTCTTCTACATTGTAAAAGATCTAAGGGGAAGCTTTGGAAGAAACTTTTCTAAATCACACAGTTTGCAAAGACAAAGGTAGGATTTGAAGCTTGCCTTGGGTAGCTCCCAGCTTCTGCGGTGTAAAGTTAGGGATGAATTCTATCATTTCCTACTAAGCATCTTGGTTTACAGTAGAGAGAAAAGGGCCTTTCTAGTGAAGCTCTAGCTAATCTGTCATGTGGGCAGCAGGGCCACTTAGGGTGTGTTAGGCGGGGTCTTCTCTGTCAGTAAGGAGCTTGACTCCAGCTGGTAGGGACAGGAGCCTCCTAGCTCTGCAATAATCACTTAACTGAGTGTCAGTAGTCACTTGAGATTGATGGCCAAGCTCAGGCAATGCTCCTCTCTCTATCCCGCCTTTGATGGTTTTTCTTTCATTAATCAGGGAAAATGAATTTAGTGGCTAAGCTCTTCCCTTTCATCAAAGAGAACGCCTACTTTAAAGGAAGGGGCAATCTCCTCTGTGCAGCGTGAAGTTAAGAAAGCTAGGTGGGTAGGTATGGGCAGGACTCTGGGGTCTCCTCAGCACTGACACATGTCATAGTCTTGCCTATGACTTGCTTGGACGGTGGTGTGTCTTAGGACTGTAGGGGGTCCTTTGAGGGGAAGGATCATAGCTAAAACAATGAGTGGTTTCTCATTATCCAAGGAGATTTTGTATACACACCTTTGTTTGAATTTTAAAAACGCTTGAAAATGAATCCATATATATTATATAAAAAAAAACAATCAAATGAATTGTAACTGGATCTGTATCTTCAAACAAGTCTCATATTGATACTTCGTTTATTCATATATTTAAATATGGGTGAATGTCCTATAATTTAGCACTTTGATCAAATGCTGAACATTATTATCTGGGGGCAGGGAGGAACTTAATTTTCCTGGTAAAATCATGCAATAGCATTAGTTAAATTTAAATGAAATTTTGATAGTTTTTTGATAACAAGAGTTACTTTTTTTGCACAGGTAGCTCTTAAAGGCCTTAAACCTTTTCAAAATTTAAAAAATATTTGATTTTTTTTTTACTCTGCCTATTACACTGGAGTCCCTGATGATTTAAATTTTTGTTGGCATTTCCTCTAGGCTCCGCCCCACAGCTACCTGGCAACAGCCAAGTGCGTCCGATTCAGTATAAAAGGGGCTGCTTGCCCTCTCCGCTCTCTCTTGCTCTCCTGCTCTTCTCCTCTTGCCTTTGCTCCCCTTACCCTCTTCCCCCTATTGCCCCACTCCTCTCCCCCTCCCCCATGTACTCATGGCCTGTGCCTACTCCTCTCTCTCTCTCCCTCCCTCCCTCTCTCTGCCTTTTTCTGTCTCTACTCCCTCAACTCCCTTCCCCATGACCTAAATAAGCTCTATTCTATACCATACCATCCATGTGGCTGGTACCTCTGGGGTAAGGGATGCCTCAGAGCATGGGCCAGCAGAGGTACCGCCTTCCCCCACACCATACCAAGCTTCTACCAAACATATCCCTGGCTTTTCTTTCTTATATAAAATAGAACAGTTTTGACTTGTTATTATTAATCCATCTCTGTTAATTCCAGATGTTTGTGTGTGCACTGGAGAGTATGAACGTGGGGGGGGCAGTACGGTTTTTGATATCACCTTCTTTAAACTTCTAACATTCTAATCTTTCTCTGTTTGCCATTTCCTGGCCTATCTGTGGGATTGCATTTGCATTTCTTGCTCTAATGTCTATAATTTTTGCACTGTTGCTCAAAACTATCGTACTGGGATGGGAGAAGGTACAGGGTCGCATCAAGTGCTATGGGAGAAGTGGAGACTGGTGTAGTAAGAGATCACCGGGATCTCTTGTAAAGGGTTTTGTATGATGCTTTGGCTTTCCCATGCCAGCATGTAATGGTCAGATATGTCCTCTGGGTTGGATTTTGAGCATCTCCCAAAGCATAGACTATAGCATACAGATGGTGGAACCTGAGGGAAATGGGACAGACTATGATGAAGTCAGGTTGTGGATGTGGGTGGGCTCTCTCGAGGGGTATGTTTAGACTTCCTTCTCCCTCCCTTCTCCACTCTCTCCCTTTCCCCCTTCCCCTCCTCCCTATATCTTGTAGAAAGAATCTTTATGTACTGTGTGGAAGTATCACCTTTCAATAAAAAGCCTATGACCATCTGGCAGGGGAGGAGTGATTTAGTCAGGTGTGGGCAATTTGCCCCATACACTGCAAGAGACTAAGAATAGGTAACCAACCACATGGCAGGACTTAGACTAGAATAAACAGGTAGTTAAGTTATGAGGTGGGTGGGAAACAAGCCAGAACTTTTAGCCTAGGCATTTCTTCATGTCAAAGAAGTTTCAGAGTGTTTATGTTGGGTAACAAAGAGGCCAGGTGGAAAAGCCCACAGCTACAACCTCTCTCTCTCTTCCTCCTTCTCCCCTCTTCTTCTCAGCCTCTATGAGGTGGACTGGCCATCTCTACCACGGGCTCTCTCCCACCCTGGTTGGCCACACCAACACAGGCTCAGAGCTACAGTGCTAAGTAACAGTGGACACTGTCCTCTGAAACCTGAGCTGAAATAAACCTGTCTTCTTTTAAGGTTGTTACTTAGGGAATTGTATCACAGTGACGCAAGCTGATGTTCCCATAATTCCTTCCTGGTCTTAACTATCACTGAAGTGCATGTGAGCCGGCATTTCTCATTTCTGCTTGGCCAATAATTACGGCCAGTTTTAGGATCTTGCAGGTTTGGGGAGGTAAATAGATCAGCTGAATTCGCTTCTATTTTGGTTATATGTGGCTAGAAGTGAAATAAGTACTGTTGGAATGTAAAACCCCAAATCCAGAGGTCTTCGTTACAGTATGTCATCATCTCTACGTGGTACCGTCAGGTGCTCTCCAAGGTAGCAGAATTTAGATTCCAGGTGAGCAAAGCCGGTGGTAAGAGCTGAGGACAGCTTAGGTTTCAGGCTTATCCTATTACTGCTGAGCTTTGTCTTTTTGGTTCTTGAAGAGACAGGATTCATGTAGCTCCACCTGACTTTACTGCTGTTAAACCCCAGCCCCCATTTGTAGTCATATTCTACATAAACACAGCCTAATAAATTAGCAATTTATTTATAAACTAAAGAGACAATTTCCCTTCTAAGTACATAGGTATGATAGTCTATCAGGGAAGGACAGGCGTCTAACTAAGCCCTCGGAGGTCTGTATTGACATAGAGAGCCATGTATTTGATGTATTGACAGAGAGAGCCATGTATTTGAATAGCGTTATTTTTCAGAGTTTAAAGGCATCTCAAAGCAGAGAGCCCTTGCAAGGACAGCTGTTGCTCTTTCCTGATTGCTTTCCTAACATGCTGTTAAAAGGGAGGAAGTTCTAAAAAAAAAATTTAAAAAAAAGGGGGGGGGGCTGGTGAGATGGCTCAGCGGGTAAGAGCACCCGACTGCCAGGGCCATTACGTGGGAGGGGGTGGGTAGGGGAGCAGGGCGGGAACGCGGGAGGGTAAGGGAAAATTTCTGGATAACATGTGAAATGTAAATGAAGAAAATATCTAATAAAGAGAGGAAAAAAAAAGGGGGGGGGCTGGTGAGATGGCTCAGCGGGTAAGAGCACCCGACTGCTCTTCCAAAGGTCCTCAGTTCAAGTCTCGGCAACCACATGGTGGCTCACAACCATCTGTAACGAGATCTGACTCCCTCTTCTGGAGTGTTTGAAGACAGCGACAGTGTCTTCAGAGGGCTGAAAACAGAGGGCTTTGACTTTGTTTTCTGGTGTCCATTTGCCTCACCCCTCTTTCTTCCTTTCTTTCTTACACAATACAAGTGACTAAAGCCTTTCCATTTATTTATTATTACATATAATAATAAATAAATAAATCTAAAAAAATTAAAAAAAAATAAAAAGGGAGGAAGTTTTTTTTTTCTTCCTTTTATTAGCTCTGGGGATTTTGGATAAATTCTCTTCTCATCCGTCCCAAGCTTCTTGAGATAAAAATTCTCATCTTGTTTTGTCTTCTGTCCCCAGGATCTGACACGGGACTCTATCACTCCACTGATGTCTGTTGTATTTTCCTTTACATGAGGCAGGGATGAAGGTCATGGCTAGAGGGAAGGCAATCTTTAATGATGGTGTTGGAAGTGAAGGAGGTTGTACTGAATTTGTATAGACAGGAAATAAAGCAGGTCTAACTGGTAGGAGCCAGACACAGAAGGTTCCCTATGGTGTGCTACTGAAGAGGCAGAGGCCAAAGGACAAGGACTAGCCTACTGGGAAAACAAATAAGAGAGGCAGACTGTACCTGCTCCAGCTCATGCATATTTAGGGCCTGGGAACAGTTGGGTGATTTATGTTAGTGACAGCGCTAGAGCCACCTGTGTAGTCACTAATAATACTGTGCACCTCAGTATTTCTGATGATGCTTTCTGAATGCCATCAATCAACGGAAGGTCCTTTTCATTTGCTTATCTCTCTCTCTCTTTCTCTCTGTAGGCCAGGTCCAAGTCTGTGGTTGTCAGTCTTAGATGGAGACTTGTTTAGCCAACTCAAGTGTGTGTCTCCTTTATTTTCTTCAGAGTTTCATAGATCCCAGGCTCATTTCCTCAAAAAGCGTCTTGAGAAACCATACATTTAACAACCAACTCACTGTTTGAGAGATCATCATGTCTTCCATTTTCTTCTCCCGGTAGTTAGAGTCATGGAGGTGACGGTACAGTTTTGGGTCAGGTTCACTTGCTCTTTCCTACAGCAGAAGATGTGTTTAGCAGAGCTCTGTGGTGCCTGAGGTCAGCCTTTGCCTTCCTTCTTCTCCTTGGTTAAATCATAATCACCTTGTCCAGAAGATGCTAAGTCATCTCCCTTGGCTTTCACTAGCTCAGGAAATAGAAACTTAATTCTGATCTCAGCGAATCCTAACTTGATTAGGAAATGAGAGAGGAGGTATGAAGGAGATGGAAGTGTGATGTTCCTGTCAGACCAAACACAGTCTAATATTCTACCAATTGCCTCTCGTTTGGTTTATTTCTGTAGTGAATGCCTGGCTCATCAGGATGCTAAAAGTAAAAGCACCAACTCCCAGGACCAGCAAGCCGCCGTCTCTGCTGCGAGGAGGATGTGGACTTGGCTTCCATCTCTCAGTGTTTCTGCTTCACTGGAACAAGGAAACAGAGGGCTTTGACTTTGTTTTCTGGTGTCCGTTTGCCTCGCCCCTCTTTCTTCCTTCCTTTCTTACACAATACAAGTGACCAAAGCCTTTCCCCTTTCACCACTGTACGGATGTAGTGTCAAGATAAAGAACTATTCTTTCCCCATCTTTGAGGGTTGGGAGGAATATTAGTTTTTGAGCTTCATAGAAAGTTACTGATTCGGGATCCTTTGGATTTTACAGCACAGTGGACCAGGGAAGAAGAAAGGCTATTCTGGTTGATTTGAATTGTTCTTTCAATAGGTAACTCCTGGACCAACGAAGAAGTAGCAGCTTATTTAGGGTTGTGTAAACAAGATTATAAGCATGCTCTTTTAGGTCAGATTCACAGAGGATTTATAAGTGCAGAATGCTGGAAGTGAGACTTGGAGAGCTACAGCAAGCTGTATAGACAGAGACGGGAAACAGGACATTCTTAGGACGGACCAGACTCGGTCTGACCTGCCACATTTACCTGAAAGTTCAAAAATGCCCTCCTCCCCAGTATACAGCCAGACTTGACCTCCAAATCTGAGTACACGAGAGAGAGAGAGAGAGAGAGAGAGAGAGAGAGAGAGAGAGAGAGCGAGCATTTGTAATGTTCTGGGGGATTTGAGAAGTTCAGGCCTACCCACATCCTCTTAGCTACAATGTAATATTTATGAAGTTTGCCATATTAGATTTCACAAAGAGGTGAAGTTATTATAAGAATTCTAAGTGATCTCAATTAATTTATAATTAGAGCCTGAAGAGGAGCCAGAGAGTGTATGAACTCAAGTTTTAGAAGAACTGAGCTTTGATATACTTCTCTTTCCTACCCTTTTCCTCCACTTTATATAACATTATGTGATTGATTAATTCATCCCGTCTCCCCACGCTTCCACAAAGTTATCAAGGTAATTTCTCAGTAGTGGCTCAGACATTTCTAGACAGGCCATAGCTGTCTAGATAGGTTTTGTTTACATCTACAATGTTTAAAACTTTTACAATTTATTTTTACTTTATCATTTAAAAAAAAAACCCAAAATCAAACCAACAAACAATAACAACAACAAAACCCTATGTTTTTTGACCTCTGTTGTAAAAGGAAGAAATTTTCAGCTAGACCTGTAAATTTCATGGAGTATCCCTTCCACCTCATTCCTAAGAGCTGTGAACTACATATAGTATTTGTTGAGCCAGGTGTGGTGGTGCAGGCTTTTTAATCACAGCACTCGGGAGGCAGAGGCAGGCAAATTTCTGAGTTCGAGGCCAGCCTGGTCTACAAAGTGAGTTCCAGGACATCCAGGGCTATACAGAGAACCCTGTCTTGAAAAAAAAAAAAAGAATTTGCCACAGCTCCTACTACTCCTACTACCCTCTAATGTCTCCTTGGCACAGGAGATGGGTTGACATCTATGATCAAACTGGACTATTGTGCCCGTATTGTAGGATAAAACCTGTATCTTTTCCAAGTGACCAAAAACAGATGGGGAAGTATATATCTTATTCCATGAAAGGGAGAAGTTGAGCCTACTACTTATAAATACAAACTCAATTCTCAAAGGTTTAAGCTGTGACCAGAATGTCTCTGATGCCCTTCCCCCAGCCTTGAGTTGGCTAAACAAGTCTCCATCTAAGACTGACAACCACAGACCTGGACCTGGGGCCTGGCCTGCATTTGAGTCTTCCTGACTGAACCTTGAGGAGATGACTGCCTACTGAGCTTACTTTGCAACTCGATGCAGCTGAAGCAAAGGGATGGGGTTTGGGGTTCTGCCTATTTAAACACAGAGCTGAAAATTAAACTCTGTGCCTTGATCAGAGAATCTTTGTCTTGACTTGTTATTCCTCTCCTCCACCCATCCTAATCCATCCCCAGCTCTCCTTCCAGGTGAACCCAGTTCTCCACTGCTGCTGATGGCTACAGTCTCTGGCTCACCTCCTTAATGTTCCTTGTTTTGAACAATTGGAGAATAATGTAACTGAGAAGTATTGTTTTCAGGAACCTATTTCATGTCACCATGTCCTCAGAGATAACAGTGATACAGGAGGAAGTGAACTTTGCCATTTCACCTTTTTTTTTCCACTCGAGGAGCCTTCTACATTCAAGGGTCCAGTTATATATATATATCTTCTCCACTTACCCACACAAAGAAATCCTTCCTTCTGGGACCCGAACTCTGGTCTCATGATGTTTGGTCTCGAGTAAGCATATCTGTGTACTTGCCTGCATCTGGTGTGACCTGGATGGGGAGCAGACACTGTGGGTGGTCCTGATGGAGGGTGAGGGAGCTGGCCCGTTGATTTGAATTCACAACTAACTGTGGAAGATATAAAGCGAACAGAGCCATGGGTATTTTATCAAATGCCCGTGGCCACACGTTGACAGTCTCCTTTGTGTCTTTTGTTCTTGCATTATAGTGTCCTAAGATGCTCCATTCACCAAGGGTTTCCGAAGCAGTGCTAAACTTCCTGGATAAGGTTAGGGTTGTCGTAGCTAGGCCTTATGGAGAGCTCATCTAGCATGTAGGAGGCCCTGGATTTGATCCTCAGATCCACAAAGCAAAGCAAAGCAAAGCTAAACAACTGAAACAGTCCAGGAAGTTCTTTTCTTTACACTTGGATCCAAACCTTGATGTAGAGTGTTAGTATTATTATTATTATTTATATTAAGGGAAAATGAATTAAGAAATCTTATCAGGGCAGGGCGTGGTGGCACACGCCTTTAATCCCAGCCCTCGGAGGCAGAGGCAGGCGGATTTCTGAGTTCGAGGCCAGCCTGATCTACAGAGTGAGTTCCAGGACAGCCAGGGCTACCCAGAGAAACCCTGTCTCAAAAAACCAAAAAAAAAAAAAAAGAAAGAAATCTTATCAGGACACAAACGGGAAAGGCATGAAGTGGGAACGGGCTTGTGGGTGGAGATGGTGACAGATCTGGGAGGGAGATGAAAGAGTATGTCTAAGAGTAGTCAGACTGTATTACATATGTATATAAGATTGCCAAAGGACAAATTTAATAGATGTTTTACACACACACACACACACACACAGCCTCATACAAATAGTGCTCTCTAGACCAAAGTGAGACATTGGGCAAATATGACTCAAGCCCTCTCAACCTTTGCAAGTGAAATTTCAGACATAGATAGCTATCCACCATAATGTGAATGCCTACAGCACCCACAAATCCAGGTTATATGGGTTTATGTCTTTGCTGGCTTCTGTGTACAGTGGGAGAGCACAGGACCCACCACCAAGAGATCACAGTTTAGATGGTGTCTTAGGGTTTTACTGCTGTGAACAGACATCATGACCAAGGCTAAATATAGGGCCAACATTTAATTGGGGCTGGCTTACAGGTTCAGAGGTTCAGTCCATTATCGTCAAGGCAGGAATATGGCAGTGTCCCGGCAGGCATGGTGCAGGAGGAGCTGAGAGTTCTGCATCTTCCTCTGAAGGCTGCTAGCAGAATACTGACTTCCAGGCAGCTAGGATGAGGGTCTTAAAACCCACACCCACAGTGACACACCTACTCCAACAGGGCCACACCTTCTAAAAGTGCCACTCCCTGGTCTGAGCACAAACAATCCATCACAGATGGGAACGATAGACATATAAGAATAAAATAATTTAATAAAGTTTACAAATTCACTGTATTGGGTACCTACTCTACCCGAGGGGCTATGCCAGAGAAGGACATAACTTATTGTCCCATTAGGGGACACGAGAACATTTCTTCCAAGTCAAGTCAACTTGAATAAATTAACATCCTCCTTGGGGGACTCATCAGACATGATGATCTGGTCACCAGTGTGAGGATAACAGAGTATACATTACACTAACACTGTTAACACAAGGCCACAGCAATGATTGGAAAACCAGAAAAACAAACATCTTATTTTATACTTCATCCAAATGGTTTCTTGCCTACACAGCTTCAGCCTATCAACCATCAGTTAGTTTTGAACAATTCCTTTAGATAACTTTTTATGGCTTTTCTTTTTTTAAAAAACCGCAGGTATGTATTCCCATTTAAATTAAATCTTCAAAATGGGATAAAATTTAAGCTACTGAGTTTATGTATTCGCTCAACAAACATTCGCTTTAGGCTAGGAGTATAATGTTTCTCTAGCTATCCTGTAAAATGTGAGACAGATATAAAGGCAAAGAGAACACCGTAATTCAATATGGTGCACAACTGAACATGTTTTGTCAGCCTGGTGGTAGAAGCCCATGCTTTTAATCCCAGGATTTTGGAGGCGGAGGCAGGCAGATTTCTGAGTGTGCCTGGGGGTTCCAAGACAGCCAGATCCACACAAAGAAAACTGGTCTCCAAAGCCAAACAAAAACAAAACACAAACCAAAAAGGAAAAAAAGACAATGTTTTTGTTGTCACAGATGTTTGTTAGGAATATAGATGTAGCTACCCATTAGGAAATTGTCCCCGTACAGACACCTCTGAGAGTTTAAATGTGTCAATGCACTCCAGGCAATTAAACCTCCCTAACGTGCTTCTTGAAGACCCTAGGCTGTCTCCATACAGCACTGTTCTGACTAAATGCATCATTCCGTTTAGCTAAACGGTTGGCTTTATTTTTCCCTCAGTAACAATTGCTTAGCTGTTTTTATATCATACCTCACAGGACTTCTTTCATTTATACGCTTTGTGCTTCCCTGGTATTCATTTTGACAATAACAGCAGCTGTGGTAGCAAGAAGAGAATTAAGCGGAAATCCCTGGGAAGGTTTGGCTTTTGAACAATTCCTTTGCAATATCGCCTTTGGCTGCTCTCATCTTTGTATGACCTTTGTGGTTCTGCACTTAAAGAAGGATGCTTGGAACTGGAAAATGTGGTTCAATCAGTGAAGTACCTGACACACAGACATCAAACGTGATGACGTAAGTTCATATTCCTAGCACCCACGTAAAATCTATGCGGGGTGTCGATGGTCTGTAGCCCCAACTTCCCCAAGAGGACTTAACTACCTTTCTCTCTCTCTCTCTCTGTTGTACATATGTGTATAACTGGCATAATTGTTCATATGCATCTGCACACGTGCATTCAGCAATGTGTGCAGGCCAAGGGCAAAGGTCAACTGTCTTCTTCAGTCACTCCTTTTTTGAGACAGTCTTTCATAGAATCGGGAACTCACTGATTGTCTAGAGTGGCTGCCAGGTAATTTCCAAAATTCTAGCTGTGGATTTAAGAAAGAAATAAATGCACATTTTTATTTGTTTATGTCTGACAAATGTAAGTATTCTATTGACCTTTCTATAACAGTATTTCGCGTACTTGATATTCCTTTTGCTTTGTAACGGAAAGACAATGAAAGCAGACAGATTACAGCCACAAGCCAAAGGACCCAAGAGGCTTAAAAGATCAGTGCCCAGAGAAGGGAGGGAGGTTCTCTGCTGGGCACACCCAGGACTTCTCAGAACAGGCCACATTCCTACAGGACAGAGATTCTTTGAGAAAAGGCTTTTTCTCAGTGACAGTGTAGCTTGCCCTTGACCTTGGGGCGTGTTGGGTAAATAGTTGAAGAATGCTTCTATAAGAAACATAGTAACATCTTGCACCTTTCTCCCTTTGTAATTTTAGGGCTCTTTCAGTTAGGGGAAGAGAGAATCCTAGTGTTAGCTGCAATATCAAAGTCTGTAACTACACTCAGAAAATAGAAAGCAATTCAATAAGTTAAGAGATCATAATGCTTGCATTGATGGAGCCTAGGCCCTGAATTTCTGAGCTAAACAGTCTCTATTTTGTGGCAGGAAGAGCTCAAGTTTCGTCTTTTATTCTGGTGTAAATTCATCATTCATGTGTTTAAGGAGTAGATACAGGCCTGGATTGTAAAATCTTTCTTTATAACATTAAGCAGTAGATTCAATAAAAAAAGGCATCCCGGTCTTTGCAGGCTGTAAGTGACTGATAAGAACGGAAGCAGAACTGATATAGTGTGATCGTCACCACAGTGAAGTAAGTCCAAATGGACCAGAAAATGCACAGGGGAGCAGGATGTCCAAAATACCAGCCAGGGAGATACTGACTAGGAAATGATACAGGCCAGAAAATACAAGAAGATATAGAATACCTCAATTAAAAATTGGAGAAAAAATTGTAACAATAAGTATGAAATGGATAGATTCTCTAGTTTTTGGATATATGATCAAAGGAAACACACACACACACACACACACACACACACATGATCACTTCCATGATAAAAACTAAAGTGATGTTTGCATGATGCACTCCATCTATGTGAACTGGAAAGACTTTAGTGTATTGATCAGTAATGTAAGCAAATCTATGGCAATCACAGGCAACTTCGCTGAATGTCCTTACAATTAGAGAAATCTTACTCTGCAAGAATGTCTGCACTGCGTTTCAGTTCTGAGGAAATGGAAACAAGTAAGAGGAAACGATTGTGTCGGAATGCATGTATAACTACACTATTACCACTGATAAAGAAGATGGAGAACATGGCTAGCTCAAATAGCAATGGTGGAGGAGACTTCAGGGCTAGTGTACTCCTTGGCTTGGGTTGCGCCATTTACTTAGATAGTTACTTAAATTTATATATATGTTTGGGTGTATGTGTGTGTGTGCAGTTTATATGGTGTAATAAAAACACAAACACAAACACAAACGCTGAGACCAACATCCACGATGAGATCACACCTTATCCATTATGCTGAACTGGTCTTAGCTGTTTCCAAGGCAGTTTGGGTTGGCAGCTTGGAGCAAAGCGTGTTCTACATTCAACGCGTCTCTTTTTCATGCGACGTAACTGACTGTGGTCCAGGATCCACTTGTTATTATTGAAAATTCTATTCAATGGGCTGGAGAGGTGGCTCAGCGGTTAAGAGCACTGGCTGCTTGCTCTTTCAGAGGTCCTGAGTTCAATTCCCAGCAACCACATGGTGGCTCACAACCATCTGTAATGGGATCTGATGCCCTCTTCTGGGGTGTCTGAAGATAGCTACAGTATAATCATATAAATGACATAAATCTTTTTTTAAAAAAAATCCCATTTGATTAAACTAGCGTTGTTCCCTTCCTGCATCCACACTTAGACCCACTACATCAAGCGAGGGTCAGCTAGCGATGGAGTAGCGAGTCATTACTATTTTAAGCCAGAGCTGCCTGGCAACGTCTGCTTTGCTGAGGACTCTTATTTCCACCCCAGTCTGCTTTTGTTAGACTCCTACCTCAAGTGGCACAGGCTGTGTTCCATAGATAGCAGCCGGAGAAATACGTTCAGTGGTACCTTTTCTTTTTTCTTTTTTTTTTGTTGTTAAAATCATCTCTAAACACATGAGCAGAAGGATATCTGAAAGGTGTTTTCGTCTGACTAATTAGGTTAGAAATCTCAGGGGAACAGTCCTATTTGCTACAGTTTAATGGAAACACTTTAGCTTCTGGTTGCCGAGTCTTCTAAGAACAGATCTCTCTTTGGCACTTCCTGTTGAACTTGGAGGCGGGAGGCGGGCATAGAGAAACCCTGTTTTACCTCGTGATTTGAGAGACTTAAATTGGGTTTTCAGGCAACGTAAAGGTTGTGACTTCTCAATTCCTTAGTTCATATTGTTTAGTATGGAACTCTGCACCTCAGGAAAAGGAATATTTATTGATGATTATTGGCGGGTGACTTTTTCCTTCCGGAGTTATATTATTGCAGCACAGTATTCCCCAAGGTCTGCTTTTAGTGTAGGCAAGACACATGATGTGCAGCTGGATACTTATTTCTTAGGTGAAGCATTTTTTTCTTCTGCTTGCTAGCCTGTGGATGTGCATGGTTGGAATGAGATTATTCCATTCCTGCACTCAGTTGGTGGGGAGTTCTCTGAGAAGCGATTTCATTTTGTCTTCTTCATGGGATTCAGACAGAATGTGGCGGGTTATCCATGTCATCTCAGAATTTGGCAAACTGCACGAGGCAGCAGGATCATGATTTCCATCTATCTTGGCTCCGTAGCAAGACCTTGTCTCAAATGCATACATAAATAAACAAGGGTTAAAAAAAAAATCCAACAGATTTTCAAAGATACCTTTTGTGTTTATTAAATGTTTACGACCTCTTTGACTCTATGTCTTTAATAAAAGAGATATTTTAAAAATACACTTTAAGGGCTGGAGAGATGGCTCAGTCATTAACAGTACTGGATGCTCATATGTCCTCAGTCCAATTTCCAGCACCTGCATGATGGCTTACAACCATCTATAGCTGTAGTCTCAGGGGACCCATCGCCCTCTTCTGGTATGCCAATATACACACACAATCCATATACATAAATAAGTAATAAAACATAAGTAAATACATCTCAAAAACAAATCGTTAAAAAAAAGAAAAAATGTATATTGAAAAACTGTATCTTGGCTCATTGTGATCAGAACAAGTTACTATAAATTATTGGAATGTCTTGAGTTTTTGGACTCATTTTGCAACAGATTGTAATTATCTCTGATAATTAAGATTATTATTAAAAATAGGGCATCTCACTGATTTTGAAATGCAATGGTAATAGGATGAGATTTTGTGTGGTGACAAGGAGAGAAAAACATTATGTGTGATGTCAAGTGGAAAACAAACAGAGCAGGGAGAATTCAAAGAGATGAATCCACGGAGATAATTCCTAGCTGAGGCATACTGGGGAGACAGGGACAGTTATGGAGTGATGAGAGGGACACACTCCCCCCCCCGCCCCCCCAGGAATCTCACGACGCCTTGTGCCAGCAGAGAAACAGGGATTTTGGCCTGCTTGAAATCTTTCTCCCATCTCAGCTATAAACACCCAGCTTTCTGGGAATCTTACCAGAAACTAAATTTATAGGGAAAAGACATGCTCTGAACCCATCACTATAATAGACATCACTAATGCTAGGACATTAGTTGTGGTTCTCCTTCGAGGAGCCCGTATCTATACTTGGATTTGTCTTACTGAATCTCTTTCAAAGAGAGCCACAGCCAACAGTGCTTTCCTATTGGGTCTGTGAAGAAGCATACACTGCGAAGTTTTCTGAACTTTACTTTGGGATTCATGGTTCTTTTGTCCCACAAAGGACCCCCCCCACCCCCGCGCCCAATAGGAAACACCTATAGGCAAGCATGTATTCTGTGTCCTATAATCAAATATGTGGCCCTGACAGACAATAGAAGTTTGAGAAAAGACCATTTTTATAAAGACCTAGCTGGCATTTAGTATGAAGATAATTCTCGTGGTTGTTCAGTTGAGGAATGTGCAGGGGATCCCTAGCTAGAATTTAAGCACCAACGCTGGAAATACCAAAGACTATTAATACTATGAACATTTTTGTACTCTTGACTTGGCACCGTGCGAGGCGGGACTGGAAACATTTGCAGTGACTATACCGTGAAGGTTGGCAGTGACGCTTTCGTCTTGGAGCTGCAGATTGGTCCAAATAACACATTGGTATTTTTGTTCTCTGGAGCTCTAGTCTCTTCTAGTAAAAAAATTAAAAAAATAAATAAAAATAAAAAACAAACCGATTAGCAGGTAATAGATACCACAACATTCACCTTTGAAAAATATGCAATTTGGTGCTTTTAGTTTAGTCGTGGAACTGCACAATCCTTTTGGTTGTTCAATTTACAAACTTATTTTGGAGACTCCACTTATCTTTTCTTCTAATATAGTAGAATAATCTTATGTTTTGTTTATTTTTAAAAAAATATGCACCGTTACCCTGAAATTGGCTCTCAGTAAAATTGCCTAAAAATCTATGTCAAGGAAGGTCTTAGAAACAGGTTCTCATTTCATCCGGTTTAGTACCAGAGCAAGTCTTTGTGATTCAGCGTTTACAGAAAGCATGATAGCTTGACTTTGCTTTTCTGTATTGTGTATGTGTGTGTGTGATATATTCATATATGTTCATGTGTGTGTGCTTGTGTGTGTAAAAATGTGGGTGTTGGGAACTGAAGTCAGCTATATATATTTTTTAATCATTCTCCACCTTGATTTTTGAGATAGGGTCTCCCCTGAATGCAGGGCTAACTGGCCAGGAAGCTCTAGGGATGTGGCTATCTCTACCTCCCTTCAGCACTGGGCTTACAGATGCTTGGCACTTTAACCAGTGAGCTACCCAACTCCCCAGGCCCTTAACCAGTTTTTTTTTAAATGTAGAAGATGTCCTCTAGAGAAGATATCAGGTTGATGCCTTGGAATGTGCCACGCTTGCTTGTCAGCTCAAAACAGTGAATTTATTTTAATTTCATAAGATTCATTAGTATAAAAATGCATGAAATTTTCATGTGCACGCCACTGGCATTACAAAACTTGAAAGATGGTATGATACAGGCTCATTAACATAAAGCACCCCACTCTTTCAAGAAACACAGTTAAAATATTGAATTTTTTATGATTATATAACAACAATCACAATATTCTCACTCCCAGCCTATATTCATTTATTCTGTCCCCAGTATTTACTAAGTACCTACTACCTGCCAAGGTTGTGGATGGGATAAGGCACAACCTCAGTCTTCAGGAACACAGTTTTGCTTCTCTATAGCCTTCTTTAGTAAATCATTACATAGTGCTTGACGTTGAATTAAATTTCCATCTTTAAGTAAACATTTGGCTCAATGAACACTCAGTTCCTGATGCTTGATAGCTTAGCTGACTCCTCCTTCACTGTGTTTACAAACTCCATTTATATACATGACTATTTCCTCCCCACCCCCAACTCACTGATGAGACACAGTCTCCTGTCAATATACCCAGTACTGCCATCTTTCCATGTCGTTAGGGAACATAATTTGCTGCTTTCTTCCAACTACAATAACTACCTGCTTCATTTTTTGATGACTACAAGTGAGTCTTGATTTGTTTTTGTTTAGATTTATTCATTTTATTTTGTGTGTGTGTGTGTTTGTCTGCATGTATGTTTATGTACCATATGCATACTTGGTGGTGACTTTGAATGTCAGAAGAAGGATTCAGATCTCTTGGAGCTAGAGTTACAGATGGCTATGAACTACTGTGTGGGTGTTAGGAACTAAAGTCACATCCTCTGTAAAGTCAACAAGTGCTCTTAACCACCAAGCCACCTCTCTATTCCTGAGTGTTGATTCTTAAATATCATAAGCTGATGACAGCTCTGAATTAACTCTTATGTCTACAGAATCCTGAAAAATTCAAATCTAGTCCTTACCATTTGTGCTGGTTTGAATAAGAATGGCCCCATAGACTTACATATAACTGCTTGGTCGACATTTGGTGGGATTGTTTGGGAAGGATTAGGAGGTGTGGCCTTGTTGGAGGAGACGTGTCAATAGGGATGGGCTTTGAGGTTTCAAAAATCCACACCATTCTCAGTTGTTTCTCTCTCTCTGCCTTGTGGGTGTATTTCTTTCTTTTCTTTTTTCTTTTTAAAGATTTATTTATTTATTATATGTAAGTACACTGTAGCCATCTCCAGACACCCCAGAAGAGGGCATTAGATATCATTATGGATGGTTGTGAGCCATCATGTGGTTGCTGGGATTTGACCTCACAACTTTCGGAAGAGCAATCGGCACTCTTAACCACTAAGCCATCTCTTCAGCCTTTTGTGGTTGTATTTCAACCTGTACGCTTTCAGCCACTGCTCCAGGGCCATGCCTCTCTGCTTGCTGTCCTACTCCCTGCCATGATGAACATGAACTCACCCTCTGAAACTCTAAGCACATCCAACTAAATGCTTTCTTTTAAAGTTGCCTTGGTCATGGTGTCTCTTCACAGCATGTAAATATAAATAAGCCACATGCGTGAACAAAATCACTAATAACTTTGTAGACATGGAAGTAACTGTGGGCTTCCTCATAACATTAATAATTGCTAATATGTATTACTCTGGGTCTTTCTCATAGTCAATGGATTTTGCTAAACTTGTGTTGACCTCCTGGAGTAGGTCGTTGGAGTGGAGAGCTACAATATCTATTGGAAGTTTTCTTCTAGGCACAGCTCCCACATAGAGAAAAGGAACACTGGGAAACATCAGTCTCATGCTTGTACTGACAAGAGAAGGCACACTCAATATGATGCTAATCACATACTATGGTGTATACTTTTTTTCAGAAAGAGTAGAAAACAATCTATGTGTATTTGAATAAACCTTATGCCATTTATTCATTTTTAAGTGGTAAATACCAATGTATAGAAAAGTTAATCAACTTGTTTAAAAGTTGCTTGATGCTAAGTTAGAATGTCAGGTTCAAGGCCAATGATTTGGAATCTCAACATAATGCTCTTTTTGTTGAAGCCTCTTTTCATTGTGTGTGTGTGTGAACTGGGTTCCATTTATAGCTTTTCTATTTCTAAATCAGACTATTTTTAAAAATCAAAGACCCCGTTTTTCAACAATCTCTTCTCTTTTTCCCAACCTGCTGCGATGGTTTTGAAACTCCATTCAACTGCCTTAACTAGGGCCACTTGACCTACCTTAGTGGTCCTCAAACGTAAGCACACATCAGAGTCAGTTGGAGGCCTCACTAAAGTACAGGTTCTTGGGTCTTATCCTTTAAATTTCTTACCTGGTGGATCTCAATATGTGTGTGTGTGAGATTCTGTATCTCCAGAGCTGGAGTGAATTTCTTGCAGTTCAAGTGTGGATATCTGAATTTAATTCCCATAATCCATGTAAAAAGTTAGGTATGGTGGTAGATGCTTTTCCTCTCAGAGCTGTGACAGTGGTGACACTGCAGATCTGTGGGCTTCCTCATTGGCTATTCTAGCTTCATTGCCTACCTTCAGACTCCTGTAAGAGACCCTGTCTCAAAGGACAAGGTGGATAGTTCCTGGAGACTATTTGATGTTGACTTCTGTATATGTGCGCAAAGGTATCCCCCACCCAAAATACATATATATACACAACTGTTCTGTATTTCTAAGATGTTTTCAAGAGTCACTGTTCGTTGGGGGACATTTTTGGAACTCTAAGTCTAAGTGAAACTGGCTTGATAACACCTTGATGAACAGGCTTTCTAATGGCTCTTGTTTCTTTGTTCTCAATGCTTTAGCCAGCGAAATGTAGTAAGTTAGCAGTTATTCACCCATCTAAAAACTCAGTTGTCCTGTACAGTCATCCGTCATTGGCTGCCACATGGAGATCGATGTGAGAATGACTACATATCCGCACAGATGGTTTGTGAGTCAGCCTGGAACAAGAGAGGAGCAACTTAGCATGTCTCATTAGTATTCGTGGCTCCTCAGGCCCAGCCTGCCTTCTTCTTCTTTCAACAAAATAACGCTAGGAATGCCAATGAAAATAAGACAGCCATAAAATGATATGCCACGAGGTTCCGCATGTCTCCAATATTTAAAGATGCAGGACTACCATATCTCAATAGTAGTCAGAATGCTTATGTGCAACATGGAATCCAAGTTAGAGAATATAGGTATAGCATAAATGAATATAAGGTCTCGAGGAGCTTTCAGATTTTTAGAGGACTTATAAGAACCCAGATCCTATGCAGAATCCCCTGGAAGGAATGTGAGTTAGCTCTCCAGCCTGGATTCTAAAGGAGAGCATTAGAAGGAGATTACATTGATTGTGGAATGGTCAGTCTGCTATGGATATCTGCTATGATTATCTTGATCAAATCGTGGTTTATTCTTTAGTTTCTAAACTGAAAGCTTGTAAAATATTAGCTATTGGCTTTACATATTCATATAAGGATATTGACATAGTAATCTGAAAAGTTGTGGAAATACAATTCACTAGGATGCTATTGGAGGCTAATTTTGCATTCTTGAGATCCGAGAATTCATTAAGATTTTCAACTTGAATATTATATAGATAATCTGGTAAAAATTTCAACCAATACTGATTCCTTTGGTACTAACGATGACCTCGGTGCTTTAACTTAAAGCAATATATCTCTAAGGTATGGGACACTTCAGTGGAATTTTGAAAATGTTTGATTCTATGCATGATTGATTCTGAGAATTCACTGTACTATTAGTTATTTTATAGCATATATTGAGTTTAAAAAACATGGCTTTAGTACTCGGCAATTCTGATGAATTGAAAGACTGAGACATCTCAGCTTATGTAAACCTATTTATTTGTCAAATAGCCCCAGACCAGTGTAGGCTAAGAGATGCTGAATAGAATCTGAGGCAGGAGCATCCCGTGTGGCTTCCTCCAATTTCTTCCAAGCAGCGCTCTCTCACTGGTGGCTGTGCCGTTGTGGGAAACCCGAAAATGTTAAAACATGGGTTCAACACGCCAAGCTCAGAGAAAGTGAGAGACTCTTTCTCGCTAAGGTGCTGGACAAGAGCAAACAAAATGAGCATGGGGTGTTCACCCAGTCTTATTTAACCATTTTCCCATCTGGGTTATAGCATCTCTTCCCTGGACCATGGAAAGGAAATAAGAGGAGGGGCCCACCCCTGGTTCTGGATAATATCTAGAGGTCAAGCACATCACTTCTGGCTCACATGCATAGGAAGTACCAGCATCTGTTGTAATTGAAGTCAAGAGTGATTCTCTAACTGTTGGATGTCTCCAGGCTTTTGGAAGATTATGTGGAAGCTTGGCTCATTGGAGCCTGGGAAGTTGGGAGGCACTATTTTTATGTCACAGTTGTTTTGTGGGTGGACCCTACCATGTTCATCTCTTGCTAAAAGTGAAGCTCCTGGGAAGTAGGTGAGGTCTCTTCAATTTCTTTATTGATTGATTGATGATTGATTGATCTGAGGAGAGAATGACAGGGTCTTGGTTCCAAATGGCATGCCAGCTGTTATCTAGTCCAACTCATATCTAGAATTTCTGAAAACCAAGGAAATGCATAGCCATGGGATTATTAGACTCCAGGGAGCCTGGTAAATTTTGTTTTCTTTATATCACTCCCGAGTAAACCATTCAGGGCTTGGTGTTGATCATGCTCTGATCAGAAAAGAGACACTGGTGTTTGTACAAAATGGTAGCATCCGATGAATTCTTTTTTTTTTTTTTTTGGTTTTTTGAGACAGGGTTTCTCTGTATAGCCCTGGCTGTCCTGGAACTCACTTTGTAGACCAGGCTGGCCTCTAACTCAGAAATCCGCCTGCCTCTGCCTCCCAAGTGCTGGGACTAAAGGCGTGCGCCACCACGCCCGGCCCAATGAATTCTTAGAGTGCTATTTCACTCTGTATAACAACAGAACGAGTCTATTGATTTATAGAGATACCTTCTGCTTATGCCTCATTAGAAAGCAGGGGAGTCTTGTTAGTACTAGTTCATGTTACACATATTTGGATGATCATCCAAGTTAATGAAAAGTATATAGAACACAGATGGCTTCAGCTAATCTTGGTTAGCTACCATCTATATGATTCTTAGAAAAATCATTTGACTTCTTTGGAACTGGAGTTATTTTTGAAGTAAGAAACGGATCTAGATAGTAAACTTCTCAACTGTTGGTATAAATAGTGCAGGTTCCAACCAATCAAAACCGACACCATTCTTGAAAATTTTAACCAAAGGAACCAAAATATCCTAGAAGGATGTCCCTATAAAATCTCTCTTATGTGAGGTGTGCATAGTAACAACCCACAGCATTAACCTGCATTGCTTGGATACACTCTCACTAGTCTCTTCACACGAAGCTTCCAGCTGAAAATGTTGGGGTATTTCTGGCAACTGTATTGCAAATAAATATCAGAAGAAATAATCATTCCCTGTAAAACAGTCCTGGAACAAAGAACAGGAATTGTCAGTTTAGTATACGTGTATCTCCCCAGGTTTGTCTGTAAAACAGATCATAAAATAATGTAGAGAGTGGATACTAAAATGGCAAGCAATCTGTATGGCCACGAAAGAGGCCATTTTTGGAGCCGTATTCAAAAGCTTGTCACATTTCATTATATTTCTAAAGACCTCGACATTGAAGAGAGGACAATTGTGTGCCTGTAGGTGAGCCCGAATGCTATCCTTAGTGAGGTCTAGAGATAAAGGCTGCCAGGAGACCAGAATCCATTTAGGATGAATTGGGCAGAATAATTCTAAATTATGGCATTGAAATTCCCACTTCATTTAGAGGAAGGAGATAAGGTAAAACACTCCAGCTAATGGAACACGAGCTACTAATTTCCTGAGGAAGACAAAGCGGGGGGAGTCTACTGCTCTTACATCCAATGAATAAATTTTTTTTTTCAGTCTCTGGGTTGACAAGGAGAGACTGTACCATGAGAGAAAGTGATAGGAGAGGCAGCCTAGGATCAAAACAAGTAACAATGGGTGACAAACAATGACTCTTATCTCTCCCACAGGTGAGTTCAGCTTCCTGGCTTTCCACAATCTTACTGACCAATGAACGATGTGGGCTCCTTGACCACAGTTGCATCTAATTTTTCTCTCTCTCCCACCGTGCATTTTAATCATTTGTAAATAGTACGTTCTCTCTGTGACATTCTTTAATGTTTACCGGAAAAGCGGTGTCATTTTCAAATGGATGAACACGGACCCTTCACCACGCTGATTTCCCTGAGGATGTGGACAGGGGCACTGGGTACTGTGGATCTGTTTCAGTCTTCTAAGATGTAAAAGGCAGCTATGGTTCAAACAGTCTGTCTCCCTGGCAGTCTCCTCTCCGCTCCCCTTCTGAGGTCTCACCAGGATTATGGCTCCTTACCATGGAGAGGTGGATCCCTTTCTGTTAGAGGAAGGAGATGGAGGTGAGGTGCCACCATGACCTCTGAAGATTCTTTTTTTTTTCTTTTTAAATATTTATTTATTTATTATATGTAAGTACACTGTAGCTGTCTTCAGACACTCCAGAAGAGGACCTCATATCTCATTACGGATGGTTGTGAGCCACCATGTGGTTGCTGGGATTTGAACTCTGGACCTTCGGAAGAGCAGTCAGTGCTCCTACTCACTGAGCCATCTCACCAGCCCCTGAAGACTCTTCTTATGTCTCTCCTAAGGATAGTTCTTTTCCTTAGATGTCAGACACCACCCCCCACTCTCTACCCTCCACCCCTGAGGATTTTTTCTTCTGGACTGGATAAAAGACACAGGAGAAGGCACAGTAGGACTTTATGTTTGAAAGGCTAGCTAGCCTTGTCCACACCCACTTGCTGAACCTATTACTTTCGTTTTCAACATCCTTGAATAGTCTGACTCTCTCCCCCTCCTCTCCTCTCCCCTCCTCTCCCTTCCCCTCCCTTCTTCTACTCTCTCCTCCCCTCATCTCCTCTCCCTTCCTTCCACTTTCTCCAAGATTCCTTCTTTTCCTTGCACACGTTAACAAGAAAAACTTCTTGATTATATTGTTGATTTGCAGTTAGGTTTCAGGGCAGTTGTGGAGAGCTGGATTTGTATGAAGTAACTCTGGGACCTAACTAAGCTGTCTAAAAGGCCTTCCCTCTTCCAGGTATATTTATAATTCAGGCTGTAGAATGGGGAGATAGTTTAGTTCACCAGTTCTCAGCCTGTGCAATGCAACCCCTCTGGGGTCAAATGACTCTTTCACAGGGGTTGTATATCAGATATCCTGTACATCAGATATTTATATTACAATTAATAGCTAACAAGATTATGGTTATAAAGTAGCAACAAAGATAATTTCTATGGTTAGGGGGCACCACCATATGAGGAACTGTCTTAAAGGAGCGTAACTTTAGGCAGGTTGAGAACCGCTGACTTAGTTGGTAAAGCGCTTGCCTTGCTTTTTCGAAACTCAAAACCAATGTTAAGCAAACAAAAACCAGCATACGATGCTTTTGATCAGTGGGATCCTGGGATCTGAGTACTTCTTAGTGCTCTGGACATTTGAACTGTGATGCTTTTTAAACCATTGTGACACTAACCATTCTTTGTAGATTCTGGAGCTGGGGAAACGGAGATAGGTAGGTCTCTAAAAGTCAGCTAGCTTAGCCTACTTGGCAAATGATGTGATCATTAGCTACATCCTGATCTCCACAGTCTCAGGTCCAGATGTGAGTGCCCCTCCCCCCACATGAACACACACACACACACACACACACACACACACACACACACACACATACATACACACACATTGTCTCCTATCTTTGATACTTCTTCCTTGTCATTCTGATGTACCATGGCTCTAAGTAGTACAAATTATTTTTTCTTTTTCTTTTTTTTTTTTTCCTTTCAGACACGGTCTCTGTGTAGCCCTGCTTTCCTGGAACTCACTCTGTAGACCAGGCTGGCCTCAAACTCAGAGATCTGCCTCTCTGCATCCCTATTGCTGGAACTAAAGAAATGTGCCACCCTAGCCAGGCAGTAATTCTTTATGATAGAAATGAACCTGGCCTTTAGGAAATAGGATTATGATTCACAGTATAACTAGGAAAGACTCTTTAGACCATGTACAAAACATAGTAGACGAGGTAAAGGAGCCTTTTGTGGTAGTTCCTTCCTGCCTTGGCTAAAGTTCAAGTTTGTTACTAGGAGAGAAAGTGCTTTCAATGATTACTACAGTACACCACCCTTTTGGGTTCCAGTTCTTGTATTTCTGAGAACCTCGGGGAAGTAGGGGTAGTAATAAGATTGCCAGGAAGTGATAAGCGTGCACAGCAGGATCCCATCTCTAGGAGTGTGTGTGTGTGTGTGTGTGTGTGTGTAGTGGAGAGTCTCACACACTTCATATTCTTGTTTATAAGAGGACTTCTAAGTCTTGGAGGTTTCTTCCTTCCTTCCTTCCTTCCTTCCTTCCTTCCTTCCTTCCTTCCTTTCTTTCTTTCTTTCTTTCTTTCTTTCTTTCTTTCTAAGGTTTATTTATTGTTCTACTTAAGTACACTGTAGCTGTCTTCAGACATACCAGAAGGGCATCAGATCTCGTTAAGGATGGTTGTGAGCTACCATGTGGTTGCTGGCATTTGAACTCATGACCTTCGGAAGAGCAGTCAGTGCTCTTACCTGCTGAGCCATCTCGCCAGTCCCGGAGGTTTCTTTTTTACTAATTGCACCACAGCTTATGACAGGATGATTTTGGGGCAGCTATTATTCCAAGCATATTGTCTAATTCAATTTTCTTTATAATCATAGGAGCTAGGCTATTCTATTGTTTCAACTTCTTATTAAAAAAATGGGCGACTGCAGTGGCATTAAGAAAATCACTTGCGGTGCAATAGTGGTTACCAACAGTGGCAGAACGTGTCCTCCTTGCAGTGGGGCTGCAGAATGATCACAGTGAACTGCCATGCGTCCTGGCTCTCTATAGTATATGTCTGGGACAAGCATTTTCTTGGGTATCCAAAATGGTCGGACCTGTCTTTCACATAGTCTTAGGAATCAGAGTAACTCCAGTGTGCTCAGGGCAAAGAGGTCGCTGTTCCATCCAGAGTTGCTGTTGAACTGAGCAAGAGCCCTTCACTTTCAGCATCATGTGCTGCTGCTCTCACACTCCCTGTCTGCTGGTCCTGGAATGGCCCATCGCATGTTGAAGGTACAATTTTTTCATGCAGCTTGGTCAAAGCTGAAGAATGCCCCAAACCAGTACCTGCAGTAATTGTTCTAGATCTTGAGTTTTATAAGGAGGACTCTGAAAGCCAGGAGATACTATGATCTCTTAGTTAGGGTTTCCATTGGTGTGAAAACATCACGACTATATTCAATACGTCTTAATGTTGATATGTTTTATTGTTGAATATATCTTATAAAGGACATCATTTAATTGGGGCTGCTTTGCAAGTTTTGAGGTTCAGTCCATTAACATCATGGCAGGAAGCATGGCAGTGTTTGGGCAGGCATGGTGCTGGAGGAGCTGAGAGTTCTACATCTTGTTCCAAAGGCAGACTAGAGATGACTGTCTTGGAAGCAGCTAGGAGGAGGATCTCAAAGCTCACCCCCACCATGACACACTTCCTCCAACAAGGCCACACCTCCCAATGGTGCCACTCTATGGGCCAAGCATATTCAAACCACCACATACGTGTATCTGAAAAATCGACGTATTTATTAAGGATTGTGTAGTACTTGCACTAACAGCTATTTAAGAAAACCTGCAAGGCTTTCTTAATACCTACAGGGGACAACTGTGTTTTTCAGTTTTCTCTAGGACGATGCATGAGTCAGTGAGCCCCTTGTCAGCCTGATACTTGCTAGTATCTGATTCTTGAAACATAACCAGCATGGATGATGGTCTGCTGGCCGCAACTGAACGAGGATCTTGAAGTCAGACAGATGATATTCAAACTGAATATTCAGCTCCTTAACATGCTGCCATGATGCTAACTGTTCCACTCTGTCAACTCCAGTGCCTAGCACTCACGGTGGACTGCTAACTTCGAAACCAGGAGCCAAAATATTTCTTTCCTCCTTTCTATTGGGTGGCCATGATGATAAAAGTAACTTATGCTAGAAATTTTTGTTAGAAGAAGGGGAATGTGAACATGATGTATTTAACATTGCACTGCAGATATGTACATGGGGTGTGTATTACAAGTGTTTTGTAGGTGCGTATGTGTATCTTGTATATGTGCATATCTATATTGTGTGGCATGTGAATTTATCTGTGAGTGATGGTTATATGTTCACAGAGGTATATTTATGGTTTTTATGTTAATTAGTTGAGTTTATAAGTGTCGATGTATGCCTATAATGGATTTATATGTGGTGTGTAATGCTTGTGGATATGGTATGAATGTGGAATATATATTTCTAAGGAATGTAATCCATTTACCTTGTGTATATATTGTTGTATCTACATTTTAGGTAATGTGTAAATACTATATATGTATCCTTATTTGCATCAGGGTATATATTTTGGGTGATGTGAATATGTATGTATAGCAAATTTATGTGTGATGTGTATATGTGTGTGTTATTTGACATGTGTTTGTAAATGCTATTTATCTGTGTATGCTGTGTTTGGTAAACATGGTGTATGGTACATATTTTATGTATATAACATATATTTGCATGTATTAATACATGATAGACCAATGTATTGCACATATGTGTGTAATTTCTTATTGGTATACCCTGTATATTTGATTGTGTGTGTGTGTGTGTGTGGTGTGTGTGTGAGTGTGTGCTGTGAATGTTGTTTATTTGTTGCCTATGAGATGGAATGTACCCTTTGCAGCTCTGTGCAAAGTAGGTGCATGGCTGTGATTCAGACAGAATGGGGTTGTATGGCATAGTTTCAAAAAGGCATTTAACCATTAGATTTACTGAGGGGCTATTCAAAACTGTTATTTTAATTAGTGTTGTCTTAGAAATAAGCTAAATACAATAGTATCCAGAAATAGCTGTGCTCTTCTGTTCCATTCTTCCAGATCATGATGAATTACAGACAGACATTCCTAGCCAATTCTAATCCTAAAAGGCCCTCTTGGCTCCCTTTATCCTCCAGGGATCTGGAAGTAAAGGATGAGAAGAGTTAGAAGAATTTAAAAGGCAGAATTATCCACGGACTTGTGCACACATATCTTTGAGGCTTACAGTCATCGCTACGTTTGCACAGATTGGCAGCAGCTCTGCTTCATGGTGGAATAATGTTTTAGGTTGATTTATTGTCACAGATTGGGTCTTCAGTACCAATTATGGTCTAGTTCTCAATTTGAAAATAATCCTGCCACCCGTAACTGGCATTGTAGAAACTCTCATTGGCTCCCTGGCTGTGTCCTCTTAGGATCTGCAAGTGAAAAAAAACCATATTTTCTGACAGCCAGAATTTCCACTTTATGTTTCTTAATATCATTTTTTTTTGTTAGACTTCTATAAAAGAAGTCTGACACAGCCTGGGGCTTGGAGACACAATGCGCATACAAATATCACTTCTAACCATTCCTGCAATTTGTCCCGACATGCACTCTGTTCAAAGAGTCGGCCTCAAGTGCAGTTCTGAGACTGGAACAACAAGCCTTTTCTCAGAATCCGTTGGCAGAGAAGCTGAGGTAGCGCCAGGAAGAAGTGCGCCAAAGCCCAATTACTCCTCTGAGAGCTGAGCATCCTGGACAGAACCCTACAATGTCCCATCTCCCTCTTGGTGAGATGGGGGCTGCTTTTTTTTTCACCTCTTGTTTCCTGCCATTTCTAGATGTTGTGATTTGTCACACACTAAACAGAGGAGGAGACAGTAAGCATTTATCACTCCCCTGGACAAAGTACCGTAGATAACCAGCAGATGCAATTTGCTTTCATGGCTTTCTTAAGTGTGGCCTTGAGAAGCCTCTGGCAGTATTACAGCCAGGGCCCCCCTGGCATGTGTACTCAGAAGGATCTTAAGGACTGCAGGACACAATTGGTGTGTTAGGGCTACACACTCAATCCTAGTTTCAGAAAAAGCAAAGAAAAGAATGACAATGGTTCATCTTGCTACCTTGGTTCAGCATCAGCAGCCATGGGCCTATAGCTTCAGCATCAGCAGCCATGGGCCTATAGCTTCAGCATCAGCAGCCATGGGCCTATAGCTTCAGCATCAGCAGCCATAGGCCTATAGTTTCAGCATCAGCAGCCATGGGCCTATAGCTTCAGCATCAGCAGCCATGGGCCTATAGCTTTAGCATCAGCAGCCATGGGCCTATAGCTTCTGATTCAAACCTTTCTTTTGAAAGAATGGCAAGTATGGAGACGGAAAGACTAAGCTTCAGATTATTTTCTTTTTATCTTCTCCGTTCACCATCCAAATACGTGGATGAGTGTAACGGATGTAGGGTTTGTGGAAACAGTGGCTAATGAAACCCCTCGAAATAAAGAACAGAAAGCCACTTAGTTTTCATCCCAGTGTTACTTCACGTATTCAACACGCATTTTTGTGCCAAGTAGATGCTTGAGATTGTTCTAGGTACGGGAAACAAAAACCACTGCTGTCATGGAGCTCACACTGTAGAACAGAAGAGGCAGAGAGTGAAGATAAAAGCAAAACGTCTAGTGTGTTAGACCCTGCTGTGTGGGAAGAGGAAAAATAATGGTGAGATAGAAAGTAGGAGGAGTTACAGAGGAGATGAAGAAATGTTATGGTGGCCGTTGAAGGCCTAATGAGGTGATTTCCAGTGATGACCTAATGAGGTAAAGTGGGCACATGACTGCGTGTTCTCCTATGGGATCAGTAGACAGAAGCCCTCAGGATAGCATCTGAACGGGAATGCACCAGGAGGGGAATCAGGCCAGTGAGGTGAGCAGCATAAGGCTAGGGAGAGAAAGCAGGGATTAGGTCACGTGGCTGAGGGCAGAGCACAGAAACGGGAGCACTTTGATTTTACTCTCAGGTATAAGAGACCCGCTGAAGGATTTTGTGCTGATGAGAGGCTTGATCTCACATGATTTAATGGTTATCTCAGGTTTCTATGTTGAAACTTGATTTGGAGATTCAAGGTAAGCCGAGAGAGTTCAGGTAAGGGGCACTTCAAAGACCACCAACAGCACAATGCTTAGAACAACAATTAATAAATGGGACCTCATAAAATTGGAAAGCTTCCGCACAGCAAAGCACACCATCATTTGGACAAAGTGGCAGCCAATGAATGGGAAAAGGTTATTATTATTATATATATATATTTTTTACCAACTATATATTTGATAAAGGGCTAATATCTAAAATACAGAAAGAACTAAAAATCTGTGTGTTTAGAAAATAAAGAAGCCAATTAAAAATGGGACACAGATTTAAACAGAATTTTCAAAAGAGGAAATTCAAATAGCTGAGAAACACTTCAAATGTTCACCATCCTTAGTCACCAGGGAAACGTAAATCAAAACTACTTTGAGATTTCATCTTACACCGTCAGAATGGCCAAGATCAATAAAACAAATGACAGCTCATGCTGGTGAGGATGCGGGGGAAGGGAACACTCCTCCATCGCTAGTGGGAGCGCAAACCTGTGCAGCCACTATAGAAATCAGTGTGGTACTTCCTTGGGAAGATGGGGATCAATCTACCTCAAGATCCTGCTATACCACTCTTGGGCATATTCCCAAAGGATGCTTCATCCTGCCAGAGACACTTTCTCAACAATGTTCACTGTTGTTGTATTTATAATAGTGAGAAACAACCCAGTTGTCTCTCGACAGAAGAGTGGGTAAAGAAAATATGGTACATTTACACATGGGATATTTCTCATTAAAAGAGTGAAATCATGAATTTTTTTTTAAATGGGTATAGCTAGAAAAAAATCACCCTGAGTGAGGTAAGCCAGTCCCTGAAGGACAAATATGGTATGCATTTGCTTATGTGTAGATGTTAATTGTTAAGTCACTGATAAGCAAACTACAAGTAAAACCACAGAGGTTAGGTATAGAGTAAGAGACTAGCAGGAGAGATTTTTCTCACTAAGAAGGAGAAATAAAATATATAGTATAGGTGCAAAAAGTAAGGAGACTAGAACAGGATGCTCATATGGGAAGGGAGAAAGAAGAGAGGGACAAGGCCTGGAATATATGAAGGGATAGCAAATCTAAGAGCTATTTGAGAGGGTATATGGAAAGCTAATACAGTAGAAGCTTCCGTATGTGTGTGTGTGTGTGTGTGTGTGTGTGTGTGTGTGTGTGTGTGATCTAAATCACCAAATAAGTGGGAGACAGCCCTAACTGGACATCTTTTGTCACCAAATGAAGCTTTTAGTCCTGGGAATGGATTCCAAGCAATTGACTTCCTGGCAAAAGGATCCCCAAGATGCAAGCATTCTAATCAATGCTCTAACCTCCAAACAACCTATGCTATTGATAAGGCTTAATAGCTGCTCTTCACAAATTGATGGTAAGGCCTGATGGCAGAAGACAACACCTACACAAGTCACTGAACACAGAGAAATCAAGCTGATGCCTACCTAGAGCATGTATCCCTACCAACTGGTCTTCATGGAGCTGGAAGGTACACTGCATATTACCAAAGGAGAAATATGAACACCAACCGAGCTACAATCTCTTTGATCTACAGTGGTGTCCTGCCTGCAAGATATGCATGTGCAATAGTGACACAAAGCTTATAGCAGTAACTAACCAATACCTGATTGGACTTAAGGCCCACTCCATGAGATGGATCCCATAGTTGACAGCAACAATATTCCCTCTGTCTCTTAAACTCTTTGTCTAGTATAGGTTCCATCTCATGGCGTGGCCTTAAGTCAAATGCTTGGGTAGCCAAAAACCTGAGACTAGATAGGCTAAGGATATAGGAAACCAAACCAAAACAAATACTACTCTTCTGCTAAAAATGTAAAATAAATGAGTCCTACCAGTATCCTGCTGTATTCAAAGATCAGTGTTTTGCTCAGCCATCATCAGAGAAACTTCTTTTTGCAGTAGAATGGACAAATAAAGAGATAGACCTACAACTAGAAAGCACGTAAAGAGTAAGAAACATGGAACACTCAGACCTAAAGGTGCTTCTTCCATCAAATTCTTCCCCTCAGGGCTCAGGGAAACAGAAAGGGTTGAAGAGACAGAAGGGATAGTGTTGCACTAACTATTATTTGGGGCTTTCTACCCAACCTTTGATCATTTAGCTTCCAAATAAAAGATGTACAGCCTCTATATTTATAAGAAGCCTTAGAGTTTTAGAGCTGGGCAGATACCAATCATCTATGCTAGTTTGTCTACGTCCCTGTCAGTAACCCTGAGTTACACTTGCCATGTTCTGCCTGGGTTTCTCCTACTCCAACAGGCCAGTCCTCATGGCCATGAACTCATGACCTACCCACCCCATGGCACCTTCCTCCTTCTCCTTCCTTCCCTCCTGGTCTCTACCTCAGACCCCAAGCCTAGGAATTCATTCTCCACCTACCTCTCTCCTGCCCAGCTACAGGCTGTAGGCATCTTTATTTAACCAGTAGTTGTTTTTGTTTTTGTTTTTGTTTTTTTTTGTTTTGTTTTTTTGTTTGTTTGTTTAAAAAAGAGTGTTTAATTTTGCCTCATGATTGCATTTATTTTACTTGTTTTAAGATTGTTGTGTAGTCCTGGCTGTCCTGGACCTTGATTTGTTTATCAGGCTAGCCTTGAACTCATGAAGATCTGCTTGTCTCTGCCTCCCACGTGCTGGGATTAGAAGCGAGCCGCTATGCATTGTCCTCCTCTGAAGTTTATTTGGGGAATACTAGCCAGTTGTCCATCACATTTAAGGTGAAAAACAAAAAGCATTTCTTCCAGCCCTGGAACCCTGGTCTGTATTTTAGTTCCTTTTCTTTTTTAAAAATTGGATATTTTCCTTATTTACATTTCAAATGCTATCCCCTTTCCTGGTCCCGCCCCCCAAACTCTATCACATCCTCCCCTCCCCCTGATTCTATGAGTGTGTTCAGCCACCCACCCACCCACCTACTCCAGCCTCCCTGCCCTGACATTCCCCTACACTGGGGCATTGAGCTTTCACATGACCAAGGGCCTCTCCTCCCACTGATGCCCTACAAGACCATCCTCTACTACATATGCGGCTTGGGTCATGGGCCCCTCCATGTGTACTCTTTGGTTGGTGGTTTAGTCCCTGGGAGCTCTGGGGATTCTGGTTGGTTGATACTGTCGTTCTTCCTATGGGGTTGCAAACCCCTTCAGCTCCTTCAGTCCTTTCTCTAACTCCTGCATTGGGGACCCCGTGCTCAGTCCAATTGTTGGCTGTGAGCATCTGCCTCTGTACTTGTTGGGCTCTGGCAGAGCCTCTCAGGAGACAGCTATATCTGGTTCCTGTCAGCAAGAGCTTCTTGGCATCTGCAATAGTGACTGGGTTTGATGACTGTGTGTGGGATGGATCCCCAAGTTGGGCAGTCTCTGGATGGCCTTCCCTTCAGTCTGTACTCCACACTTTGTCTCCGTCTTTCCTCCCGTGAGTATTTTGTTCCCTCTTATAAGAAGGACTGAAGCATCCACACTTTGGTCTTCCTTCTTGAGCTTCACGTGGTCTGTGAATTGTGTTTTGGTTTCTGAGATTTGGGGATAATATCCACTGGTCAGTGAGTGCATACCATGTGTGTTCTGTTGTAATTGGGTTACCTCACTCAGGATATTTTCTAGTTACATCCATTTGCCTAAGAATTTCATGAGTTCATTGTTTTTAATAGCTGAGTAGTACTCCATTGTATAAATGTACCACATTTTCTGTATCCATTCCTCTGTTGAAGAACATCTGAGTTCTTTGCAGCTTCTGGCTATTGTAAATAAGGCTGCTATGGACATAGTGGAGCATGTATTCTTATTACATGTTGGAACATTTTCTGGATATATGCCCAGGAGTGGTATAGCTGGGTCCTCAGGTAGTACTATGTCCAATTTTCTGAGGAACTGCCAGACTGATTCCCAGGGTGGCGGTACCAACTTGCAATCCCACCAGCAATGGAAAAGTGTTACTCTTTTTGCACATCCTGGCTAGTATCTGCTGTCACCTGAATTTTTTGAACTTAGCCATTCTGACTGGTGTGAGGAGGAATCACAGGGTTGTTTTGATTTGCATTTCCCTGATGACTAAGGATGTTGAACATTAATAGTTTTAAATTAAGGCAATATTTGCACAACAAGAGCTGGCATATGTGAGAACTCACATGTCTTGAGGCAACTAGACCTTGGGATACAGAATTTACCATCACAATACATATTAACAGACCAAACCTCAACAGGATGGAGGAAATCAAAGGAAGAAGGCCCTTTAAGGACAACACAACTAATGCATACATTACACATACAAACTTAGTGAGACTTTGGCAACATGCACAGGGCCTGAATGGATCTGTACCAGATTGGGTCCCAGTACTGAGAGGAGAAGTAGGCACAAGCCTCCATCCCTAATGCAGAATCTATCTCCAATTGATAACCACTAGCAAATGAAAAATTATTTTCCTTCAGTGGAGTCTCACTGGGAATATAATCCACTCTTAAGGGCAGGTGACATTTTTGGAGGTATTTTGTCTCATAATTTCAGGGTATTTATTTATTTATTTATTTATTTATTTATTTATTTATATTTTACCTTACATGTCATTTGCATATGTATTAGGGCTTTTAGTTTTGTGTTTTTAAAAGATTCCTGTATGTATCTCATAAACATAAGAGTCTGTGTGTGTGTGTGTGTGTGTGTGTGCATGCACATGCACATGTGTGTTTCTCTGGGTCTTCTTGTTCTGTTTGTTTTATCTTATTATGTATTTTTTTGTTTTGTTGTGTTATTATTCTTGAGATACATGTTTGTGGATATGGACAGGAAAGGAGGTAGGGAGGAACTCGGAGGAGTTGCAAGAGGGGAAACCATAGTCAGAATGTGTTGTATGAAACCATCTATTTGGAATAAAAGAAAAATAGAAAGAAAAATAAAACAAAATGAAAAGGCAGAAAAGAAGAAGTAGATGAAGGCTAATAAGACAGATAAGATCTATCTAGATGTTGCTTAGAAGCCTTTATCAGGGGAATCTATATTTTTTATTCAATTACATTATGTCCCTACTATCAATTCTTGTTCCAATGTAATAGTTTTTTTTCTTCTGATACAAAAATCTAAGCTAATCTGACTTTAGCTATGCATTTGGTTTAAAGAGAATTCATAGGTAGCTGAGGAACGTAGTCCACACTTTCAGCTGTGCAGTTACAGGAACATACTTTTGTAAACTTGTAAGTAAGTGCTTTTCGAATGACCTTGAACTAGTCACCAATTTCACTTTGGAAAGTGATTATAATTCCAATGCAGAATCTTTATATTATTACCCTCTATTCTCTATATGTTTTGCCCAAATATTTTTCATTTAAGTCATTCATTTTGTAACACAGCCAAAATATTTGGTATCTTAATTTTAACATGATACATTTATTTATTTATTTATTTATTTATTTATTTATTTATTTATTTATTTATTTATTTATTTATCTGTCTGTTTGTTTATTTATTTATTTTAAAGATTTATTTTATTTATTATATGTAAGTACACTGTAGCTGTCTTCAGACACTCCAGAAGAGGGCGCCAGATCTCGTTACGGATGGTTGTGAGCCACCATTTGGATGCTGGGATCTGAACTTATCACCTTCGGAAGAGCAGTTGGGTGCTCTTACCCGCTGAGCCATCTCACCAGCCCCCGATATATTTATTTTTTATGTGTTTTGGAGGTGGTACATCATGTTTTTTGTTTATTTCTTTTTTAAAATTAATTATTTTATTTACTTACATTTAAATGTTGCCCTCCCAGCACCCCCAGAGCTCTTCACCTCATCCATCCTCCCCTTTGCCTCTGAGAGGGTGCTCCTCCCCACCCCACACACCTCCCAAGGCATCCCCCTTCTCTGGGGCATCAAGTCTGTACAGGATTAGGGGTATTCTCTCTCACTGAGGCCAGACAAGGCAGAACTCTGCTGCATATGTACAGGGGGTCATGGACCAGCTCATGTATGCTCTTTGGTTGGTGGCTCAGTCTCTGGGAGCTCCTAGGGGTCTGGTTAGTTGGCACTGTTGGTTTTCCTGTAGGGTTGTCATTCCCTTCAGCTCCTTCAATCCTTCCCCTAACTCTTCCATAGGGTCTACGGTCTCAAACCAATGCTTGGCCATAAGTGTCTAAGTGTCTGCATCTGTCTCAGTCAGCTGCGGAAGAGCCTCTCAGAGGACATATTTATGTTCTACATTTATGCTTTCATTACTATGTGTTTTTGTTTGCTTTTCATTATCTTCCTCTATTTTGGCCTTTGCTCTTGTGCCCATAAGACTTCTCTAATTTTACCAAGAAAATTACTTACATTAAAATGCTACATAGTTAGTTTTACATGTTACCTCAAATCCATGCCAGAGCAGACTCAACGGGGACAGCTCTTGAGATGCCAACTTTGGTCTTTATTGTGTCAGGGGACCTCATGGTCTCCAGCATCAGTGAGCACTAAAGAGGATGAAGGGGATACTGAAGTCATAGGATTTTGGTTATCAATAAAGCCTATGTTTGTTATTCTTTTTTTTTTAAACCTTTCTGGGAGCCTTCATTTCCTCTAGCTCAGTGGTTCTCATCCTTCACAATACAGCGACCCTTTAATACAATTCTTCATGTTGTGGTGATCCCCAGCCATAAATTTTTTTCCTTGCTACTTCACAACTGTAATTTTGCTGTTGTGAATTATAATGTATATATCTGCCATCACTGGCAGACCCTTTCAGCCTAAAGTTTCTCACTCAGCAGTCTGTTAGGTAAACAAATTTCACTTTGTCACCCTTCTTTGCTTGGTTCAGACATATTCTGGTAATCGCTGTGACATTTTTCATGGAGGGGGCAATCTAACAAAGAGAAATGTCCAGATGAGCTCCTTTGGCTTGTCAGAATAATATCTTACTCTCATGCTATTAGGACAAATCACTTTGAGAAACAATGAGTTTCAGTATTTGCATGGCACATCCCCAATCCCCCTTCATTTAGTAACACCACCCACTGGGTTGATCTTTAAGCAGGGTCAGATACCACCTGTGCCATCAAAGGATTTCACAAGGTTTCATTTGTTACAGGCCAACAATTTTCCTCCTGACCGGAGGCTATGATCGCTGAATTCCACAATCAAATTCTTTGGCTCCATTGAGCCACAGGCTTTGATTATTTGTGCCTCTAGTTCCTCTTTTGCCATGACTCTTTCATAGTTTCCTTAAGTAACTGAAAGACACTACCTGAAGGCTTTGCTCTGTTGCAAGAGAAAGGACAGATGTCTACTCCCGTACACTGTGCATGTTACATGGGGCAATACAACCTATGAACCAGAAAAGCTCAAGGGGGTGCTTTTTACAGTCCTGTAGTCAGAGCCTCCCTATATTTCTTTCATTAACATTTGTCTTTTTTAAATTAAACATCTCTGGACTTGTAAATTTCCATTTATTTAATGGAAAACATGATTTTCCAAGGGAAAAGACTCACGTTTAGAGAGTTGCTCCTCATAATTCGCTTGGAATTCCCTTGTGAGGCTGACCCCTAGAGTGCCAAGGTACCTTCTTCATGTACAGAAGCTTGTAGTAGACGGTGGTGATTTGTGGGTAGTTTGACCACCTCTCTGATAAGAATAAAGATTGACTGCCGTTTGTGCGAATGGGAGCTGAGCAGCTTATTTAAAAGAAATCCTACAATCTGTGACATCACATAGAGAAAAGAGTACTCATTCTAAAGGCAAAATTTGGCAGGTAACTAAAGGAATTTCTTTCTTTCTTTTTCTTTCTTTCTTTCTTTCTTTCTTTCTTTCTTTCTTTCTTTCTTTCTTACTTTCTTTCTTTCTTTCTTTTTCTTTCTTTCTTTCTTTCTTTGTTTCTTTTTCTTTTCTTTCTAAACAGTAAGAATGGAGAAGATTCAGAAATGCAAAGGACAATGAGAGAAAAATGTAGAAAATATAAATATGTGGTGGTTTGTATTTGCTTGGCCTATTAGGAGGTGTGGCCTTGTTGGAATAGATTTGGCCATGTTGGAGGAACTGTTTTATTGTGTAGGTAGGTTTTGAGGTCTCCTAGGCCCAAATTTCATCCAGTGAGGAATAAACCTTCCTCTTGGCTGCTTCTAGAAAACACAGTAGACTCCTCCTGGCTGCCATTGGATCAAAATGTAGAATTCTTAGCTCTCCAGCCCCAAGTTGGCCTGAACAATGCCATGCTTCCCACCATGAGGATAATAGACTGAACCTCTGAAACTGTAAGCCAGTCCTAATTAAATGTTGTCCTTTATAAGAGTTGCCTTGGTCATAGTGTCTGTTCACAGCAATAAAACTCTAACTAAGACAGAATATAAAGCCAAACTTTTGTGGTGTATAGACTTGGTTCCTTTCATGGGTACTGGAATGTGAAACGCATAGATGTGTGGTTGTCTGCTGCTCTCTAGGGTTGTGTGGCCAGACCTTCCATCTGGGATCTCCAGGATACTAAACTTTCACCTTATGGGGCATCATGTCTTCCATTCAGCATTCATTAGGAAGGGAGTTGAGGATGCTGTCCACCCCTTTTTCATTCCCTTGTTAACATTTCAGGTAGAGCACTGAGAGTGGCTACCCTGAAACCTGGGCACACTTTATATAATGACAACGAAGTGGTCTCATGTGAAATTCTGTTATTTAAAGATTGTGAAATCTCGTATACATTTTTAGAAGCTTCATTCGGAGCCAGAATTATCAAATTCTACAATCCTTGCTGGCAAACGAACTGGATGTTTTCTGAGAGAACCCTCATAGACAAGTGATCAACCCTGGCTCTTTCGGAGTCCTTGCCCACTGCTTCACTTTGTGGATCTGGGTAGGTAGAGAGACCACTACATCCCCACTGTTACTTTTCTGGGCAGTTCTTGGGTAGGTGTTCCCTTTTGTTGGTCAGAATCTTATGGTAATGCTTCAAGTTATTGGCATTTTCCTCTGCCTGTTACTCATCCATTCCCTCCTCCCCCCCTTCCCTCCCCTCTCTCCCTCCACTCATTCATCCCTCCCTCCATCCTCCCTCCACTCATCCATCCCTCCATCCCCCCATTCCCCCCATTCCCCCTTCCCTCCACTCATCTATCTATCCTCTCTTCTGTATTTATTTCCTTTGACAAAGGCCTGTGCTTCTCATATTTTACACTGTCTTAGATCTACCCCTTCTTTGTTTTTAGCTACTGATACAACAAGGATGTTTGCCTCTTCTCTTCCAGCCTAAAACATTCCATTCCAGTTCAAATGTTCTTGAGAAAGCAGGGGTTCTTATCTAGTAACAAAGAAAATGCAACCCACACAAGAGAATTATTCTGCTTTCTCGGGATTTACAGAAATATATATATATATATATATGGGAAGCAAGCAGTTCTTAGAGTCTGAGACAAGCCTGGTTTTGAAAGTGAGTTCCAGGACAGCCAGGTCTATACAGCAAAACCCTGTCTCAATAAACAAAACCAAACCACACACACACACACACACACACACACACACACACTCATTATAGGTGACGTCAGTGATTGATACTCAGCAGTCTTGTGGAGGACCCTTGCTCTTTGACAGTTTGTCAAATGACACTCCAGATCAAGTGTTAGGAGTCAGTCTCACATCTACTGATTTTAAAGCCCATGGCCATTCTTCTCTTGCTTCCTACGATCTGTCTTTATGTCTATTCTTCTCAGATATCAGATTTTACTAAAATATTTACCCCAAAGGAGACATGAAGATAATTCCCTTTTAATAGGCAAGAAATTGATTGGAAATTTGAGTGTGGTTTTTTTTTTTAGTAAAGGGAGCATTTGTCATCTCTGAGTGTGACACACACAGAGAACATGTGTGAGAAATATATTAGTAAGAGTATTGTTTTGGAAATGTCTGAGAGCATTGACATTAAATATAATGAGTGTCTGAGGAAGTGACTACAGTAACCGATTGTTTCTTTCTTAATCTGAGCATTATCCTCTGTAGTTGGCAATGGAGAGAACCAAGCTAAGTATCACCTAAGCCAATTGTCATCTCTAACATTCTCTGAGATGGCAACAGGAACAACAGCAATATAAGTAATTATTTGTATATGAATAGAGAAAAGTCTTGTAAAAGTATATAGTTTATGAATATTTAAAAGATACTAATTCTAATCACTTTATTACCCCATTTATTTGCTATATTTGTGTTGTACATAATGCTTAGTCACAAACATGGGCAAGGTGGTAGTTTTTGTTCCCAAGAAATCTGTGTGTTTTATAACAGAGTGGTATGACAAGTTCTAAAACAAAGTGGTAAGGACTGTTTTTAAAATACATGAAGTTGTAGACTGCATACAAACAATTTAAATGGCCAAAGAGCACAAATTTTACAGACGTGGCACTGAAGATGACGTGTGAAGGACAAAGCATGTTTTGCTGGTGGGTCTAATACCTTTCTGGGATTCAGGGCCATACTCAAAGATTCAGAGTCAAGCAGAACATGGTAGGTTTAGAGAGCAGCAAGCAGGGCGTGTCTAGAACACAGGATGAGATGCAGATAAAAAAATTAGCACTGGCTTTTCATGGCCTCCTGAAAATTTTCATTATTACCTTCTAGGAAGTGAGGAAAAAGAGCATTTTTCTGCCTGGAGTGGTGGCGCAGGCCTTGAGTCCCAGCACTCGGGAGGCAGAGGCAGGCCGATTTCTGAGTTTGAGGCCAGCCTGGTCTACAAAGTGAGTTCCAGGACAGCCAGGGCTACACAGAGAAACCCTGTCTCGAAAAATACAAACCAAACCAAACCAAGCCAAACCAAAACAAACCAAACCAAACCAAACCAAACCAAACCAAACCAAACCAAACCAAAATAAAAGAGTATTTTCTGCAAACAACACCCTCATTACATATGTGTTTCAGAAAGATAATATTTGAGAGTGTAGAATAAGAACTAAGCGGTGGAGAGGCACAGCAATCAGTTCATGTGTGTTTTAGCACTTATTATTATTGCCCAGTCAATCCATTGGATGTCAACCTTCGATGATTTGCATAGGCCTGGAGATGCTCCCAAGACCAAGGCACGGAGCTCGTGGTGCCTGAGCACAAGATGCCTTGCTCTCCAGTTATTTGCCTCATGGTTTTTTGTTTGTTTGTTTTGTTTTGTTTTTTTTTTCAGTCTAGAATAACTCCTTCCCCTAGGAAGATTTGTTCCCCATCCTATTCTTCTTTATTGAAGGTAACCAGTCACATCTCTGTCATTCTTTTACTCCTCTCATAAGTGTATGGAAGTGTTAGAGGCTGAGCATATTGCATATTGCATATTGATAGGCTAAAATCCTAGCTACCAGTACCTCAGAAAGTAACTGGATTTTGAGACAGGTTTTAAATAGAGGTAATTAATGTGGAGCAAGACTGTTATGTTGCCCATCCTCCAATATGACTGATATCTGTCTGAGAAGAATGACAAAGGACAAGCACTCAGAGAGACATTGAGAAGGCACGGCAATAGGATGGTCATCTTCTAGATGAGGATGGAGGCTCCCAGAAGGATATAGCTAGATGTCTTGATCTTTAAGTCTCAGCCTTGAGAACTTGAAGAAATACATTACCATTGTTTAGGGCACCCACTCTGAGGTATGGGCAAGAGGACCACAGCGAAATGATAGGAATGAGTAGGAAGGAAAAATCCCCAAGAGCACATACACACTAATGATTCTGATACATTTGAGACATACACGTGTTGGTGAGAGCTGGCTGAGTATGTGTTCTTAAACTTGAGGGAGAGATCCACTTGTACCATGTGATGAGATGGTGTGTCTGGGGGAGCCATGCATGAGAACGAAGAGTGGGGAGAACTGAAACGAGGGGGAAAGGAGCTCTTGAGTACTCTTGGGAGAAAGAAAGGAGGAGAATTACCCTGATCATCACTTTAAGTCAAACACTTCATCTTTGCATGAGTCTGTTTGGCTAGGTCAGAAAGACTAGATTGAAAAGCGTGTCAAATACTTTCAGACCTTTATAATGAACAGAAACCAAAGATTCCTGTTTTTTTTATTTAGTATGCAATAACATGTAGAGCATATGATGCTAGCAGATGAAAGCATATTTAATAACACATATGAAACCTTCTCCCTGCATTTGCTGTCAGATGTCCATGAGTGTTCTCCACAATACTGCCTTTCTTTAGTGAGGGAACAAGAGAAATGAAGTGAGATAAACACATACTAGCCTTTGCCTGTGTTCTAGCTTCCTTTCTGTTGCAGTGATAAAACACTCCTTCCTGCATGTCCTTGTGCACATAGCCCTGCACCCCACCCTTGTCCTTCCCCACACAGGAGGTCACATAGCTCATAGCTGTCATAAAGCTATAAAGCATCTTATAATATTATGTTGGGCAGCACCTTTCCTTATGCAAAGGAGGCATCCTGGTCTAGGCCAATGACGTATACTCATCCCCAAATCCTCTACTCAGCCCCCTCCAATGGTTTAAGTAGCCTTTGTTCCTATCATTAAATGGGCTGTCTCATTGAAGCTGTTCTTGTGCAGCTTCTCCCAGGATCTGCTGGTTGTGATCAAGGGTCTGTCATACCAATACAGCTCATGGAAGCAGAGCCTGAATTTCTAGGTCATAGTTCCTCATTGAGGGAAGTCATAGCAGGAACTCAAGCAAGAACTTGAAGCAGAAGCCCAGAGGAATGCTGCTTGCTATCTTGCTCACAGATCCAAGCTTAGCAACTTTCTTTTCTTTTTCTTTTTCTTTTTTTTTTTTGTTTTTTTGTTTTTTTGTTTTTTTGAGACAAGGTTTCTCTGTATAGCCCTGGCTGTCCTGGAACTCACTTTGTAGTCCAGGCTGGCCATTCGCCTGCCTCTGCCTCCAGAATGCTGGGATTAAAGGCATGCGCCACCACGCTCGGCAGCAACTTTCTTATACAACAAAAAGACTACCTAGACCAGGCAGTAGTTGCATATGCCTTTAATCCTAGCACTTAGGAGACAGAGGCAAGTGGATCTCTGTGAGTTTGAGGACAGCCTTGGAACAGAGTGAGTTCCAGGATAGATGGAACTACATACAGAGAAACCCTGTCTCGAAAACCAAAACCAAAACCAAAAAGGAATACCTGCTAAGGAATGGTGCCACCCACAGTGGGCTTGACTGTTCTATATCAATTAGCAATCAAGACAATCTTCCACAGATACCTATGGTATAGTGTGATCTAGGCAATCCCTCAATTAAGAGTTCCTTCTCAGATAACTAGCCTGTGTCAAGTTGACAATGAATGCTAAGTAGGATAAGCTGATTTCAATGACGTCAACAATTTCAGAATCTCTCTTGGTTGTAGTTCTAAGTTTCTTCCGTGTCAAATTTGATTGCAAAGTGGCATGCCCTTTCTTTCTGGGTGATTGATTTGGAAGATTCAAGTCCAATGGTTTTGACTAAAAGGGCAGGATTGAGATCATCTTAGGAAGAAAACACTTAAGTCTAGACTCTCTAAGTGCATTGTGACCTTGAATCTGAGCTGAGTGACTACCCTCTATCTTGCTATGTGCTCAGGGCATGAGCTAGATGAATTCCCTTCCCTGGATAAGTCAATGAAAGCCAATAAAAGGGAAGACTATTAGCACTCCACAAAAAGGATGACCTTTGTGTATCGGTGCAATTTCCAGTCATAGCTGATGCTTTGATCACATCCTTGATTTGGAGCAAGTAGAAAGTACGGACTCTTTGACTTATTTCAAATATGTCTTATACATATTTTAATTTTAAAATATGAATTGCAGAAGAGACATCACTGATGAATGCATGTTATCTTGCCAATCTTGTGCTAAATAGAATCTACAGGTGCCTCACTTTTTTTTTCTGCCTCTGCATTCAGTCATGCATATTGGCTGAGAGTTGACTCCCTCCTCTTGTCTTAGGGTAGCAAGTATGTTGATGGGGAAAGAGTAAGAACCATTTAAAGAAGAATACTATAATTAGCTGAGCAGGGTGCCTAACATCTGTAATCCCAATATAGTTGTGGGACCAAGGCAAGAGGATCATCCTGAGTTACAGTCCAACCTGGGCTACACAGTGAGTTCCAGGGTAACCTGGACTATAGAGCAAGAGCCTGTCTGGAACAAGGCAACAACAAAACCCAAACCATGGATCTAGAAGCATTTTCATTTTCATACATCCTTACTTTAATCCGAGGAGAACATTTTCACTGGCAGAAAGCTCTCTGTGCCCTTTCTTACTGTCCTCATTTCTTTCCTGTTCCATCTTGATTTTTTTGTTTTTCACTCAAGATGCCAAATGTTGCAAAGTACATTTAGCCTAATGTCTGGAGACATTGATGCTCATCTGGTTACTATAGATTAGTCAAAGTGTGCGTTCATCTTCTCTGCAGGCCATTTCCAATCACACAGCTTATTGCACCATATGTTCTGACTGAGTAACTGCAGTAGGAAGAACATGGGACTCCCTCTTCATTTGTATTGGCCTAGGAAAAGAGAGCTTGCATTTCTTGGGTTTGGTTTGCTTTCAAATCATTCGTGAGGCCTGTGCTCATTTCCGTCCTGGAAACCAGTTACTTTACAAGGACAACAAACTTCTGGAAGTGAGTGGAACTGTTGGTAAGTGACTGTGAGAGAGCATTTTGGAAAGGGGTAGTAAACACTGGCTGGAAGGTAGCTTCATATAGGGGCAAATTCCCCGACTCTTTAAATCCAGAGGTATGTATAGACAAATGGGTATTGTATTTGCTCATCATGATTATTGGAAGACAGTTACTTATTTTTTTTTCCCAAGGAAGCTGAGCTGGTGGCGTTCTCTTCATCTGACAGTTCAGTCTCTCATACATATGGGCCGAGCGGCCTGTTGTATCTGCACTGGATACTGAAGACATGCCTAAGAATTACTCATAATTTATTTCTGAGTTTGGAAACCTGGATGGAGTTTATTGTAGAGCATTGTTAGGCGGGGGATGACAAGCAAACATTGTTGAACCCGAGCTTTCACAGGTCAGCTTCTGCTCAAGTGGCTTCTTTTCTCCTGCGTGGGTTACCTAACCTTATAACAATGAGCTGTTTTTAGGTTGAGCTACATATTGTGTTTTATGTAGGCCAAACAAGTGATATCATATGGCACATTTAATGTTATTTTCATTTTTGATGACAAAAATGTAGCAATGCCCACTAGACCTGCTTCTTATCATTATCTATTTCCCTTAGCACAACTCCATCCAGGCTTTTAACCTCAGCACATAAAGAAAAGGATCTCACATGTGTAGGAGGGCTCATAATGAAATTCATCAGTGTATCCCTAAGCTTAGAGTTTCTGAACTCACAGGTATTTGCTAGAACATAGTTTCTGAAGATCCAGGAAATACTCACTGATGTAATACTGATGGTGTAATTGAAAGTATTTTGCCTTTGGAGGCATTACGATTCAGGGGTAATGTCTCCAAAGAAGAAACATTTAGGAATATCTTTCTTTTCTCTTCAGAATCTAAAACAACCCCCCAAGCAGCTATCTTTCTTTTAAAAATATTTGTCAAATCTGATATTACATTAATTTATGCTTGATTTATCTGGATTAAGTTAGAAAGTTATCACTTTAATTTTTAATGACCTCAAAAAAAAATTCTGTCTATTTAAACCACCCTTATTCTAGACCAAGCATTTCATAGGAGGTGTTGTCATGATAACCTAAAGTTTAAAGTATTGGAACTGAGGGAGGGACAGAGGATCATATAAAGTATAGCAGAGAGACCACAGATTACACAAAATGGAGATTTGTACATGCAGTTTGAGGCCTTCATACATAAGTCTCTGTGAGACTCTAGGAGTTAAGAACATGCACTGAAAAAAAACTATCTTTGAACCATCGGTTCTATTTTACAGATAAGGAACTGATACTCAGCTAGGTTTTATTTATGACATTTTGAGATATCTTCTTGGAATGGTACTGCCCACAGTGGCCTGAATCCTCCTATACCAATTAGTAAACAAGACAATCGCCTACAGATATGCCCACAGGCCAATCTGACTTCAGAGTTGATTGATTCCTCAGTTGAGGCTCTCGTTTCAGATGACCTTAGGCTGTGTCAAGTAGACAGCTAAGAAAAACCAGGACAACTAAGTACAGATGAGTCTAGTATTCATATTTTGGTGTATGCTTGCTGTCCAAGGCATCTCATTTATTCCTGGGGAAAATGGTCTGCCCTTGGCTGAGCTGCTGTTCTACTGTTGGATTTTACTGTTGGGAGAGGAGGAGACCTAAGTCTATGAAGAAGTAACAGACTTTATATTTCAGTTAAGGATAGTTGGGGACATCATGTTCCTTTTAATTTTGCTTTTTCACCCACAGTGCTACTAAGAAAGCATCTGAAGCAAGTATAAAACTTAGCTTTGATTAAACAATTATAAATTCCTTGCATGAACCATCCACAGTCAGAAGAATAGCCAGCAGCCCTGATTGCTGGCGATTGTGCTCTTGTACACTTGAGACAATATGGCTTTTATTCACAGACTAAGCAAGTTTTCCCATTTGGAATCGACACCCGTAGGACTTTGGGGTGTCTGCTGCTTTTCCGTACTTTCCCATGCCCTTGCATTTATCTCTTCTCTTTCCTGTATTATCTCTTCTGTTTCTTTTGTTCCTGCACTTATCTCTTTCAGTTTCTTTTTGACCTAATTTACTTTAATCTACCCAATTCCTTTCTCCGTGTTTTTTTTTCAATGGATGTGAAATATGTGTTTACTTATCGGGACTTTCCCGGAAGTTTTTACTGGGCTTTGCCTTGAATGGGAGTGATAGCAACTATTTTTTGCTAAACCAAAAGAACTCCCAGGAAATACCAAAGCAATGTCTCTACATGGTAGAATGGACAAAGGACAAAAGAGCTAGGGAGATTTCTTAGTAGACAACTACGTTTAAGGAAAAATAATTAGAGTGATTATGCTGGCCATTCTTCATTTCTAAGAAGAGTCAACTTTTAAGTAATTGGAGAGGCACTGCTTAGAAAAACTGAACTACTGAGCACAGACTTTAAGTGATACATCAGCCTTGTTTTACGCCACCTGGACAAGTAACCTCTCTTCTATGATTCCATGAAACACTTGCTTTCTCACCTACCAAAGGGTAGTATTAACAGTTCCCCCGCATAGTTATTGTAAGGATGAAATGAAATATGACCCTTAAAGGCCAGTGGTTATCATTGTCTTCCAACTTACTACAGCCACAGCAGCTCATTTAAACAGGACAGGGGACTTTCACCCTATAGAGCTTATAATCTACTAAAAGAGACAGACTCAATTGTATACAAAACTAACTCTAAGAAAACAGTGATGGACAATATATTAGACAATGCAACGTGATAGGGGAAGTTCATCGTGCTATGAAAATAGATAACGGGGGACCTAACCTAGTCTGCCATGATAGGTGCTCAAGTATGCCTTTTATCATTTAAGTGGTGGTCTCAAAGTGTGCCAGAGACTGACTGGATAATAGATGGTTAGAGTAGGGGGTCTTGGGGGCGGGGAGTGGAGAATTCCACACAGAGGAAGCAGCATCTACAAAGTATTAGAGAAGCAGGAAAGAATTCAGTATATCTGATGAACTCACGAATGGCCAGGAACAATAGAGATTAGTAGACCAAGGGAAGAGGAGCTTGAGACACAGTGGCGGATGTTGGTGGGAGCAGAACCACTCAGTGTATTGGGCACCACGGTAAAGTCCTTGTCTTTGTCTCCAAAGCATCTCAAAGGCTTTGAATGAGCTTAAATCAGGAAATGGTTTCCTCTTTGAATCTGTTGGGACATGCAATAGAAGTAGGACATCTGCTAGGTGACTCCTAGAGATGTCCAGATGATTGTGGGGGGTGGGGTGCCTTGGGTTATGTTGGTGGGAAGCTGTGGGAAATAGAGCTGTAAGATGAACAACAGTCAGCCCTGTAGGCTTTTATGGATATTGATTTGGTATAAGATGCAACAGCAGGGATGATCTGCTTGATTTCTAGGAATCTGTTTAGAATATGTTTATGGTTCTGCCTTTCCCCTCAGGATAATCCGATTTGAATGGGAAGTGAATTTGTTCTGATTTGGATGTTATACTAAGTAGTAGATGGCTTGGTGAACACTTCAGTGTAAAGATAGATACTTGGCAAAAAGGATGAAAGTTGATGCCCTTTAAAAGACAACTAAGACTACAGGAATAAGTGAGATGCCTCAGATGGTGGGCAGTATCATTCCAAGAAGATATCGCAGAACATCATAAATAAACCGTAGCTGTGTATCAGTTGGCCTGGGGGGCTAGCTATAAACAGCATCCTCCATTGCTCCTGTTAACATCAATTGTGTGGGATGAAGTAGTGCTGTGTGGAAAAGTAAGGAGGCCCGTCTTTCCTGGCCTGAACTCCTTCAATGATGGACCATGACCTGGGACTGCAAGCCAAATACACTTGTTTCTCTTTTATGTGGATTTTAGTCAGAGTATTTGTGATAGCAATAGAAACATGAGTGTTTAGAGTGTGCATTGTGATCAGGGGTAAAGGAGGAGCTGTATGGTGGGCAGTGGGCAGAAGAGACTGGATCTGTTTTGAAAAAAAAAAAGGTAAAGCCATAGCTTCCAAGTTTACCCAGAAACCTTTGGGTAGTCTCTTCTCTTCTCTTCTCTTCTCTTCTCTTCTCTTCTCTTCTCTTCTCTTCTCTTCTCTTCTCTTCTCTTCTCTTCTCTTCTCTTCTCTTCTCCCTTTCTCCTTTCTTTTCACTATGACAAAATACTTGAGATAATCACTTTATAGAGACAGGTTCACGGTTTCAGATGTCATTGATGGAGAGAGAGAGAGAGACCACTGCCAGAGCTCTAACCTTCTTTCTTGCCTATGCCTACTTCCTAATGTTTCTATCAACTTTCAATAGTACTGTAAGCTGGGAACCAAGCCTTTAGCATGTGGCCTCTGTGGTATAGTGATAATCCAAAACAAGTGGGCTTCTGAGACAGGGGGTGCTGCAGGATACAGATCTTAGGCAGTGTTGGTTTTCATGTAACATGAAGTCAGGGAAGCATAGTCAATTCTTATTCTTATTCCCAGGTATTTTCTCATAAATATCTGCATAGTTTTAAAATAAGATTTCCATACCAAATATTAAAAGGAAAAATTTAGTGATGGTTAAATAGAGCTTGTAATTAGTATTAGACACAGCTAGTAAATACAGCTAGTTATTGGTATTTATAACTAGGAAACTATATTTTTAATTGACTACAGTTGAAGAAAATATTGGTTAGACAAGTATGTAGATTCTGAGATCTCCCCCAAAGCATTTGTATATTGAGTAGCAATTTCTATTCTGATACTTCATGAATGTTTAATTATGGTCGTGTTTTTCCACATTATTATCCTTGCCTGTACCAAGGGCAATAAAGGACAAACAGCAAGTGGAACAGTTTACCCAGCTACTCACCTACTTGTTCATCTAGCCGAGACGAGATAATGCAGTATTAACAGAGTGAAGCTGGGGCTAATCTGTCTGGGCTTAGCTCCAAGCTCTGCCTCTTTGTGGGGACCTGTGCCAGGGAAGCTTATTTCAGCTCTCATACCTGTCTTTCTAATTTTATAAAAATGCATGTGATATCAATATTTATGCCACAGATTTTTTTTTTAAAAGTATCACGTAGCTTAACATATCTAACACTGAAGACTCAGTCTGGCATGAGCTATGTGCTTTATATAGTATGAGTATATATGGTGACATGAACTACGTGCTTTGGCCTTCGAGAGGTTTATCATCCAGATTTTGGACAGAGAGATGACTGAATGGAAGAGGGGTAAGCTTGACGGACAGACAGGAGGGCAAGTGAAAGGCTGACAGACATACAGGAGGGCAAGTGAAAGGCTGTCGGACATACAGGAGGGCAAGTGAAAGGCTTTCAAAAGTGTCTGGTTTTAAGCCTGAAACCTTAGGGCGCTGCAGTATGGGAAATCTACATGCCTGGACAGTTTTTGTGTGTGTATATGCATTAACGGGTATGCTTTCTGTTTGGTTTCAGACTGAGGTGCATATTTTACATATCAAAGCAGAACTGGCCTCCAGGTTCTTCCAGCATCCCTCAGTCCACAGCCCTGAATTTGCCAGCCCAAGGGCTAAGCTGACCTTCCTTGAGAGGCTCTTCTCTCTTCTCTTCTTCTCTCCTGCTTTTCCCCTGCCTTTTTCTCTGTTCCTCGCTGCCTCTTCTCTCTCTGAGAGCGAGCAGCCTTTCTTTCCTGGTGGCCCTCTCTCCTCATAACTCCCTGACTTCAGTCCTTGGTGCCAGTGAACTCACCCGAGAGCAGCTTTCTCAACAAACCCATTTTTAATATAATTTAATCTGACTTAACTGTCCCATTCCACAGATGGAGAAATAATTTCTCACTTTGAATCTGTAACATCAAACACTGGTTGATACTTTGCATGATTCATCCACAGATAGCTGCTCTTTTGGGAGAAGGCTGTGAAACTTTTAAGACACAGGGGTCTAGTGGCCAGAGTCTCTGGGGATGGGTCCTAGAAGGTGGTTCACACCCTGGTTCCTCTCTCCCACCCTGATTCAGAATTTTCTGTGATATGAATGTCCTCCACCATACACTCTAGTTGATGTAGACTGAGCTTCTCCAGTCACGTCTCTCTTACCACAATGGACTGAGATCCTCTGAAACTTTGAGACAGAGCAAAGCTGCCTTCCCTTAGGTTGTTTGTCTTAAGTATTATAGTCACAGGGACAAGTAGCTTATAATGAGAACATATTTGCATATTGATTTACAATCATCAATGTCATTTTGAGTCGAACTAGTGAGTTTTTTTAAGTCAGTGTTTAGGAACATTTCTTTGAGCCATTTATTGGGGATCAGCCTATAAGAATAAGACATTTCCGATCTTTAAGGCTATAAGGATTTGAGATACAAATATATGTAGTAGTTGATGGTTAGAAGAACTAAAGGACTTGTCTGAAGTCACATGACTGGTGCTATCAAAATTTCTGAGATGATGCCAGTCTCTGAATCATATATGGCTTTTAGTCTTTTCATCATAAGTAAAGTATCTCTGAAACTAGGTGCAGGCATCTATTTATGGACACAGACTGCCCCTGTTCCTGCCCCTGGAAAAAACATGTTTGAAAGTTGCATGCTTTGGCATGAGAAACTGCAAAGCTCTAAGATTATGCAGGTGTAGAATTAACAGGGTTCTCTGTGTATAACTTCTCTGCTTGCAAAATCCAATAGCACATCCCTCTTACTTAGGTAGTATAATTATTCTTTCCTTGATTCTCCGTATTCAGAGCTTCACATGGCCAGGATGCCAAGGAACATAAACAGGGGCAGGTTGGAAAATGTCTACTCTAGGAAATAGGTGACAGAAGTCATCCTAGAGTTTGGAGCCAAGGACAACAGTGCAGAGCAGAAAAAGTAAGCTAAGATGGCAAGCAATTGGGACAGGTTAAGTTAGTCCTAGCCAGCCAGGCCTTGGGAAGCCGGAAATCTACTGCAAGGAGGAGTCAGTACAAGGGCTCCTGAGGTCAATGACTCAGAGTCAAGATATGGCCACAGGGAGTAGGGGAATCAGAAGGGGGTGAGGGCTTGCAGGTAGCACAGGGGACAAAACTGTATCAGGGAAATGTGATCCCTGTTTATGGTTCCTCTTCCTGCTTCTGGGGTGTCCCTCATCCAGGCCTTGGCAGGAGACACTGCACAGGTGAGACCCAGCAATGTGTTCTCTCACTTGAAGTGAGGCAGGCTGGTCGGGTGGGACTTGAAGGTTAACGTGGTGCCCAGTGAGTCACCTGGGGGAAGACCTTAGAGATGGTGGGTGACAAAGGCCTTCCTTCAGCCATAGAACAGCCTCAGAAGTGGGGGTCCAGTGATGGATTATTAACCCAAGACTCCATGCTGCTGTAAAAAGAGCTTATTTTCCTTGTTTGCATAGATTCGAATAGCAAGTAGCTTTTGCTAAGGAGAGACTGGAAAAGAATTAGAACAGTGTCCTTTCTAGTGACTCAGGCACTTGCATCACACTGCTTCTGTAGAGAGAGAGGCGAGGGGTCATGGCACTCATAAGATTCAGGGAGCTGTGAAACTTACAAAACTGGGTCGCTCAGAAAGACCCAAGACACAGGAGGTAATTACCAGAGACTGTATATACTGTAAAAATTTGCTAGGAAAGAGAAGTTTTCTTCTTCTTCTTCTTCTTCTTCTTCTTCTTCTTCTTCTTCTTCTTCTTCTTCTTCTTCTTCTTCTTCTTCTTCTTCTTCTTCTTCTTCTTCTTCTCCTTCTTTTTTTGTGGGCCTGCCTGAAAGTTAGGCAGAGAGCTCCAGAGAAGCAGGCTTCATAGGTTGTTCCCCACTCTGAGGTGGGCTTTTCAGTGATGTAGCTGCCTTTGAGTTTGCCACGCTCCTGTAAGTAAGTCTAATGAATGCATGGATTCACCAAAGCAGCCTCAGGTGGGCCTGGTTCTTTGGTCTGTCATTAGTGCCCTTACTGGGGGAATAATAGAACATTATGTATCTGAAGAAAAGTTGTACAACAACAACAAATAAAAAAAAAACAGTCAATCCAGACTTCTGCACATAAGACAAGAGGAAATAATAAACATATATCTTCCCTTTACCCAGTCTAGTAATAAGTGGACAAAATTAAAATGTTGGATTGCTTTGACATTCTGAGAGCAGAGAAATACCTGTCTTGACCACATATGGAAGAACATGCGAACCAAACATGAGCATACATATATACAAGCCTCTTTGCAATCACCTTCCCAACTCAGCAAAACACACACACACACACACACACACACACACACACACACACTTGCATATAAACATTCACACACTCACATTTATACAACATTCAAACACACGTATACTCACACATTCACACAAACACTCCCACATACATACACACAAACTCACACACATCCTCTCACACACATACAGTCACATAAATATGCACACATATACATTCTTCAATTGATAGTCAATAAATCAAGCACATCCTCATCTCCTGATAGATGTGCGATGCACAATCATTGGTCCTTGCATCCGAACAGTACACAAAATAAGCCATAAGAGTCCTCTCTGAGCTCGGTGACAAATTCTGCAGTGTTCCTGACATCAACACATACCTCCAATGCCCCTCTCTAATATAACCCAAACAAGATAAAAGGTATTCCCTAGTTCTTTTTCACAGTCCATGAGAAGGGAGGTTGGTGGAGGCTGTTCTCCTGATCAAGGTAAGTAAGAATATGCAAAAATAGTTAGAGATTCTTCACAAACCTTCTGGCATGTTTGGCCTGGGAAGAAATGGGGATGTCATAGAAACAGCAGAAATGATTGCTACATATGGTCGGAGCTGCAGAAGCAATCATTGGGAACAGTCCAAATAGAATGTAGACAGTGGAGGTTTGATTTGAATAACGCTGGGACAATTTCAAGTCCTCTGAATGTGTCCAGAGATTTGTATATTGTTTTTCTGTATTATTAGCAATTTCACCATAAGTGAGAAACCAGACAAAACAGTCACAGTAAAAGAAAAAAAATGCACCATTTGCATCCTGTGTATTCTAGCAAGATCCTGTGCCTCTGCCAAAGACTTTCAATCCCCTCTGGCTTCTAAGTTAACATTACGGATCAACAGTCCCTCTAGAATACAATCAAGGCTGCCATATCTGCTCTATAGGAAATGCCTGAGCCCTCTGGGAGTCTGGAGTTATCTAACTCATTGATAGAGAACTCATATTTTATTCATTTGCCAGTTATGTACCAGATGAATCTGATCCAGGAGGGGCCACATCAGACCCTGTGGCATCAATCAGGATGTGATGGAGTGGTTTACTTGGCTGTCTGTACCTCTACAGTGTAATTCCCATCAAGCACTGGCAAGTTGTTTTTAGAAAAATATCTTCAGTCCCAATTATCATTAAATATTTAGGAAATAAGTGAATGAGTTTCTTACAGAAACTAAGTTAAGAAAGCTAAGGTGACAGTGACAAAAGGCAGATTCCATATGAAGTCTCTCTCAAGAGAATCTGAGTAAGATCAGAGAGAAGCATGATGGTGCGATGATAAGGTCTCTTATTCCAGCGGCCCTGATGTGCGCAAGGACAAGGACAAGGACCTGTCAGGTTTTAAGCCACTGATACAGGAATCTAACTAAATTGAGGGATTTTTGTTTTGTTTTGCAAGGAACAAAAGCAGATATTGACAAAGAGAGGAATCAAAAAACAAGGAGGGAGAGGTGCCGTCGGAGACACACAGAGATCAGGGTTTTATCATTTGCAGAAGCTGCCCTTGGACTGACTTTTCTGACCCATGGGAGAATCCATGAAGATCAGTATATGCATGAACAGGCTAATGACTCTGGTTTGTGTTGTTCATACAACAGTAAGTCCTGAGTCCTAATGCGTATTTTTTTTATAGATGGGAAAGTGATACTTTGCAAAAGAAATCGAATTTAGTTATTTCCTATGCCTTTCATGTTGAGATTTTCAGACCTGACACTGAAATGAATGTTCTCATTGGTATGTGATAGTGGGACAGAAGTTGGAGATCAATCAGCATCACTCCAGAGAGTTAGAATGTGTGTTTAAAATCCATTTTTACCAAAACTCCAGACCATGGGGGAGGAAATGCAAAAGGCACTGTTAATTCTAAGGTTATACCCAACTCCCTAAATAATAGTTAATTTGGGCTTCTAGGAATTACAAGCAACTCTTTTGAAAAACAAAAAACAAAACAAAACAAAAAACAACAAAAAAACCTCTGCTTTCTCTTGCAAGTAAGAACTCAGACCCCAGATGCTCAAGGCTTTCCCTACAACTCAGTTCAGGTCTCAGGAGTGTACCGACTAGGTAGCCTATAAATTGATTCAGTCCCATGATACCTATTAGAAATGAGTGCTAGATTCCACATCTTAAAGAGTCTGGTCCTACAGAACTTCATCGGCTTCAGATGTCTAGCCTTCCTGGATCTCTCATGCTTGTGATCTGCTGACTTTAGGCTGTATTTTTTTTTTTATGATATTTGGCATTCCTTTGTTTGTTTGTTTAGTGTGTACACTGCAGGAACAAGGTATGAGAAGGGCACCCATATGTCATAACAATTGTGCTCTCCTCTGATCAGAGCAGAACTTGAAGGAGACATCTCTCCTTCTACCATGTGGGTCCCAGAAATAGAACTCAGGTCACTGAGCTTGGTGACAATGACTTTATCTGCAGAAGCATCTCATTATTGTTATTAGCTTGCCTGGTTCAAAGAGTTCAAAAGGAATATATATATATATATATATATATATATATATATATATATCACAAAGGAACAAAGGAAGCTTCTATTCTCATGGTTTTAATCATTCTGGTTGGATGCATTCAACAATCCAGCATCTCCTAAATCTTATGGTTCATGTTTTTTTTTTTTTTTTTTTTTTACTTACACAAACTAACCCGAATAAAACCACAGCAAGAGAAGGTTCTGTGCTAGGACCAGGGTGCTTGAAAATCACTCTGCTAGTATGTCTGAAATGGAAATACAAGTTCAGAAGGACCATGGTTTTACATTTTGACTGTAGCTATACTCTCAGGATACTCTTTCCTTTAGGTAAAATCTTTACGAAGAAATTACCGCCTTGTAACTACTAGCTAAGCCTTCCTCCTTTGTACACCTCCCTGACTCCTTCACAGGTCATCTGTTAGCAGTTTGATTTCCACTAATTCAATTCTTTCTATAATTTGTCTAATTGTTATTTTAGAAGATACCATTTTGAGGCTTGGAGTTTTGCTTTGATTTGCTACATAATCAAGGTATATTTTATATGTAGTAAAGTATTATAAACCTTAGTATACGAATATATTTTTATTCTATGTTGTCACTAGAGCAAGTGATATCTTGTAAACTGTCTGCGGCTAGGTTTCTTCACACCCTATGAAATCAATGGCATCCAACCCCAGAAGTACCCACTATTCTTAGTTCCATTACCATGTTTTGTCCGAGGTTGGATGAAAGCGTATACTCCAAGGAACTCCTTCACCACTACTGTTTGTGATGATCAGTTTGCAAGGAGTGAGAGTATGAACAGACAAATAGACTATGAGGTAACATAGAAATTGTCAGTCATCCAGGAAGCTTTAAATAGGTTTCTTTTAAAATGTAAGGACTGAGAAGCAGAGCATATGTGCTATGTGTAGATAATTTCCTGAAGTAACCACAGTCTCATTATCTGATAGGAAGCTAAGTTGTCCTAAACCAAAGTATAAAAGAGAAACCTCTGAGGGAGACCAGGGCCTCACTAGGAGAAGCCTTATGTAGTTCATAAGAAATAAAAAAAAGTTATGCTTTTGCCTTTTTGGGCTACACTGAGGCATAATGTCATAGCCTAGGAGGAGATCTTACCATCATCTCTAATGCATATGTCATAACAACTGTGCTCTCCTCTGATCAGAGCAGAACTTGAAGGAGAGTTTTCTCCTACCATGTGGGCCCCAGAAATAGAACTCAGGTCACTGAGCTTGGTGGCAATGACTTTAAAGTTATGGGTCAAAGTTAAGTGATTGTAACTGTAATGTACTGCTAGTGGTAGCTGGCACCAAACTTAGGTCTACCAAACTCCCAATTTAGGACCAATACCCACTCATGATAAATTACTGTAATAATGACCCTAAATTTAATACCCGTACTGGGATATAAATTCATATCACATAACATAGTAGTAGCAGCAGCCTAATTTGATGCTTAAAGCAGGGTGACTTAACTGATGATACAAACCTGAGAAGTAATGTCAGGGCTGGTGATGTAGTTCAATGGTAAAAAGCTTGCTTAAAGGTTTAATTCCCAGTGCCACAAGAGAGAAGAGGATAAAGAAAAGAGGTAAACATTTTTTTCAAATAACCCTGTCTGGAAACTCCAAGACCACGAATCAAAGTCAACCTTTTTGTCTTTATAAGTACCTCAGTTGGCTAATGTATGAACATCCCCAGCATCTTTAGGTCTTTCATGATTCAGAGAACTAGCTTAAATCCACTTTGATTTCAGCATCTAACAATGGCTTCTAACGGAGAGTGATCAGAAAATACAAATAACTGAAATTTCCGAATGTTTAGAAGCTCCCTGTCTAGGGTCTATGAACTTGTGTGCCATAAGGTTTTCACTAGATTTGCTGTACCAGACAAGGATTTCCTCCTGTGAAGCAGGCCTCAAATTCACTCAGAAAGCAGTTGGTCATCTCTGTAATAATAGTGCCACTGTTGCATGGGTGGTCAAATCTTCCTTATAGTTCAAAGGGCCCGCAGTTGGTTAAGATATTTGATGCTTTTTCTCCCTAGCTATCCAAACAGTACCTTTTAGGATAGTGAAAGCCAACTAACAGGGAGGGCACTTCCAGTTCGGTTTTAGCTTGATCTCTTTGTATTATGCAACCAAGGTGTGTGGTGTCCTCCTCATGGTATCTTAAACCACATGGTCTTGTCATCTAGTTCTGGTAGATAAGCTTTGAATGACAAGAGCTTGAGAGGTTGCTGGAGGGCTATGGGGTAGGGGAACAAACCCTTCCTGTGATACTCACAAGGAAGTATCCCTCTCCTGGCACTGAGTTTCTGTTTAATAATGTATGGCTTCTAAGAGCAGCTTTGTCCAGCAGTGTAGAGTATTTCCCTTCAAACTTTTTAAAAAAGGCATAGTTCTAGTTTGTTACAAGATAGTGGGTTTCCATATATTTTCTTTGTATCCCCTTAATTTTAGTTGTCTTCCCACCATTGCATATTTTTATGCTTTACTGAGATATTGACGGAGAGATGCTATTACTTCCATTTAATACACATTTTCCTTTGAAAATTTTTATAAATATACATGTATATTCACACACACACACACACACACACACACACACACACACACACACACATACAGTGAATATCTTTAACACAGAAACATTTATCCATCTGTATAATTTTTTTATGGGAACAACGCATTAATTAATCTTCTACTGAGTGACATTTAAATTATTTTCACCTAGAAAATATCATTATGATAGAAATGCTTGTTCGAAAAGTAGAATGTCAAGGGAAAAAGGATTGGCCGCTTAATACCATCATCAAACTGCCTTCCATGGTCCATGTTGTAATATTTAAAGGCCGAGCCAGTGTGTGTAAAGTTCAGTGGAACCATAACCTATTATCTATTAAGATATCTTTCCTGACTGACCAGATATTACAAGTTCATGACCTTCTTAGAGATTAGAGTTTTCTCTAGAAGAACATGGCTAAAGTGTATCAAAGTGCAATGAGGTGACCAGAGTACCTTCGGAAGGTTCACACTGTCTGTCTGTCTGTCTGTCTGTCTGTCTGTCTGTCTGTCTGTCTCTGTCTTTCTCTCAGTCAGTCAGTCTGTCTGTCTGTCTCTATTTCCTTATCTCTGTGTCTCTCTGTATCTCTCTTTGTCTTCCCCCCGTGTGTGTATGTGTGTGTTTGTATATGTGTGCAAGTGTGTATGTATGTATGTATGTATGTATGTATGTATGTATGTATGTGTTTGCAGACATAGCAAGAGTAACTACAAGTATGGGTCCTAGTACATATAAGCTCCAGATTATTTCACTAGGGGGGAAAAACCCCTTAATTGCATTATTTACAAGAATACTTCATATAGTTTTGTTATATAACTGCATTTACATCTTTGAGAAGGCCTTTGGTCAGTTTATTTGTTTTACTTTTTCAACCCCGGAAGTTTGGTCACTGTGGTATGGCTAGCATCTAGAAGGAACAGATTAAGTGTTCCATCTCAGTCAGGCAGGAGATAAATGTCACCCCAGGAAAAGAAACCTTTAGTTCTGGGTCATCAGGCAGATTTATATTCAGCAGAGGCAGGCTCCTGCCTCTGGTTTTTCCAGTCCTGTTCTCTAATGGCATGAAACAGTTCAGCCCACTCCTTGCGCTCTGGGTTAGGGCTCCATCTTCCTCTGATAGACTTGCCCTCATTTGTTCCTGGTTCCTGCTGTTTCTGCTTCTCCCTTTCAGGCTGAAGTGTGGGAGTTAAGAATCGGAAAGTGCACCAGTTTCCTAAGGCTGAACAGTGGAGACTCGAGGATGTTTCTGTTTAAATCTCAGTAATGTATTCCAAACAGGGAGCCTTAGGCTTTCTCCCCAACATCCCCCGCCCCATGTCCTCCTTTAGTTTGTGATTATTGCCACAGCTTGGCTTGGCTTCTCTTCCCTCCTTCACGGAAGATACCCAGATTCAAAAAGAAAGGACTCAGGATCATCCTAGGTTAGATCTGGAAGGTCTTCTTTTAAAGTCTGGAGATGCGTTATTTGAAACAGACCAGAACGCATGTGGTCGTAACATGGGAGTGATTCACAGGAACCAGAAGAATGAAAGGAGAGAGAGAGAGAAAAAAAGAGCATCAGAGATGGGGAGAAGGGAACCAGATGTCTCTGAGGGGCTGCCACACAAGTTGTACTGCCTGAAGGATAGAAGGGGGAGGATTTCTCAGGCTTGAACTTCAGGAGGGCGCAGAAGAATTAAAGAATTAAAGAGATGTCAGAAGCCTGAGAACCCAGAAAAGAAACAGTCTCTGTCAGCAGAAACACGCTAGAGTCTGCATGAGAGACCTTGTACTGTTGCAGGGTCAGACTTGAACTGTAGGAATAAAGTAATGGGAAGGCAGAACCAAACTGCTCTTGGGAGATAGTTGGGTGTCAGATCTATATAGGTGAAGACAAGGACAGGCAGATGGCAATTCAAGCAAGCTGTGCCAAAAGCAGGAGCCTAGCAAAACTGAAGCCCTGAAAACAGCTAGAGGTCTATCCTGAAGACCCTTCTGCACACACAGTCGGGTAGAAGGATGGTGGGCCATTGCCCATTACAGCATCCATTTCATCCTCTCTTTGTATGGTCCATGTGAAGGACTGAAGCCTTTTTTTCTATCTCTTGCACTAGACAAGTCCCAAGGTCTGGTTTTCCTGCTATTATGTATCACACCTATATCCTTATACAGCTTCAGTTTGTCCTGAAAAATTCACAGGAAGGCACCCTTTGGCTCCCCAGGAATAAGTCCGTTATCTGCACCATATGGGTGGCGATGTTCATGGATCCACCTAGGTGTAGAGGCATTCTGAAAATGGAGTCAAAGGGTAGTTGTAAGGTGGAGTCTCTTAGGGCAAGGTGATCTGAGACAACAATGGCTGCATGGTTTTTACAGAATATGGGTTAACATAGGGTAGGGCACAGCCTGATGCCAAGATTAGAGGAACCTGGGGAAGGGGTTGCATACAGGAGCATGTGAGACTCAAAGCCAGCTGCATGCTTGAAAGCCCACCTTAGCTTGGGTGATGACTCACCTTTTGCCTCTCTGGAGCTCTCTGCCCATCTCATAGGCAGCTCTTCAGAAGTCAGTTTTCCCCCCAGCAATTATTTCTTGACTGTGTAATTGTCAGGAAGGATCTCTAGAGTCTTGCAACTCATCAGCTTCCTAGGTCTTGTAAGTTTTGTGAACTTCCTGAGCTGAGTCTTTAGGACCATTTTTTTCTCCCTCCAAGAGGAAATGTTTCAATTCAGAGAAACTAGCTACACAACATTTAGGTCCCATCCCAGCCTCATCTGCTTTCTACTTGCGCGGCCCCCAGACAACTCAGCTCACCTTTGTACACCTTCATAAACTTGTGAGAATAATACTGTTTATCTTTTGAGTACTAAGACAAATAATTCTTACATATGTAGTGAACTTTGCATAAATAGTAGCTTTCACTAAGGTTTTAAAATGAAGACTTAGACGGAGTGGGAAGAAATAAGAGGTTCTGGCTGTCCCTGTGTCGTGTGTGGTAAGAACTATAGAGGAACCCCACAGCTGACATGAAGCAGCAGAAGCCAGCGGGCAGAGGATTGTGGGTACCCTTGCTCACAGACTTGGAAAAGGCCGGTGTCGCGGAGATGCTATTAAGGGGTCATAGGCCACGTTGCCTCTTTCTATCCTCTGATGTGTTGTCTTTCTCACTATGCTATCTTTAGTTCTATTTCCAAATACGGATCCTTGGTGTAACCTTTTGCCCCGGGGCATAGGAGTGACATGAAATGTGTGCCCTCCAAACTCAGATCTTTGCCTGGCACTCCTAAACACACTTCCCTGACTCTCTGGGCTTTCTCGGGATTTCTCTGACCTCCATGCCTCGCTCAACAGATACGAATTTTTCTTTATCTCCCCTCCTTCTGCCTAAAAAATTTCCACCTTGTCTAAACTGTTGTTTTTCTCTCATATTTTAATAAAATTTTTTTTCAAGTTTTCTTTCTGAGTCCATTTTTTTTTCAACTCTTCTATTAAGGAAACTAAGAACCCAAAGGGACCCCCTCCCTCGGATTCTCTTGGCAACGTGTATATTTGTGTCATCCAGGCAAGTTCCCAATCTCCCTACCCCCAGATAAGCATATAATGTTAACAGTACGGAACGCTTGGGTCAGGACAAGTGCCGTTTACTGACTGACCGCTCCTGCAGCTAAGACATGAGGCCGAAGAGAAGAGTGGTGGCTGAAAACCCACTGCAGAAATACAGAAGGCAATTCCTTAATCATTTCTCCTCTTTGTCCCTCAGCTTTGCAGCAAGCAAGGAGTGGATGTAGACCACCGCTGGGCACCACGTGGGGCAGACGCAGAAGCTCCAAATAGTATCCTTCGGCCCCCAGCGTGTCCTACACTTCATTGAGAACAAGTCCCACCGCTTAACAGCTTGACTTTAATTCCTCCCTCTCCACAGCATTCTGGCACCGGGTGCACAGGAAACAGCCCACACACTGGAGCTTCTGGGAAGGCCCAGTCTTTCTTTAAAAACAAAAAAAAAAAAACCCAAAAAAACAAAAAACAGCTTTCCTGAGCCGGTTCAATTGGGAAGGCAGGGTGGGGCTGGGGCAGGGGGTTGGAGGGAGTGAGGTTGTGTGTGTGTGTGTGTGTGTGTGTGGGTGCCTCTCCCAGCTCAAGCTTCATTTGGTGTAGTTGACCCACGCTTTTCATGTCTAGCTCTAGAGCCCTGGAAGTCTCAACTCAAACTCCACTAGGCAGCTTTCTGGGTGTCTAAGGGGAGCCTGAAAGCAAATACCTAGGTAGCTCCAGTGCAGTAGGAGGCAGCCCAGGAAATTGATAAATGATTCAGTAGGCCTAACAGAGCGGTCACAAGGGAACATTGCCGGGATGCAATTAAGTGATACTTTAATTTGAGAAATATTTAATAGGTGGCGGCAGAAAGCATCCACTCGTATCTTTGCGCGCAACAGTTTGACGGGAAGCAAACGGTAGAAAACCCACTGTGTTTTGTTGAATCATAGCTGGTTCCATGAACATCTTCCCTTCGCCTCAGCAGACTCTGCCTTGCGTCCTAACAGCTGACTTTAAACGCAGCAACAACAGGTGACTTTCGTCTATCCCGAGAGAGATGTAATGACCACCTTTTTGCACATCTGTTACTTAGTCACAATAATGTCACAGTGCAGTAAATGTCTTCCCCAGGATACCTCCCCAAGTCAGTTTTATCAATGGCTTTTGTACTGTTGGTTCAGATGAGTAAGAAGCCACAGCTCTTGTTAGACAAGTGGGAATGACATTTGTCTGCCAGAGGCTGGGAAACTGCATTCCACAAAAAATTGGGAGCTTTTCCACCAGACTGAAATGTCTGTCTGTGGTCTGAAACATGCCAAGATGCTTCTGCCAAGGTACAGGGAAGATGGGTTGCATGTGACCAAGAAAGAGAGAGCTTGGATCTCTTGACTTTCCTTTGAATGTGCCAGGCCACTAAAGTGAAACTAAAAAGTACTAGAATTTTTAGTAAATGCAGAACAAGAGATGGCTCCCCAGCAGGTTCAGGCTGCCCTGCAATCTGGATTGTGTATGAAACAGGCATGTGAGTCCTCCAAGGGCAGACATGATTCATCTTTCACGGCTTGGTCCCCATGGCCCCAACACCATCGAACATGAATTAAGCACCCAAATGGATGAATGAATGATGGCGATACTGACAGGCTTGGGAGATGGCTCAGTCAGTAACGTTCTAGGTACACAAGCATGAAGACCTGAGTTTGGATCCCAAGGACTTATACAAAAGGACACACCTTTGTGGCATATGCCTGCAATCCTAGAGTTGAAAAGGCAGAGACAAGAAGACCTCTGGGGCTTGCTGGCAAGCCAATCTATCTAACCAGAAAGCTCTAGGCTCAGCAAGAGACATCATCACTCAGCATAAGTACATAAGCTAGAGAGATGCTCAGTGGTTAAGAGTGCTTATTGATCTTCCAGGGGCCTGGGTTTGATTCCCAACACTTCCATATAATGGCTAACAACTGCCCGTCACTCTGGCTCCAAGGGGATCTGATGCCCTCTTCTGGCTTCTGAAGGCACTGCATGCACATGACACACAGTTGTAACTAACATGCAGTCACAATACAAATAAAAAATAAGTAAATCTGAAAAATAAAATAAGGTGGAGAAGTAATTGGGGAATGACACTAAGCACAAGCCTCTGGCTTCCACATACATGTGCACATACAAATGGACATATACACATGCTACACACAGCAGTACTGAATAAAATATAGAATTTCTTCATAGGCAATCTCTATAGTGTTATGAAAAATGCTGGAAAATGATTGACATTTCCTCCCTTCTTTTTTTTTTGTTTATATACTATTCTTCAGAATCTGCTGACTTTTGTTAACTATGCACCATGTATTTTATTATTTAACTAAAGCAGTTGGAGAAATCTGGAATTAAGAAAAACTTCTGCAGGCTTGTCAATCTGCCATCTGGCCTCAGCTTACATGCAAGTGAGCACTGAACGTATGGTTCCCTGCCTACAAGCAACTATCTTGTTTTCCTTTCTTGTTCTTCAATCCCCATTGTTTTATTATAAAACATAGATATGGAGCCAGGCATGGCACCAGATGTCTTTAATCCAAGCACTTGGAAGGCAGAGGCAGAGGCAGAGGCAGAGGTGAATCTCTATGAGTTCAAGGCCAACCTGGTCTACATAGGGTCTTCTAGGACCCTGCCTCAGCACAATAACAACAACAAAGACAAACCCACAAATTTGGGCATGGATGCCTGTAGTGATTTTTCTGAACTTATCAGGCTTTTTAGAGGACTCAATTTCCTGCTCAGTTTCCCTGGGTAGCTACGGTAATGATGTCTAAAGTTTGTAGTCTGTGATAGTTCACACGGAAGTTTCTCTTGTCCTCATGAGAACAATTCAAAACTCACTTCTCTCTAGCAGGCTCTTTCTGTCCCTCTCCTTGCTCTCTTATTAGCAACCACTAACAATTGCTTGCTTAATAACAGTAAAATCGTGATAATAAGTCAATTATTTCTTGGAGCCGATGAGGGGTTCATGAGACTAAGACTAAAACAGAGCTTTTCAGGCATGTATGTCTGTGGAAACTTGTTTAGACCCATTTGTTTTGACTTCTGCTTCGAGTCCTGGATGTCCTAGGTGTTGGTGAGGACTCTTTGATCTTAATCTTGTGTCCCTAAGCATCCTAAGGAAATTCTTTTCCTCTGAGCTACAGAAGCAGTTACCAGTCCTGACTGATTTGACAACACTGGATGCATTGATGTAGTTGAAAACAATGTTTGGTAGTTTATTAACAGTAAACCATTTTCCTTAATCTGTCACCCAATGGTATGGAGATGGTGCAATGAAGAGACTTGGCCATGTTCAGAGGCTGTCTGCTTTAGACCTATCTCCCCTCTGAGGACGGTCCTTGGTCGTCTTCTTTAATTTCCAGAGACCTCTCCTTTCTTTGAAACCTACACTAGAGGTTCTCAAAATGACCCCAGAACAAGCCACTTGATGGTCACTGAAATCAGGAAAATACAAATTATGCTGGTTACGCTGAAGCAGACACTCCTGAGTGGGGTCCAGTTAGCTTTGTCTCGAGCACCTCAGATCTCGAATCTTAATGGAAAAGACATAGAATTAATCTATATTATTTGTCATCACATGGTTTATTTGGCATTGTGTGGTACCTCCTGGTATCATGGAAGCTTGTTCTCGGGGAGGAGACTTTCAGGTCAGTTCCAATGGCTTCTGTGCTCTAGTGTCCAAAATACAATAAGACAATGAATGTCACAGGTTGTTAAAGAAAAGCCATAGTTGGTGATACTCTTAAAAAAAAAAAAAGAAAAAAAAGGGACCAATTTTCCAATATGACATTAAAGACAAATGGAAAAGTAGAGAATAGACTTAAACCACACATTAGACCCCCAAAATGCCCATCTTCTGCCCTACCCTAACTACTCATAAAGATGCTCAGACCTCTTCTCTGGTGATCTATTGGCCAAGATAGTCCTTATCTTCCATCCACAGAAGGAGAAGCACTTTTATTTGTTCAAGAAAGAGTCTAGCAACATCATTTCCAATTCCTATAACATGCTAAGGAAAATTGTAAGACGTTTACCTCTGGGACTTTGCCTGTGATGCCTTTGATATATTTCTGACATTTGAACACATTGTGACTGTTAGCTAACATGCTCATATGGCTCAGCCATGAAGCAGGCCAAAGTCCATGATTTGATTATCGGATGGGTAGGTAAGTGAATGCGTTCTGAGAAGGCTTTAAGTAGAAACTTGGCACTGTGCTCAATGATGTGCACACCCATCATTGCCCCTTTCTCTCTCTCCCAGCCCCTCCCATGTACCCCCCACCCCCTCACACTTTCATGGACTTTTTTTCATTAATTATTGTTACATATATGTATGATGTAAGTAACACCTGTTTCGTGTTTTAAAAGCAGACTCTTCTACCCCAGTATTTGGAATTCTTTGTTTGTAGCAAGCTCTCATATGACATTGTTCCTACTGACTCCCAGCCTACACTGTAGACAGCAAGGATTCAAGACAGCGATTTTTAAAAGACCATCGGTACATCAAAATTATCTAAGCGTTTCCTTAAAAAAAATAAAACAAACCAGCTTTGAATCATAATCCGCATGCCTTATAATCCATTTAAGCCAAAAAGCGTAATGGCTCTAGTGCATTCACAAAGTTGAGCAAACAATATACAATTAATTTTAGAGAATTCTAGGGCCCTACCAATAGAATCCTTATATCACATAGAAATACATTTTTTTTTCCTTTCCTGCAAAACCTTTTCTGCTTTTCCCTGCAAGTTTAGGCAACCCTGACATACCATCTGTGTCTTGATAGACTTGCCTAATCTGGCAGTTCGTATAAATTAAATCATAGAATACTTCATATTTTATGATTTTTTTTTTTTTTTGGTTTTTTGAGACAGTGTTTCTCTGTAGCCCTGGTTGCCCGTACAGGATACACAGTTTTAAAGAAATAATTATTCCTAGACCTTGATCTCTGTCCTATTGGATCAGAATCTCCAAGGATTTGGAGAGGAAATTGAAAATTTTACTGAACTCTTTCTTCAGGTTTTTGACAATAAGGTGTCACATTCCAGAGATTACCTCAAGAGACTATTCTATCCTTAAGCAGAAAGACTCTTATGTCACAGCTTTCAAATTTGAGACTTTTTTGTATATGGTGACTGGATAGACTATATTTCTTTATATCAGATAGCCAGATAGAAAACATAGCGCTTTAAGAACATACAGATTAATGGGGTATAGATCTTCTGAATAAAAACATCTCTCATGACCACACTGACATTTTTTTGGACTGACAATAGATTTTTCTTTCACCCAGTGTGTATTCTGAGTGGAAAATTTGATTTAGGAAACTTCTTTGAGCATGATGGTGCAATTTTATGGTTTATCTATTCGGACAGCTAGACTCCAGCTGTGCCTGAGGCCTCTAGACCGCAAAAAGCACCCAGTTGGGCAGCAGCTTAAAACAATATGTGATATTCAAGAGACTTAGAGTGATTTATTGGATATGCTCAGTGAATTAAGAAATGAGAATTTTTTGTCTTGACTACTCTAGTTTATCTTGAATATTAGCCAAGTGTCTGTCTGTCTGTCTGTCTGTCTGTCTGTCTATCTCCCCTCATTTGGTGATGTTTGTCTGTCTATCTTCTCTGTCTTCTCACTTGGTGAGACAGAGTCAATTGCAGAAAAAAAGATATTGACTTTGGTAATTGTTTATATCTTGGTGGCCATTATTAGGGGCTGCCACTAAAATAGAAGCCCCCACACACCCAAGTTGGGAGAATAATAACTCATTTAGTGCTCATGACCAGGAGGCAGAATATGCTAAGAGAGAGAAAATACAGAAAACCATGGGTCTTCAAAGCTTCTCAAGGAGCTAGTAAAATACCAGTGGTTTAGCAGTAGATGGAGATCAGCCAAGAGCGCAGCAAACCCACTCTGCATAAAAAAGGCAGGCAGCAGCTTGACACAACTGGTGTCACCAGACTTAAAGTGTGACTTGAAACTTGAAAGTGTGACTCCCCAACCGGCAGACAGCAGAGATGGCTGACACTCAAATGCTTGTCAGAGTCCTTTCTGAGCATTCTAACCGCAGAGTCACCTTTGTTTGTTTGTTATTGTTAGTTTTTGTTTGTTGTTTTCTTTTCCTAGACAGGGTTTCTCTGTTTAGCTGGCCTCAAACTCAGAGATTCTACTGCCTCTGCTTCCCAAGCACTGGAATAAAGGCGTGCATCACCTCCGCAAATAACTTCTCAGTCTCCAGGCCTGGCTTCCACTATGTCGTATTGAGCTGTTATCCTGCAGTTCCACCGGAGACTGTTAATTTAAAACTGCTGAAATACCAGGAATTTGTATGGGGGTGGGGACACACCTTTAGTTAAACACGCATCCCATCAATCAGACAGTCCAGTCATGGGTGGGTTCTTTTCAGACAGAGAACAGCAAAGACCAATGTGAAAAGCTGCGGTGTATTTGCTGGTTATATTTGCTTTCAGATAGGCAATGCCAGAGTTTTGTTTTGTAAAAAGGAACCTTTTCAGGCCTTTCAGGAGGCTTACACCTCACAAACATACCTGTATTAGCAATGTGATTGTCATAAAGTAGAGATTTCTCCTTTCTGCAGGGGGCCTACAGTTCTCCTTACAGCCTGTTCTACCGGTTAGGGGAGGAGCTCAATCATGAAGATGGACAAACGCCGCACATTTGCAACCTCAGCTTTCTTCTTCTTCTTCTTCTTCTTCTTCTTCTTCTTCTTCTTCTTCTTCTTCTTCTTCTTCTTCTTCTTCTTCTTCTTCTTCTTCTTCTTCCCTTTTTCCTTTATGGAGAGAAGTTTATCTTTTCCTGCCTCTTAATGTCTCCATGAATCAAGTGTGTGGAAATCAATGTGTCACGGATGAAGTTTCCCAAACTTCAAAGGCCAGACAGGTGCCCTAGAGCACAGAAGGAACAGCCTACCACCCAAATGGTCCCAAGTGTTCCTTCCCCCACCTGGTCTCCCCTAAGCAGGCAGATTCTGGGTTGTTCAGGGTGTTCTGAGGGCATTTGAGAGCTAAAACAGATGTCTCAACATAAGTGTTTCTTCCCATTTAGAGGAAGAATACAGGAACAGCGTGGGTTGTTCAACTTGTGTGTTTGGAGATGGAAGGCTATTGGAAGGTCTGTCAAACCCTTTCTCCCCTCAGGTTCCCATTTACCGTGCGATGGACCAACCAGCTTTTAAGCCTGGCCTTGGAAATCAAGTTTTGACCACTTCTCATCCTGCTGGGCCATCTGCTTTTCTGTTTTTGATTATAATTCCTTTGAGTCCTTTGACTATATAGGCTCTGAGATAATGAGAAATCAAAATCAATGAGTATTGGAAAAAGGAGGGTACCATTGTATATATAATATAGTGTATATGCTATATTTATATATAATGTGCAGTTCACATACTATATTTTTATATATTTCATATTATAATTATACATAATATCATATATTTATATAACATAATCAGCATGCATATACATAAATACCTATGGTATACAAAAGTATACCTATCCTACAGATAAGCAGATTCTCACATGTCTACATATACACGTGATATTTATGATATTAGTTTTTAGCTATGTGCGATATATATATACATATATATATATATATATATATATATATATATATATATATATATATATATATATATATATATATGGATGCATTTGTTCTACAGCCTTTTGTATCTTCTTGTACTTCTTTCTTCTCCTCCTGTTTTCTGCCCAGAACTGCTGAGATTAAAAGGGAATTGCCAGCCTTCTTTCTGACAGGATGAGGAAGCTCTGGTGATTCTCATGATTGCAGACCTGAGACCCGAGACCTCCAGGAAGCTTCCTTGCTGTAGAAACACTGCAGACTCTTGTCTCAGGCACTTCCGAAAGGGTGGGCTTGCTGCCCACGAGACTGAGCAAGCCAGCTTTGGCTTGGCCTGAGTTCACGGACATCTTCTCCTGGATGTCTCCGGGGCTTTTCTACTTCCAGCTGCATTTACTAAATGTACAATGTGCTCTTCTTCCAGGCCCATGAAGGGGTGGAGGTCAGGATGCTCCATTTAGGACCTAGCTCACTTCCATGCCGTAGGAAGTATCTCCCTTTGTATTTGAAGATAGACTTTTCCCTTTCATGGTGGGGCTGGAGGGAGAAAGGGAGACATACTTTCTTATGCAAAAAGGTGCCAGAGAAGTTACCTATAGGCGAGGAAAAGGAAATCGAAGTGATTTTTAGGTTACATTTAGGTAGTGCGTGTGTGGATTATGAAATGCTGAATGCATAAAGCTAAGCATTGCCTGCATTTAAAAACTGACTCCCAGGCCGGGCATGGTGGCGAACGCCTTTAATCCCAGCACTAGGGAGGCAGAGGCAGGTGGATTTCTGAGTTCAAGGCCAGCTTGGTCTACAGAGTGAGTTCCAGGACAGCCAGGGCTACACAGAGAAACCCTGTCTCGAAAAACCAAAACCAACAAAACAAAACACCTTACTCCCTCTGTGGATTCATTGTGTGGGAGAGACAGTGACCTGAGAAAAATTAAGTATAGTCCACTTTTGGTATTTCCATTAAGTGAACCCCACCCCCACCCCCTGTGTCACTAAATATGATGGATCTGGGTAATTCTCTCTTATGCTTTCCCTAAAGCTGTTTACATCCTTACTGTGGCTTGGCTTGTCACTGGTGATGTAGGAGCCGGGAAAAGGCCATTCACTGTGTAAGTTGAACACCACAGATGTTCCCTGCTTGTGTCCTGATTTTTCAGACGTAAATCTCAATATTCTGGAAGGCTCAGTAGGAAGTTCTGGGAAATAATTACTGAAGGAAAGAAGTTTTAAACAATGGCCAGTGCAGACAAATGTACAATGTAAACAAACCAAGTCTCCCGTGCACTTCCTTTTCAGCCATAAATATATCTTTTCCTCTTGGGGGGGGGGGGTCGTCTTACTGGTTCCCTGTCTACAGTGTCCTTGGCAGAGTTAGTTTACACTCCATCTTGCCTTTCCTCATAGACCTGGCCTTCCACTCACCCATTTGAGAGATGTATTTCTTTCACCAGTTGCTTGAAGAACAGGCGTACAACTTTGAGCAGGTCCTAGAGCAAGCAAGAATGGACAAATAACTCTGAGGTTCCTTAGACGGCCCGGTTCTAAGCCAGGGATAGGTTCTTCTCGGTTTTTCATGTCTGTCAGGTATCCCACTCATGTCTTCCATGATTATATTTGCTCTGTGTATCACTATGTTATATTTCTTCACAGAGCAAACGGAAGCCACTAGAAAGAGACTCCCCCGTGTGAATATCAAATACGCCAACCTGCCCACCCTTGCTGCCAGGCACCCCTCTTTCCAATCAGAGTAAATAAGTAGTTCTTAAATGTTTGTTCCTAGGGCCTCCAATGAAGGAGCTAGAGAAAGTACCCAAGGAGCTGAAGAGGTCTGCAACCCTATAGGTGGAACAACAATATGAACTAATCAGAACCCCCGAGCTCATGTCTCTAGCTGCATATGTAGCAGAAGATGGCCTAGTCGGCCATCATTGGGAAGAGAGGTCCCTTGGTCTAGCAAACTTCATATGCCCCAGTACAGGGAACGCCAGGGCCAAAAAGTGGGAGTGAGTCGGTAGAGGAGCAGGGTGGGGATGGGGGATGGGGGGAGGGTATAGGGGACTTTTGGGATAGCATTTGAAATGTAAATGGAGAAATATCTAATAAAAAAATTTAAAAAAGTTTGTTCCTACAGCTCAACTATCTGGATTATGAAGGAAAGTCTAGACCCTTTGATTCTGGAGCCTAGGGAGGGAGGAGGGTCTGGGAATCTGGCCTTTACTGAGCATAAGTTTTGATTCTCATGCTCACTAGTACCTGGGCACCTTTGGGAGCCTGACCTGGAGCTGAAGTCTGGGCCTTAGCTGGAGCTTTGGCCTCTGCCTTGGTTTGTACCTTAGACTTTGGTTGGCAGAGCCTATATCTCTTGGCCATGTAGCTTCGAATCCGCTTCCCAAGCTTGGGGTGAGCGATGAAAGCCAGACTGCTGAGTTTGAGGCTGGAGCCCTTTGGCATCTTGGGCTTGATGGCCTGAGGCTTCCCGAGGGCCTCCATGGCCTCTGCGCATGCGTGCACTCACTGCCTTTGCCTTGTTGGCCTGCGTCTTCTTCAGGCCTTTCTTGTGCTTCTTGGCCAAACGCATGTTCCTCAGGAACTTTGGGTCAACCCCCTTAAGAGATTCGTATCTTTGTGACCTGGGTTTTCTTGAGGCCATTTCTGTACCATTTGCAGGATTGGCTGTGGGTGGTGTGGTTCTTGGACTTGGCCGTATCTGCACGGTAACCCGCAGCTCCCTCGCTCCTGGGACCGCAAGAGAAAAAGGAAAGAGCAAAGGTCTTAGGTCTAAATTCCGTTAGCTGTTTCCTGCACTCATCTCAGATCATGTGATACGGCTTTCCTCGTGTGTTCTGGAAGCTTCAAGAAAGCTCTCTTTTCAGGGGCTACATTTGAGACTTGTTTTAAATAAGGTTGTGGTTCTCCTCTAGTGAGGCTGGAAAATAGTGAGAGTGAGGACATGAGTGGGGAGCCCACAACACGTGAAGCACGTGCTGGGCTTCTTTTCAACGACAGCACATTTATGTTGTAGGTTTTTGGTTTGTTTTCTCTCTACATCCCATCCTCTCCTTCAACCACTAGGTCACGTTCATTCTTAAAAAAAAAAACACAAAACCTTTCCGTTTACAATGTAGCCCTTATCTTCCCTGCAGAGGAATTTCTGCCCACTCAAGGCTAGGCAGAGCTACCCGGAGCAGTTTCAGAGTGGGAAGATCTCTCCACTTTGCATAATCATTTTTATGACTTTTGTTTTCCACACTAAGGAACATCCTATGCCCTGCTTTTCCTTGGTACCTCGTCATAATTACCCCTCTTCTCTTCAATCCTCTAATCAAGTCTCCTGAAACAGTTTGACCATTATAATTGGAGAAACGCATTGCACAGGAAACTTCGTTCTTGCTAGGTCTCCTCTGAGGAACAGGTATAGCCAAATGACCCGTCTTCTAGCGAAGCTATGTTAACCTGTGCCCAAGGTAATGCTTATTTATCCATTTATTTTTCACAATGCTTTCTGGATTTTTTTTAAGGACAAAAGGTTTGCCGTTTGAGCAGCTGGACTGCTTCCGCCTCCCTTTCTGTCCTTGGAGACACTTGGCCCATTAAAGGGAGCCCACGGATTTCATTTCGACAGATGCATCTCAAATTCATTCAGGATCTAAGTGATAGGGTGACTCATTGTGCTGCTAATACAATCACAGGCTTTGTTGTGCGAGGGTCATATCCCGCTTCCATATAAGCAAAGAGATTTATCACTATGCTCTGTGGTAAAGACAGAGTAAAAAGACAATGTTGAAGTGTGGTAATGTCAGAGAAACCAGATTGTTCCAATAGGAAATAAAAAGCACAATTTGTCATTTGACTCATAGCCACAGGTGCGTGCATACCGAATACAGATTCATTGGTTTATAACATTAGGAAAACTCATTGTGGCGTGCTTTGGGTGGCTTGCTACTGAGAAATAAAAAAGGAAAAATATTTCCTATTTACTTTCTTTCACATTTTGTTACAAATTCTACCTCTATGTCAGTAAAAGGTTTTGGCAAGCATCCTATTTAAATTTTAGTTGTGGTTGGTTTTGAACCTAAACATATATAAACTAAAATTCACCAAAGAAAATATTCTATCTGGCTGTTTAATGTTTAAACTTTAAAAATCACTCTATTGCTGTTTTTCAACAACATCTTCTAGTTCCCAGCTTCTAAAGATTTTAAAAAATATTTTTGATGATTTATTTGTGTGTGTGTGTGTGTGTGTGTGTGTGTCTGTGACCTGAGCAGGCATCCAGAGCTCCCTTGGAGTTGGGGTTACAGACAGTAGTGAGATGTCTGCTGTGGGTGCTAGGTACAGAACTCCTGTTTTCTGCAAAGGCAGCAAGCACTCTTAATCATTGGGCCATTTTTTTTCCAGCCCCTCGATAGGATTTTCAGTTAGTGAACAGGATGGAGTGAGAAGTTGCATCTTCCTTCTTAGGTTCCTTTCCCAGGGATCAGAAATCCTTTAAATAGTTATAAGAAGAAAGAAAACTATCTCATTGGTACTTAACAACAAGGGAGTGTTGTCATAGTAACCAGGAATACTTTCCTTATGATTTTTCTAAGAGGCTTGAATCCTAGTTCAGATACTTACTAGTTAGCGTTTAAAAGAAATTTCTCCCTTTCCTTTCCTTTCCTTTCCTTTCCTTTCCTTTCCTTTCCTTTCCTTTCCTTTCCTTTCCTTTCCTTTCTTTTCCTTTCCTTTCCTTTCCTCCCCCCCCTCTCTCTTTCTTGACAAAATTTTTCTGTACAGTCCTGGCTATTCTGGAATTCACTCTGAAGACTAGGTTGCCCTTGAGCTCAGAGATCCGCCTGCCTCTGCCTCCTGAGTGCTGGGACTAAAGTGAGTAAATTATTTTTTTAATATTTATTTTATGTTTAAGAGAGAGAAAGAGAGAGAGAGAGAGAGAGAGAGAGAGAGAGAGAGAGAGTGTTAAAGACAGTTGTTAACCATTTACGTAGATGTTGGGAACAAAACCCAGGTCCTTCTCAAGAGCAATGAGTTTGGGTGGGGGAGATGGTTCCGAGATTAAGAGCAATGGCTGCTCTTCCAAAGAACTTTACTTTAATGCCCTGTACCTACATTATGGCTCAAAATCATCATAACTCCAATTCCAGGAGATCTGACACCTTCTGTGGGTACCATGAACACATGTAGTACATAGATACAGAGAAAACACTCATACACATAAAGAGCCAACCAAGTACACAGCAATAACTCTAAGCTATCTCTACAGTCCCAGAGCAAATCATTCTAACTCCTCCTGACAGTTTCCATACAATGGAGTTGTAACAGTACCCTCTCATTGGCTAGTCAGAAAGCTCTTAAATGATGTCACCAGCTGCCATGCAAGTATGCCATAAATGGGAGCTCTTTGTCCTCCTTTTCCACCCCTTTCTCTTTCTGTCTTTTACCATAACTCATTTTAGCTTAATCAATGAGAACTATAGAGTATTGAAAGATTTGAGCAAGTTACAGCATTGCGAAAGGAAAAGGGATACCTTTTTTGTCCAGCGACTCGTCGGTGGTTTTTGGCCACTCACTAAAATGCAGGCATGAAGAAACATACACCAATTACAGAACTGGTTTTGAAGACAGCATTGGTAACTGTTTGATTTGACAATAAGTTGAAAATAAGAACTTCCATAGGTCAATGGAATTAAGAGGAGGTAGGAAGTAAATAAGATGTGCAGAACCAAGACGGGCAAAAGCCTTACATCTGGTGACAAGTTAATTCCATTTAAAAGAAAGCTGTGCTCTTTGGAAATAGAAGCAAGGGTCAGATTCAAGTTCCCGAGGTTTCTGTTGTGCAAATGAGCATGGTTTTGGTTTTTAAAAATCTCTAATATATAACTAAACATATTCATCTTGGAAGATAGAAACTATTAATTGGAGTAAGTTTTGACCTCTTAGAGCATCTGGAAGAAACCAAGACATAATCTACTTGGCAGTTGCCTTTAATAAGCAAAGGAGACTACATCGACTTTAAAAATCATCTCTACAGTAAAGGTAAAAAAAAAAATCAGGAAACTGAATCACAGGGCTCCCTTTGTGGGAAACAGGCTTGCAACCCACGTGATTTTTTTTTTTTTTTTAATGATTGGCAATCTCATGTGTTGGGAGCTTAATCCCCCAATTCACATGTAGTGCTATTTGGAGGTAGGGTTTAGTAGATTAGTGGCTATCCAGAGGTTAGCTTTCTAAGGTTTTACTTTATGTTTATATAAATGAGCTGTGAATGCGACTCTTCTGTCTCACTGGCTAAGGAAGCATTCATCAGAGGCCATGATCTTGGGTTTTTCTGCCCTCAAGGAAGTATGCTAAATAAGCTCTACTCTTGATATGTTATATAGTATCTGGAATTTTTGTTTAGCAACCCAAAGCAGGGTTAATATTCAATGTCTATAAAGTCTTCCAATAGCACAAAAGTAAACAAACAAACAAACAAACAAACAAGAAACTGTTTAAAATGAGCAAGGCATTCAAAGAGACATTTCTCCCAAGAAGACATGAAAATGGCCAAGAGAGGTGCTTAATAATCACTAGTCATCTGAAACACAAATTAAAACCATCATGAGAATCACAAAGAAGGAAGGCGAATCAGCCACTCTTCTTACTGTAGTGACTTACTCTCTGAGAAGAAGCACTTAAGGGAGGAAGGATGTCTCTCAGCTTTAGTGCTCTAGAATACATACAGTCCATCACAGTGGGGAGGTTATGGCAGTGGGAAGGTGAAGCTCCTGGTCATACTCTTCCATCATCAGGAAGCCGAGAGAGATGAAAACCTGGTACTCCCTGTCTAAAAGAACTACAGGGACAAAAACGCAGAAGAACCTGAGGGAAAGGAGGTCCAGTGATGGGCTCAAATTGAGATCTAGCTTAAGGGGAGGCTCCAAGGCCTGATAATTTTATTGATGCTATGGTGTGCTTACAGACAAGATACTAACATGGATGCCCTCTGAGAGGCCCAACAAGCAGTTGAAAGAATCAGATGAAGATACTGTACCCAACCAATGGACAGAAGCCAGGGACCCCTGTGGTTGAACTAGGGAAAGGCTGGAGAAGCTGAGGAGGAGGGTGATCCCATAGGATCACCAGCAGTCTCAACTAACCTGGATCCCTGAGATCTCTCAGACACTGAACCACCAAGCAGAGAGCATACACCAGCTGATATGAGGTCCGAGACACATATACAGCAGAGAACTGCCTGGTCTGACTTTAGTGAGAGAAGATGCACCTAACCCTCAAGAGAGTTGAGGTCCCAGGGAGTGGGGAGTTCTGGTGGGGTGTGAATGGAGAGGACATCCTCTTGGAGACGGGGGAAAAGAGATGGAATGAGGAACTGTGGACAGAGAGTGATAGAACGACTGGACTGTAAAAAAAAAGATTAAAGAATAATAATTTAAAAAAATGAAAAACAAACAAACAAAACCCCCCCAAAAATCTGGTACTTAGCCAATCTTCTTCTTCTTCTTCTTCTTCTTCTTCTTCTTCTTCTTCTTCTTCTTCTTCTTCTTCTTCTTCTTCTTCTTCTTCTTCTTCTTCTTCTTCTTCTTCTTCTTCTTCTTCTCTTCCTCCTCCTCCTCCTCCTCCTCCTCCTCCTCCTCCTCCTCCTCCTCCTCCTCCTCCTTTAAATCCAGCCCAAGACTTCAGTCATGGATCTTGCTGCCCATGGTTAGTATGCGTCTTCCCACTTCCATCAACATTATCTAGAGACATCCTAACATACACTCATAGGTCTGTGTCTCCAAGGCAATGCTAGTACACACACATGCACACACACATACACGGAAACACAATGAAATAATATTCAGCCTTAAATGTAGTAATCTCATTAAATGAGTGGACACTTAGGAAAGTGAAAGAAGTGAAGTGAAGAAAGAATTAAATATGCGTGATTTCCCTTATGTACAGAATCTAAAACGAAAAGAAAAAAATCAACTGTTGGGAGATAGATAATAAAACAGAGGTACTATGACTGTGTTGGAGAGAATGAGAAAATAGGAAAACATGCTCAAATATTCAAGTCTGGAGATGCATAGTGTAAAAAAGTCTAGATAATGAATTTTGATAACTCTTACTGCAAATATAATTATATTATATTTAAATAATTATATTAAATAATTATATTATATTAATTATAAGTTAATAGACACATTAAACCACTTCACTGTGCTTGCCATCTATTATCTGTGGACAACCCACATCACAATATAGAGCTCAAATGTACATGATAAAAGTTGTTGAAGAAAGGAATATAGAATCTGTCTAAAAAAAGGGAAAGGTTAAATATCTATCAAGTAAACAGAGCTTAACGCTGTGCTTGCAACAACAATTTTTTTTATCGACTGTTTCTGTCTTCTTTTCATTCTGATAAAGCATGCTATAATTTGTTATTAAGTCTGAATTCAGCTTGTATTCTGTCCCAACAGTGTCTTCTCTGTTGGGTTGAGATTTGTTTTGGACATTTTCTGAGAAGCCTTCTCTCCTTGCTAGGTTGGTCAATTCAAGCTCATTTTAGCCTATCTTAATGGTTAAGGGAAAGTGACTTGCCATATCAGATAAATTTCTAATTGGTGATAAATAATTTTACCCAGAATGGTTTTAGCTGAGGGAGTCTCATCTCTTCAGGCCCTGCAGGCAAGTCTGCATGTGTATATTCACAGTGACAGCTACTTCAAAGTTCTTTTGGAAGTTCTTGAAGCATAAGCCATTAATTAATAGCATCATCTTTCAGAGAAGCTTTTTCCTTGTCTCGTTAGGTGAGTAATTTGTGTCCCCATAGCCGTGACTGGGACAAGTCAGATTATGGTTAGTAAAAATTGCTTCTTTTTCTCATTCTGTCTGTCTGGCTCTTAGTTGGCCTTATATATTCTGCAACAGGAGTCAGAGAATCTGATCATGTATGTTTGGTATGTGCATTTAATAAGAATTTCTTAGTTAAACACAGCCTTATTCACTCGTTAATATCAATAGTCTATGGTTGATTGAGCACTGAGAAGCAAGACTTGAACAGCTGTGACAGAAACTACCAGATGGCCCATGAAGACGACTTGACCTTCTACAAGAGAAGGTTGTGAAACATTTGTTACAAACTTATATGTGTTACTTGAAGGTCTCTAAAGTAGTGGTTCTCAAACTTCCTAATGCTGTGGCCCTTTAACACAGTTCTTCATGTTATGGTGACCCCAAATCATAAAATTATTTTTGTCTCTACCTCATAACCGTAAGTTTGCTACTGTTATGAATCATAATGTAAACATCTGATATACAACATGGACTGAGATAACCCCGTTGCGACCCACAGGTTGAGAACCTCTTCTCTCAAGACTCAGTGCTGATAAAAATGAGTATAATTAAGACAGGCTTTATTAATTGGCTTGCATTATATGGCCTGGGTGGTCTAACTGTGGCTGCCTTCACACTGGAGGGGCTGAGAATCTGGTATCTGCTCAGTCCCTGGAACACAAAGTCTCAGCAGTTCCAGCCTGATCCTGGAGGATGCCTGTTCTGCTGGCCTCCAGTCAAGTGACCGGTGGAAGGCTGGGGAAGCTGAGTTCTGATGTCAGTGAAGAACAGCAGCATCAGTAATAGATGGAGAGGCAACATGCTGGCAAGGCAGAGAAACTTGCCAGCACAAAGTGGAAGTTAAACAGGCAAAAAGCAGAAGCTTGGGCTATAGAAAAGACTCTGCTGTTAGGACCAGCCACGGGTCTCCCAGAGGTCTCAAGTTCAAATGATGGCTCCCATGCCAGGCTTCTCATAAAAGAGAAGCTCTGTGGGGACTCATAAACATGTACCTGCACACATACACACACACACACACACACACACACACACACACACACACACACACACGTGTACGCACATACAAATAATACACATACAAATAATAAAAACTTTTAAGAAGCAAAAGCTTTTCTTTCTCAGACTTTCTTTTTTCTGGACTGCTAGGGGAAAGTACCACCCACTTTGAGCTTGTGTCTTTCCCCTTCAATTAAACTGATCAAGAAAATCCCTCACAGATGTGCCCAACAGCTCGTCTCTTAGCTGAGCCCAGATCCAGCCAAATAGATGTGATTAGTCATTGCCCTATGTGTATATGTTTGTCTCTATTTGGACACAGCCTGGGGTAGAGAATTAGAAGTTTCTTGACGATCACCCAGGGGGCCTACCATACTTATCTATCAAGTTCAAAGGCACCAGTACTACTATGAGCGATTAGAAAATCTTAATCTAACATGACGTAACATTTTGTTCTTCTCTGCTTCTTTAGCATTGGTTTGCCCTAAACATAGAAGCAGGACTTCCCTGTTAAAAACAAGGGTTGCTAATGCTGTCACAAACTCACTGAAATGAAGTAGAGATGCAAAAATTATTACTAGATAAGAGAGTTCTATGCTGCACACCAGGAAATTCCTGTGACATCAGGCCACTTCTGAGTGGTTCTCATGCCTGGAAGGCCATTCCCTGCTCCTGTAATAGAGAACTACCCGTGTCCTTCTTTGGTTCCGTCTTATTTAATCTGAGACCAGCATAGCGCATCCTGATCCCTTTAACAGTATGTTGGCAACTCAAGTGAAGTTTTACCAACTGATATAATTTAGTTAGAGCAGTGTTGTTAAAATGTTGTCCTTTTGCAGCTTCACCGAATGACTTTATTTGTCTAGACGAAGCTGCAGCCGCTGGCCTTGCGGTAACTTGCACAACAGAGCTCTACCCAGTAAAAACTGCCTGCCTGATTGTGTGGACAATTGAATGCCAGACCCTCCCTCAACCGACCGATCTTGGGAATATGGGAACTGGTACCTGGTCAGAGTGGGGCTGAGACCACCCACTCATTTCACATAGCCCATTAAACGGTTGGTTATATGATGCATCTATGACTCCTTCTGTTGACCTTGCTCTGAACAGCCAAGTGTCGCATTACTAATTATCCCTCAAGCTCTGCTATGTAAATGTCATTTCTGTTCCACCTCCGCTTTTGGAAGCCACTCTGCTCAGACAGAGCCCCATGTAACACTCTCAGGAGCTAACTGATGCTCTTAGCCCAGTGGGATAAGACTCCACCAACCGCAAACATGACCACCAAAAAGTGTTTATTTAATGAGACAGCAACAGCCCGAGAAATAAAGGAGAAGAGGAAGGAAATGAAAGTCTACTCTGCGTTTGTGGTAGAAGTTGCACTGTGTTCTTATGCTTCAATTTCATTTCTGATTGACACTGTGCATGCTTTTGGGGCATATGGAAATAACAAGGCACCATCTGGGGGTTTCATCGTCTTACTTTGAAGCCAGGGAGTCTCTGAAGATTATACTTTGCCTACTTGGCAAGGAAATCCTGCTTTAGCTTCAGCGATTAGAAAACACAGAGACTGATTTCTCCCTGACTAGACCCAAATGACTAGCTCATGTAGACATCAGAATTCTCATGAAAAACCTTCCACACTGAAACTTGTAATTTACTTTCTGTTGTTATAATATACTTGCTAGGATAAAGGTAGGAAGAGTTTTAGAATCTCTAAATTTTATATGATCCATAGATTTTGGCTTATAAAAATGCTAAACTCGTGATCATATTTGAATCCTAGAAATTTAACATAAGCGGGGTAGGTCAGACAGGAACAGGCATTTGTGTTGGAGTGGAAGAAAAATTAAGACATAGCTCACATTTATTTTGATTGAAGCGTGTGATTTTTTTCCCCTGTAGTAAGTTATGTAGAACCACCAAAATTAGAAAACACTGTGAACTTCTTAAATATTCCTAAATTCTAAGGGCTGTGCTTTAAAATAAGAGTCCAAATTTGCCAGGTGTGGTGGCGCACACCTTTAATCCCAGCACTCGGGAGGCAGACGCAGGTGGATTTCTGAGTTCGAGGCCAGCCTGGTCTACAGAGTGAGTTCCAGGACAGCCAGGGCTACACAGAAAAACCCTGTCTCGAAAAACCAAAAAAAAAAAAAAAAAAAAAA